>CM067478.1:14455808-14539955 GCA_034552555.1 Semaprochilodus insignis
TATATATATATATATATATATATATATATATATATATATATATATATACACGGATGGGAAAATACCATTGATATTTTATTGTTATTTTATTATTATTATTTTCAACATGTTAAATTCACAAAATGAACAATGAATCTGCAGAAGTCTGTTGTGTGTAGAGGATGTGTTAACTTCACTATTTCCACAAAACATGTCATTTGACCAGGGGGATCTGAACTTGCATACAACTATATGAAGTGCTAATTGGATTTAAACTTCCCCTGTCAGCCCACTGGGGTGAGTGTGCACAGTAGTGATGTCACTCCTGAAGGTTATTTCTGATATGGTCTGAGGGGGGAGTTACAACTTACCCTGTGTTACCACAACTAGTTACTACCCACCTCTGTTCACAGTGTTAGTTGAGTTGGAACACTATGATGCCTTTAAAAGTGTTACAGAAGTGTTAAGAATCTGAACATTTGTGTATACAGTAAAATCAAGTGTTGTATTGTCAAGTATCTCTGCACTCCACTCCTCTATAGCTCTATTGGAACTGACCCCAAAACTCTCTCATAACAATTCTCAAATTCTCAGTTATTATTAATTATTAGCCCTGTTGTCATGTTATTCATAAATAATGCACATTGGAGCTCGGTGGTAGTTTTGACTAGACAAAACGCTAAGACATTAATAGATTTAGGAACTTTGTAAACTTGCTCCAAGGTAAAAGGTTCAGAGATACAAATTAGTAATGCTAATAAAACATACAGTATATGTGCAATGTGTGAGCTTAGGCCTGAAAACAAAGGAATATATGGTATGACCTCAGCATTTTGATGAAGTTGTTGTTGTTGAAGATGATTGAAAATTGGAAAGTCATGATAGCTTTTTACGGCAACAGGTCAGGTACTCATGCTAATTCATTTGTAAATCAATAAGTAAGCTTTATGTCATGGCAAACGAGAACAAAGCAATCTTTGTTTTTTTTTAAATAGCTTGTCTACCACTTCTTCCTTCCATCTTTATAGGAAATCAAACCACAGTGGTGTTACTCTGATTGTCTATTTTTAAATGAGACAGGGAAAATAAAATGCACATATGGTTTTATTGTAAAATCATAAGAATGCTATAGATTATGAAAATCTGTGGGAAATTCTAGGTCAGTACCTTGCAAAAGACTAAACCTTCCATTTAAAATGTGTGCCACTCAATCTCATTCCCTTAAAGAAACTTATAGCTGTTAAGCTGAATTGATCTTGTAGAGTAGTTAATCAAATAATCAGCACTAAGGAGTTTTATTCAAGTCCTGCTCCTTATTGCACCAGAACCTGCACCTCTTTAAAAGCATTAGCATGGTTGTCCTTTGTACAACTTTTGGGTATGCAGGGGAGCTCAGAACAGGATACAAAGCATCTTTCACTAAATAAGCCAAATTCTGCTTTGGCGTTTTGGTTATGATCCTACACCAGCCTGGATGTAAATAGGATAATACCGAGGCTCAGTAGCACTAAAATCTAAACAACATACTGCATAACACCAGTCAAGCATTTAACATTTACATTTATGTTTTTTTAGAAAGTTGAGCTTAATGCTGCTCAGAGCTAATTGTAAGGGTTTAGTAACAGCATGCAGGAAAATGACGTCCATTTTACAAGTCAGCATTATATATATATGTGTGTGTGTGTGTGTGTGTGTGTGTGTGTGTGTGTGTGTGTGTGTAATGGAGCATGATTTAAGCAAGAGTTTATACAGTTTGGCCTACATAACAATATTCCTACATTATATCACATACGGACTCATTGTTCATAAGGCAAATCCATAGTGTTTAATGGACAGAACTCTGTGTCTCAGGATAAAGGCATCTACTAATTACACAAAAGGAGAATCTCTTTCCTCTTTCTGTAGCGCATTTAACATTGCTTTCCTCCAGTGCCATCTACCAGCATGCAGTACTAGTATTAGAGTTTCACTAATTGGTGACAGGATAATGGTTCCTCTCACTGCTTCTTTCTCATGCTCTTATGAGTCTACCTGGACTTGCTCATTAGGAATCTGAATCAGAATTTCTGAAAGCTGCTTTGTGTTAGCATGTGTGTGTGTGTGTGTGTGTGTGTGTGTGTGTGTGTGTGTGAGACAGAAAGAGAGAGAGAGAGAGAGTATACGTATGTGTGTGTAAGAGAGAGAAGAAATCCTAATCAAATAAAACTGAATTTAAAATTGAATTAAAAATCAATACAGTCGGATCTGAAGTCATTGTTTCTGTGATGTCACAGGAATCAACACATTTAGATAGATCCACCTATTCAGCCTACAGTGTTTTAGCCCCGCCCACTCACACTGAAGTTCTAAGCAGTGTTTCAGCTCTGGGTGCTTTTCTGAATGAGGCACAATTCAGGACTGCCAATCAGAACAGAGCTTATTTATCTTAGATCAGTCTTAAAGGCACAGTAAAAACAACAGCTTTTTTTATCCAAAGGGATGAAGAGAGGTTGGAGAATTAAACAATAAACATGCTGAGTGGTTTAGTACATAAAGCCACAAAAATGTTATAAGAAGAAAAATACAAGAAAAAAATATGGTATGGGCCCTTTAAAGGCACTACGATTTTTTCCCAGAGTACGGTGAGCACAAGGTCCACCAACCCGCAGTTTACCATTAACCCTTAGGTGGTGTTGCTTAACATCTCAGCCGTGATATGTGTTGAGTGATAAGCTATCGGTGAATTATTACAGAGGTTGTTTTAAGGAGTATGGAAGACATGGCACTGAGAGGAGTGTGCGAAAAACAACAGTTCCCAGCCCACCTGTTGTGTTTAGGCCTATCAGGCGAAAAAGAAATAGAAAAAAGAGAATGTGATTAGTTGTAGGCTGGGCTGTTTCTCATCCCCAACAAAACCACGGACGACACAAAGGCTTGTTGTGTAACTGAATGGGCGCCTTACGCTCGCATTGTGCAAATACGCATTAAGGGGGGGAATGACTGATGCTGTTATGTTCATTAAGAAATTCCTCAGCGGATTGAGGCAGGCAGAGGGCTTTACACAATGACGCCCGGGCTTTTTTCTCGTGAAATGGCCCTTTAAAAGTAGGCTTCTTCTGGTCACCCCTGAGGCACAGGCTATCGAGCGACCGGACGGTAAAGCCGTCAGTTTTAGGGCAGATCTGTTTTTTTTTGTTCAAAATGGTGACTTCTTATCCGCTGCCAGAGGGATTCTCTGAGCTCGATGTGTTTTCACTGGGATCTTGTCTACTCGTGGAGGGTAAGAGAACACTGTATATGGTGCCAGTGCATCGGTAGCCTTAGTGCTGCTATAGCAGAGGTTCTACGCGGGCTAATGTGCCTCTGAACTGGGGCTAATGTGCTTCATGCACGCTTTGGCTAACATAACAGTGCAGGCGGTGATTTCATTTACTGTCCGCTTGCGACCCTAACACTGAACTGTTCTGTGCGCTCTTAAGGTGGAGCGCGGAGAGCGTGCTTAATATGCCTGTTTCACATGTCTTCTTAAGGTCTCCTTGGATTCATCCTCAATGCTGTCACAGTCGTCGCTTTCCTCAAAATACGAGACTTGCGGACTCCAAGTAATTTCCTTGTGTTCTGTTTGGCTTTGGCTGATATGGGGATCTGTATGAATGCCACTATTGCCGCCTTCTCCAGCTTTCTGAGGTGAGATCTTCTCATCTAGAGACCTTCATATCTCCCACTGTATATTAGAAACGCAGAGACGAAGCATTAAAAGTCAATTCCAAAACGGATGACCTGCTTGGTGCCTTTTCCCACGTTGTGATGGAATCAGATGTGCTTTGAAAGGAGGGAGTGCGCGCGGGGTTTATTCCCAGGCGACCATGTGATTAGTCGTGATTAGAAGCAGATGCTGTATATGGGAAGGCTGGGAGATACTGCTTTGGAAAGTTCTGTTTACATGTACTGTCACAATGCAAAGTCATATGCCTGGAATTTTAGCCTGCATGTGCTATAGTGAATAATGGCAAGTTCCTGACTGACTAACTTTATGCACCCTTGTTTGTGGAAAATTAACCTGTAGATACTGGCCTTATGGATCGGAAGGGTGCCAAACACACGGCTTTCACGGATTCCTAACTGCCCTTTCCAGCATCCACTTCATTGCAGCCATTGCTTGGGACAGATACCACCAATACTGCACCAGTAAGAAGCAAAAAGCAAGCAAAAAAAACAAACATTTTATACACTCTTTTGCACTTTAATGGATATAAAGCTATTATTTGGTAGGCTTTACACAGTGTTGTTCAGCCTGGCCAACACAGAGTTAAAAACTCCATCTGTCACAGGCCCTATTCAGTGGCTTTTGCTCGACATGGCCACAAAGGCTTATCCTCAGGCCCATTCATCCAAGCTTTCACAAGAGTCTCTGGGAATTGCTGCTATTTTGAGTTTGTTTGGCGGTATAGAGTTATAAGTCCTAATCAGGGCTATTCAAAGCAGAATCAAGCTTACCAACAGAGAGCATTCAACATGCACAAATCATCTGTTAGCGTTCAGTGCTGCAGCATTGTTTGAAATAATCTGATTCGCAATCACACAAACATATTAAAGTAAATTTGCATTGGGACGTGCAAAGATTTGTACGCAATTAACATGTAGAAAAGGGTTACACTTTCAGTCATTTATATTGCTTGATAGCAACATATACAGTCCACTAACATAAACATCAGGTTTTGATGGATATTGTCAATAATATCTACTGTATTATGTATAATGGAGGTTATTAATGTGTAATGGCAACACATTGGAAAAAGACATGAACGCTGCATAAATGAGGAAAATGTATGTCTCTCTGTTGTTTTCATTATTAAGGAATAAAGTTGCAGTGGAGCCGTGCTATCTCTCTGGCCGTCTTCATCTGGCTCTTTACTGCTTTCTGGGCAGCCATGCCTTTGATTGGCTGGGGAGAGTATGATTATGAGCCATTGAGGACCTGCTGTACTCTAGACATAAGCAAAGGAGACAGGTATGAAACAAAGATTGATAGCATAGTCTGAATGATCTATTCTTTGTTCAGAATATACACCTTCATCCAGGGTGCTATTCTGAACATTACTGCCATTATTGCCTTAAAACAGTGTCGGGCTCCAGTGCCAGAGGGCTAGATTTCTGCACAGCTTGGACATTTTCCTGCTTAAACACTTGTGATTCCACTCAGTAGCTGATTATTAGGCCTTGTTGTTGTATCACAACAGATAAATAAACAAACTGTGCTGAACTCCAGCCCTCAGGTGCCAAACGAAGCACTGAAATATCAGTGTGTGAGACTGTGGATTGAACATGTTGACCATGTAATCCACAATAAGACACATGAATATCTTCCACATCTAAAAAATTAATGCTCTTCTGTTGTCAGAATGTACTCATATGTACTGTGTTGTATATATTTCTTTTTAAGCTCTGACTTTGTATGCTCAATATTCCTGCAGGTTTTATTAGCTCTCCACATTCACGTATGGAAAGAAAACAATTACCGCTTATGTCATATTATTTGTGATGGGCCATTCATAGCACAGCAGTGCCACTGAAACATCGCCAGCATGTTTATAAACCAGTGTCTCAGCTGGATCAATATGCTAGCAAAAATGTCCATTCAGCAGTTCCTATGATTAGAGCTGACCACAGATGGAAAAATATGGAAAAATAATGTCTTATAGTGCATAACTGTATGTCAAATAAAATAAATGAGCCAAGTGTTTAAAAAACCCAGCCATGCTGCTGTGCCTGATACATTATAACCAGTGCGCAACACAAAAGCATGCCCATGACATGCCAGCACAACTACAGTGCTTAGAATGGTCCACCACCCACATAAAATCTAGTTAGCAATGGTTCTATGGAGGTCTTTTTCTAATGTGTGAAGGTACTTACAAATAGGGCAGCTCAGTATAGGCCTGGGAATGCTTGCAATACAGTATAACATCAGTGATTACATCAAAATACAAGCAGATGTGTTTCAGACTGATGGTGATGATTGTCTATGAGATGTTCTACTCTGGAGCCAATAAAAATGCAATGCAATTAACAGCCACAGCAACAACAACAGCAGTGATAATAGTCTTTATCATATGGATCTGTATTTATATCAGGATTACTATATTAGTTTTTTCAGTATTTTCTTATGCTTGACTTTGGAAATTACAAGTCAGAAAGACGCAATGTGACATTTACACTGCAATATCAGACGATTATGATTTCATGTGCCATCAGTTTACCCCTTGTGCATTTATATCTTTTTACTTAGGAACTATGTCTCATATGTCATTCCCATGGCCATCTGTAATATGGGAATTCAAGTGTTTATTGTGATGTCCTGCTACAAATCCATTGACAAGAAATTCAAGAAGACTGGCCAGGCAAGGGTAAGCAATTCTCTTTATATACAGTTGCAATATTTGACGCATGAGACCAGCATCAAGATGGCCTGGTTAGTATAGAATCCCCCTGGTGTGTTGCATAAACTCATTATTTATGGTGCTTGCGCTGAGAGTCTTTGTGCCTGGGAGCACAAAGGCAACTCCACACTATAAACAGTGAACTCTTCTTTGGAGCAGAGCTGTTGCATAACTCTAAAACAGAGTCACACACAAGGCAGTAGCCCTACCAAGTTATGACTCAGTAAGCAGCCACAAGGCTCCCTGGTGGTTAACATTATTATAAATTTAAGCCTGGGAAAAACAACCCTCGGATAGTGATGAGCAGAGTTATGCTGTATACTGCTGGAAAACGTTTATGCTGTATTGCGGATTTACATTGTAGTTCTCATCCCTGTAATATAAGAAAAAAGACTGCCTGATGGGATATGACCTAAATGCTGTACAGTATTTTTTACAGTATTTTTGCAAAAGTACAGTTTTAATAATTATGCATTATATGGACAATGCAGTCATTATCAGAAAACAGAGGCTCCACAGAACACATGAACAAAAGACTTTGCAACTGTAATATGTGTATAAGTTATTAAGGTTTTGCTAAATTTTAGATCACAACAAATTGAATATGATAATGCATAATAATGACATCACTGTTATATTTTCTAACTCTAAGCAATGTATTCACTGGTGACACGGTGCTGGCTAAATGTTCATACATGTTTCAGGAAGTTGGAGACCCACCCATCACATATCTATTACAAACTGATGGACAAACTGCCTTTTGCTATTTACAAATAGCAAAGTAATACAACAAAATATGTTTTGTTATTTATTTTGATTTTATATGTATTTTATTTTGGGTTTGTTATTTTCTTTGTCATTTCTCTGGGAAAAAATAGCCATGGTAAAAGGGAAAGGGAAATTAGGTCATAGGTTGCTAGAGACCCAAAACAAGCATTTAAGGAATAATGAATATGGTGAACTGGTGCAATCACCCACTGTTCATATATTCAGTGTAAATAAAATGTACACTAATAAACAACATGCAGGTAATAGCATTAGACTACATGTATTTGCATTATCTGTGAGGTTTGAGTGGCCGGACAGATTAGGCTGAATGTTATGCTAAACAGGATTTTCAACAGAAGATCACTATTCACAGTCTAATTTATTCCATGACTACTAGTCTTAATCTTAATCCGGAAAGGTAGTCCCAATAATCCTCTTTGTGTTTTGTTCTTCCCTTTATTGTATGCTTCAGATAATGTTATGGAAGTATGTGTATCCAGTATCATGTCTGCATCTGACTTATATTCCTAGCATGTGACTAGGATATCACATGCAGGCAACCCCCATGACTAAACCAACTCTGCATGCTCTCTATGTGCAGTTCAACTGTAGCACTCCCCTGAAGACCCTGCTGTTTTGCTGGGGGCCTTATGGAATCCTAGCCTTCTACGCAGCTGTGCAGAACGCCAACCTTCTGTCTCCTAAACTGAAGATGGTAACAACATCAACAAACTTCAGCTAGTCCAAAATGTGTCCTTTATACTTTCCAAGCAGAGCTGTCTAGGGCTTTACATTCAGTACTTTTATGGTGCTTTCTGAATTACTACTATAGAATATGGAAAAAAATCTATGTCATTCAATATTAAATAAGTGGTCTTATCAGCATCAGTGACTCAGTAAGCATGCTTGTCAGAATAACTGCTGATTGCTGATAAACTAGCATTCTGTTGAAGTCTACTGAACAAATAAAAGTACACATACTAACTAACTAATAGATCAACCAAAACATCATGACTGCCTGCCTAATATGCTTTTGATCCTCCACATGCTGGCAAAAGAGCTCTGACCCTCCAAGGCATATGCTGTACAAGTATGTAGTATCTGGCACCCGTATGTTAACAGCAGATCCTTTTAGTCCTGAAAGTTATGAGGTGGAGCTGCCGTGGATCAGACTTGTTGTTCTTGCATGTCCAACAGATACTTGGATCGAATTTAGATTTGGAGAATTTGGGACACCAACACCCTGAAATCTTCATAATGTACCTCAGACTGTTTCCAAATAATGTGTGACAGGTTGCATTATCCTGCCGAAAAAAGACACTGCCATCACGGAATACAAATTGCCATGAAGGGGTGTACCTGGTCCGCAACAATGTTTAGGATGGCACGGTTAAATTAATGTCTACATGATGGACCAGGACCCAGGGTTTCCGAGCAGAAGATTGCCCAGAGTGTCACACTCCTTTCACTGGCTTGTCTTCTCCCCACAGTGCATCCTCTAGGTGTGTGCTGCACGAGCATCCTATAGGCTGTCCACGCGTGACACAATAGAAAACGGGACTCATGGGACCAGGAGCTACATGCTCTAAGGTCAAGTTCTGATGCTTATGTGCCCATTGTAGGTGTTTTGACAGTGGACAGGGGTTGGAAAAGGCCAATCCATCCCAAATGCAGCAGGATATGATTCTCTGTCTCTCTGTTATGACACATTCCTCTGGCACCTTCATTAAAAATTACTTTGGCTTGTACCACAGTGTGGGTTCAAAAAGACACGATAACCTTCATTGCCCTTGTGTAATAATGACCCTTGGCACTTAGCACTGCTGACCAGTATCATATTAAATAATGTATCATATTTAAATAATGATACAGTTAAATAATACTTATGAAATCATATATGGTGCAATGTACTTATGTAGTTCAGGCCATTCTATCAGTTTTTTGCAGAATAAACTCAAAGAAGAACATATCCACAACTACACAAATCTATACACAGAATACACCTTCACCTTTCTGTCTTTTTTGTCTTCTGTCTTTCCAGATCGCTCCTATTGTGGCTAAAACCTCTCCCATCTTTAATGTCTTTGTTTACGCTCTTGGAAATGAAAACTACAGAGGAGGAATCTGGCAGCTGCTCACTAGACAAAAGATTGAAACTCCTTCCACAGACAACAAGTCCAAATAAACCAAGCATATAATAACTATGTATTATGTTCTGGTAATTTCTGGCAGGTATGACACATGCTCAGGCTCATGCCATCTTTGTGATATCATTGGCTCATTTCATTCATCGTGTTTTTATATCACTTAGGATATTGTTTCTGGCCAGGATTATTTGGTCTGTTGTAATTAATGTGAATCATTTCAGCCCGTATGAAAGAGTAATAGCTCAGTCGGAAATGCATTTTCACCACAGTGCATGCAGTGCTGCTTTTGACTGATGGTGTCATTTATGTCATTGTGTTCAGTCACATAATACGGGTTATGCCACTTCCATGTTGTGATTAAATAACAGCACATGAGTATTACACGCGAGCTGTGAGCAGAAGCTATGCTGATATTTTATAACTACTTACATCTGATATTTCATAACTATCACAGTTGTGAAATAACAGCTGCTGTTCAATTTTGGCAGCGTAATGCAGTGAATATTAAGGACACAATGCGAAATTAAATACAATTTTTTTTCGCACTTGATATAGCACAGTATATTTACATGCACAGTTTAGTTCATTATTTTGGGGAATGTAATATTTTGATGTTTACATTAGACATCTGAAAAGTGTTTCTTTCCTACCAGAGACTAGAGAGTACAGTTCTCCTCCAGCACGTAAATCTCACTTGCCATGAGATGATGTCCATGCTAAGCCTAAAACAGAATTAGACAAGCAACATTCTATAATCCCAGAAACAACAGTGCTTTTCATGATAACACATTCGCCCAGTGCTCAAGACCAGCAAACGGGGAGATTATGCACAAGACATACTGCAATTAGGAATGCTTTGCGCTCCGCACATCTCTCTCCCCCCCGTACATGCTTTCAGAGTCCATCGCATATGCATAAAAGACTTGTTTATGGTACTGAGCAAAAGTCCTTGGCATGTGCGAAAATGATACATAAATCCATTTATCTGGGAGGCAAGCATATATATATATATATATATATATATATATACACATGTATATATAAACAGCACTAAAGTTAGAATAAATACTAAATCCAAATATAACATTAGAAGGAGACTTTGGGACTGGATGTATAGGAGTGTGGAAGTGGGTTTTAAGAAATACTTGTTTTCTTTAGAACAGTTGGCGAATGAGGTCCAATGTTTTGTGGTAAAATGACTGCAAATACTGTGTCCAATAAGATACAGTAATTAGGTGCATATTGGCTTGTTGTGTGTTGCCAGCAAAGGTTTGAAAACCCTTGGTCATATGTTTTATTAATTTTTCCAAGTGAAAATACACATGCTCTACAGAGAACAGACCTAAAATGGCATTTTTCTGCAAAATTTAATTCTATTTGTTTGCTGAGTTTAACATATCACAGGTCAGATTTTATTTGCTTCAGATATTTATGTAAATGTGCATAAATGTGTTCTCTGTGAAGGATGTGTTAACTTATTTTCACTTAAAGAAACAACAAAACATGTCATTTGACTGGTGTTAAATATTCCTCTATAGTTGAAATCAGCAGCTTCTATCAGGAGTGAGAACAAACTAATTATGTGCTACCTGATGAAGTGTAGCAGCACCACAGCAAATCAAATGTACACATTTTAATGATACAATAAAGCGCAGAACTACTGAATTGTTGGCACAAACTATTAAAGGATGAATATTTTACGTTTCTGTTTATACAGTATATTAGGTACATTTAGTTTTAAATCAACGCCGCTTTAAAACCTGCTTCAGTCACACTCTATGCCCACTTGCCATGGATGGCAAACTAGTTACTGATTAAGAAGGCACATTTATGATGCAAAATAAAACATGACCATAAGTTTATTAATGTCCTTAATAAGCCTTGACACATTAATATAGTCCTGTATTTCAAATGCACTGCCTACAAATGCAGTCCTTCTTTCTTATGGTGTAGCAATGTTGTGTTGAAAGATTCTATGTAACAAGCTTGATGTCATACTTTTCTGTGAGCTGTGAATATGGCATGTATGAGCTGATGGTACTGTGCTGTTGAGTGCTTTCTTTATTATCCTCAAAGTCATCATTATTTGTAATATAAATACCAAACAGCACTGTGATTTAAGGAGTAGCCGCACTGTACTGAACTGTGCTGTACAGTGCATGTTATATATTGATTGGTCTGTATTCTGTGCACAAATGACGCCATTTATGCGATACTATCAAAATGATACAAAGCAGCTCAACTTAAATTCAGATAAGCACAACTGAAGAATGGTGGGTGAGCGACAGAGAGAGATTTAGTCTGATGTGTTTTTATGACCACATGTATCTTTTGTCAATGTTTTCTGTGGTACTTCCTCAAGTGCATTATGACTTTCATTTGAGCTTTTTTTTAACTCATTTTGTGCCTCATCAGTGGGTTTCTGTATCACTGCCAATAAAAGCATTTCTCTGGGATATTTCATTGTTCTTATCAGGCCTAAGAGATTACAAAAGAATCTTGCTACGTCTTGCATTCTCACAAAGAAGACTTGATCCCTAGCACTCTGAACAATGAGCAAATGTCGCACTGGATGTTATTTAGCATTTTGCAACAGATCACTTTAACTGAACCATCTTGTTCCCCAAGAAGGGGGTTACCAAGCTGATTAACCGAAGACCTTTTCTCTTCAGACTTTAGTAACATTACATAACTCTTCACACTAAGCGCATTTCTAGTCATCCGAGCACAATGCTTTTGTGGATGCTGTAGTCATGCTAAGAGGGTTAATAGACGTAACTGAATAAATGTAATTGTCAAAATCTGAATGTGATGTAATCCTCAGCAGTCAAAATGGATTGTATAACAAAACACTGCTGTTAAAATGTTGGTTGGAGCTTAAACTGACTACCGTTTAACTTCACAGAGCACATGCATTTGGTATGTTGTTTGAATAACTACATTTCTCCAGAACATTCTCTAATGTTCTCCAGAACATTGTCTAAATTCTTAAGTGTATCTATAAAGAGGTTACACTGCCCTGGAAACAGAGGGAGCATAAGCTGAAGTGGATGAAGGAATTGGACATTTCTTGTGCCCAGCACACCATGTAAGCTTCCACATAAAATAAGCCTCTGTGATCATCTCTTCCTGTTAGTGGCTGAAGGCCAAGGCACATTTGCTTATGGCATTTTGTGTTAGGAGAACATTTAAAAGACATGCAATATTCACCTATACATATTTCATATGAAAGATTAAAAAACTTTAAACTGGAGCATAAATAAAATGTCCAAAAAAAAAACACATTTTAAATAGAAATATTTGCTGCCATAAAGGTGCAGAATCAGATCTCCACATTTATTATTGCTATATTTATTCATTTCAGGGGATATATAGATTATTTTGTCAGATGTTTGGAAGCTGATTCTGAAGTGATATTCTGCAGTCCTGTGTTCAGCAGTGTTAATGCTGCATTCGTTAACTCTGGAAAATGCATATAACTACTCAGCTCATTTCAGTATAAATTTTCAGTGCATGTTAAAAGTTGCTTGTCAGTGTTTTCAGCTTCATTTGGTACCAGGGCCACAGTTTGGACCATGCGTCATTTTGTCGTCACTTGTTTCCCTGAGATGAGTTGAAGGCAGAGGGAAAACATGCTTTTAAAATATGACAAATCTTCATCATCCCAGATGTTCACTTAAAATATGGTGATTTGTGTTTTTGAAAGAACATCATCAAGAGATTTTCTGGGGCAGTCAAGTCTCAAAACTCCCAGATTATAGCATACTTAGATTCGAAATCTCTGGCATGAGGCGACAAATTTGTCCATTTTCCGATTTCCTATCCCCCACCCCCCCTCCTTTTTTTCCATCAGCCCTGCAGCTCATACAGCAACACTCGGAAGTGGTACATTGGAGAAATTCAGGTATTTACTGTTATGCTCTGGATTACAGAATATAAACCAATAAACATTTTATATGGGCTTTTTAAGAAGATTATGCTGCAATATGGTATCTCCGTGTCAAATGAGGTAAAGTTTAAAGGTGACGACTAACAAATTCCTCTCAAATGTCACAGAGCATTAAATAAACTACCTTGCCTGAGCTGATTTCCCCTATCTGGATGTGAACATCAAGCATCCTCATAAAGTTCCTTTTAGAGCCATTTCATGGTCTTAGTATCAAATCAAAATGGTGCTGTTGGTGTGGACAATGAAAGAGCAAACGAATGGGATTACTCAGTATGTATGTGTCTCACAGACTCTCTCCAGATTCCTAGACTTTTGCCTGGATTTACACAAATTATAGCACATTCTAAACAGGCAGTGGATACTGGAGCTGCAGCTCTTTACGGAATGCAGAAGAGTAATCAAACAGTGCGCTAAAGCCCCATGATCAGCTGCCCTCGGGCCCCAGCTCAGAGTAAGAATTCAGCCGTGCATTCTGTTATGTGATTAAACTTCTTCCCCTCTCATATTTACAGCACATTATGCAATCTCTAAACACACATGTGGCCACAGTTGTCAAAGGGGAACAAGTTAGTTTACATCAGTTTGACATTTGAAACCATATTTAACATGTTTATTAAGGCTTAGCTGATTGTACAAAATAGCATATAAAGAGTATAAAAAATATTAGTTGAATGAAAATTGATTCTTTGCCTGCTAAAAATGATCACTTAATACATTAATAATTAGTAGCAGGCTAAAGATTATTATTTTTTTTTTCAAGTAAGCATTTTATGTAAAAACTGTGTTTTTAAAGGATTATGGACAGTGTGCAATCTGGATTAATGATGTACTGTATACGTCACTGCCCTGCATAGAACCGCCTGTTTTGGCTCATTCAAACTACACATGCTAAGTCATGACCTGAAATGTAATATTTCATTTGCACTCATCACACAACAGCTCTTCATTGCTTTAAAACTGCTTTAAGGTCATTTAAAGAAAATAAACCTGTTCTTCAGCATCTGAGGCATGAACAGTTTTTCATTTTTAGCAAGTATTTCACTTACAAAGGTGCAGATGTTCTAATAAAAGCACAGATAAAAAAAGCATAGATATTAAAGCATAGCATAGATATTAGATGTTGAATTGATCAAATAATTAAGAATGAATCAATAATTAATTCAATAAATACATACAATCATTTGCTAAAATAACAGAATAAAATCTGATAAGTGATCTATCAACTTTTCAGGAAGGATTGAAACATTAGTAAAATTCAAGTTCTATGTAATTTTACAGCTGACTTATAGCTGGTTGCTTTCCTAGCCAGGCTTTGTTAATGAAATTATGCAATTAATGCAATTATGAAGATGGACAGTATAATCCTTTGTTTACAAATGCTTCAGAAACAAGGATTATATCTTTTTAATCAACCCTTGAATGTTTCTGTTTTGGAATGCTGGGTTTAGTATCTACCTATCATGCTATGGATTCAGAAAACAGCTTGTATATTATAGTGGTAGACTGATAGATTGATGGATTGATTGTTGCTTTTAAATGCTACAGTTGAAATATACATTCTGTAAAATAAATACATAACACCTTAAAACTTAAGGCTTATTATTCTATTTTAAGCCTTGTAATTCAATAATACTATGCATTATGCTGTAATTACTATGTAACCAATGTGTAGGTTATGCATTTGTGAGAGTGAGGAACTAAAATATGGGCTCACGTACAGAAGCTTAAAGCTTAGAAGGTTAACAGTCATTATAAGAACCTGCAAGCAAACAAACAAAGGAAAATAAAAGCTTTCTCAGCTTTGAGAATCAACACCCAAGAATCAGAACCCCAGAATAAATAACACCTAGAGTTAACAGCATCCTGAAATGCTTAAACATATGGAAATGTACATACACATCATGTACACATCTTACAGTTACCATAAATATATATATATATATATATATATATAGGGCATAGCATTAATTTATGTTTATGTTAATAAAATAAGCTTTTGATAGACTTATCTAAACATCATACATAAGCATAATGAAGAACACTTTGACCTTTTCATCAAGATTATGTGTGCAAATCAGATCTGAATGAAATCGTAGTTTTAAAAAACCTGAATAAATCCTGAGTCCACTGAGAGCCAGTCCAATTCAATTAGAAGGGGTTGAACTGTGTGTTTGCACACACATGGTTTGGAGGTTGAACTGTGACGCATTTCCATGCCTTCTCACCTCCCAGCCCATAGGCCAGATAGAGAATTAAAACCACATTATATCCAGTGAATCAACCAAGACAGACTGTAGGATAAAGGATTAGTATCAGAGTGAGAGGGAGAGAGAGAGCAGCAGTAGCGTTGGCTGGACATCAGCAGTCATTATTACATATCCATTTTTAGCATTTGACGCAATAGTTTATATAAAAAGACACCATTATTCAACATATTACAGCATGCTACACTTATATCACTTTATTTCTTTTTGATCAGCAGAGCTTAGTTACAGCTTCACTGTTATAAGTGACATTAGAGCCTGGAGAGTGAACCTACAGCACTGTGCACCTAGAAAAATATGCAAATATCACAGAACATCACATCTGTTGGGAAAACGATGCATAAACCAAACACATTTTGATTTACCTTTTTTTTCACTCCTTTCATGACAGTCCCAGGAACACAAGTCTTTATCTCTGACATGTTAATTAGACTGTGTTATTATGAGGCAAAACTTTGAGCACACCTTTGTTAACACACCAGTACTAAAACAACATAAAAAGTGACACAATCTCCTGTTTTTATAACTGTGTTGCTACAAAATCCTTGATTGTGGATTTACGGCTATGTTTGCCAGTTTGGCCCTTGGAGACTCCGAGAGTCCACCTGTTTTCTCTAGCTGACCCCACCATGACTGAATCATGCAATCAAGAAGACTGATTACCTGCTATAGTTTTGCTGGGATATGTGGATTGTTGCGCTTCCCTGAGGACTGCTCTGAAATACACAGGTTTTAAAACTGACTGCACTTGTAGAGACATCTGCTGGTAGAGATCAACGATTTTCAAAACTCTTTCCCAGCAAATTCCACATGGATTTAGGGAACTCTTTAGGGAACTTACCTCAAATGCAGTTGATCAAAGAAGACATCTTTGGTGTCCAAAGTTTGTCTCTTTAGTAAAAGGAGAAATACAAATGAAATGTCATACACATTTATAAGTTATAGACAATGAAAGTCTGAGTTCCATCCTGATAGCTCCTGCACTGTAAAAAGTGCAACTTAAAAACAATTACTTCAAGCAATGGAATCAGTTTTACTCAACTATTATATATTAAAATATTTTGATTGAAAAAAAAAATGTACAGAGTATTTTTCATTTGATTAATTTGCTTGTAACAAATGAAAGCAGTTTTTTAGGTTGGATCAACAAAACACTTTTCACAGTGTGTGCAAAACTAATGTACTTCAGACAGGGACACTGGGAAACACTATATATACACTCACTGAGCACTTAATAAGGAAAATCTAAACATAGCATTCATTTTATCAGCTCCACTTCCCACATAGATGCACTTTGTAGTGCTACCACTGTAGACTGTAGGCCATATGTTGCTCTTTGTTAGCTCCTTTTAACCCTCTTATTCTCTGGTCTCAGGGCCTCGATGGGACCACCACAGAGCAAGTATTATTTGGGTGGCAAATAATCTCAGCACTTGAGTGACACTGATGTATTGGTGGCACAGCAGTGCTGCTGGAGTTTTAAACACTGTGTCCACACACTGTCCACTCTATTAGTGAGACGAGGAGGGAGGATGCAAGGGCAAGTTTATAATATGAACCAATAAGTACAAACAGAAATCAAAGACACTAGAAAAATATGAAACAAATACTACTAAGAACAAGGAACAAGGATACAAAACAACCGACAGGGAGATAAAACACCAAGCAAACACAAAGGGACCAACAGAGAAACCAAATTCACAAGGACTAACAAGGAACACCTCGGAAGAGGAGGAGCTACAAACTAGGGATAGGGCAGAGGGGCATGACAATAGGGTGGAGACAGGAGGAGATATAATCCAACACAAACAGAAGCACATGGCAGAAGAAAGACAGAGGTAGATACAGAGAAAGCCAGAGACAAACAGGGCAGAGTCAGAGACGGTAATATGCTGCTGCACAGTTTGTGTTGGTCATCCTCTAGTCTTTCATCAGTGATCACAGGATGCTGCTGGTGGCTAGATAGTTTTGGTTGGTGGGCTATTCTCAGTCTGACACTGAAGTGTTTAAACACTCCAGCAGCACTGCTGTCTCTGATCCACTCACACCAGCACAACACACACTAACACACCCTCACCACGTCAGTGACACTGCAGTGAGAATGATCCAATCAGAATGATCCAACACCCACATAATTCCTGCTCTTTGGCGGTCCCATGGGTGGTCCTGACTATTGAAGAAAAGGGTGAAAGGGTTCTAACAACGTTTGCAAAAACATGTACACATGGAAAGTGCATGGAGCTGATAAAATGGACAATTAGTATAGATACAGGGAGGCATTCCAAATGAAGTGCTTGGTGAGTGTATATATATAATTTTAGGCTGTTGTGTATCTAAACTTCATGTAACCCTGTCTCACATGCTGCTGTTGTGTTTTGGCTCACAGGATCTGAAGTGTTTGTGATAAGATGCTATAAGGACTGTAAATTGTAATGTTTCAGTTCAAAATACCTTTGCATAACTGTATTTGAAGACATCACAGTATTTATTTGAGCTGTTGCCGTGTCACAGAACACATTCAAAGCAACATCAAATAAACACCACATGACAGTATTGGTAATTAAAGTTCTCTTTTTTGACACTGAGCTTTATTTGATGTGTCAATAACAGAAACCTTGATCCACAGTGTATAAACTAGCTGAATATTTTACCTTTGTGTAGTCCACAACATTAGCTGTTATATGTATAGACATTGATTTTATTTGTGCTTAAATTCACTTTGCTATTTTGCATATGAACCATTTCTGTTGATGTCACTTACTGCCATTAGATGTGTAACAAAACACGATATAATGGGTATTATATGAGTCAACATATTACTGAAATAATTTTTGTGTACCTTAGTATTCGTTAATCCATAGATTGCAGCACCTCTCACTAACCACTAGATGTCACCATTGCTCTTTTAAGGCAAAGAGGACCTGATTCGTTAATGTGTACTATTTTCACAGCAGATGGCGCCAAAACCCTAACGGTCGATCCTCCGTGCAGTAAATCCCAGTGATAAAAGCAGTGTTGAGATGTGATTACATAACGCACACTTTTATTCAGCGCTCATAGACGATCTTTTATTTGTAAATGGCACCTTGTATGATAGTGTCTCTGGATTCTTATAAAACCAGCCTATGGTTGGTCAGTCATTGTTGCAGACTGATGAGATGTCTTATGGAGACACGGTGCTGTCCACTTCGCTGTGGTGCTGAAGTTCAGTCATACCTGTCTACATCAATAGTTATATTACATTTAACGTGCTTAACACCTACTTACTGCCAGATACACATGAGAGGAATTTACTTACATCCGTTAGGTCGATATTCTGGCATGCTGTAGACGTGTATTATGTGGTATAACATTGTTTTACAGTGGTAACATTATTTAATGACATGTTAATCACATGTCGATGAGTTCCATTGTTGATATATAATGCAAAGCAGATTATAGTAATCTGTCAGCTAAAGAATCACTCATATTTTGTTTTGATGGGTGTCAGTCAGTGAAGGGTGTAGAATAAATGCATTAAAACCTGTATTCATAAAACTATAATTATTTGAGTACATTTACAGCAAAAAAAGCTTATCATAACTCTGAAAAAAGATATATATATATTTGAATGTGTCTCACTAAACATTACAGCCAATAGTCAGAATGAAACGTGTAGCTTTCGATGCGCATCCGTGTTTGTAAGTCTAAATGCTTTGCTTGTCAAAAGCCCCGAGTTCTGGTGGGCGTGAGGATGTTCCTCTCAGCTCTGGATGTTTCTTCAAGGAATCATTTCTAAGAATGAACGAACATTTCCTACAGACTGGCCTCAGAAGTCACCGAGCGCGTCTTTAATTGAAAGCGCTGCCGTGTTAAATTAGCTTAATAAATGCGGCTGGTTGGGGAACCACTGGGGGGCAAGCAAGCAGTGCGTCACATCCCTGGGAAGAAAAAAAGAGGAGAGAGATTTCAATGGAATCAACAAACATGCGCGCGTGTCCCCCTAGCAGTGGCCACAGTCCCGAGCCTGCTGGACTGAGATGATGACATGCCTTGTAGCGTTACAGGTGAATGAATCAGCTCATGTGAGAGAGCTCTTACCTTCACGGTTTTGAGTGGCCAGGCTCTCTAAAAAGACATCTCCGAGCATGGAGGACGAGCAGGTGCGTCTCTAACCTGCGCGCGACTTTTCCGAGTTCTCTTCGTCACCTGCACGACGGCGATACAATGAAACAGTCCTGGCCGTCAGCGACAATCAAATGCGTCCAAGTCACGGGAGCGGAAAAGCGCGAGCAATGAAGGACTGCAGCATGCGAAGGTAAAGCAGGAAAAGTTCATCATCTGACCGCGGCTCGATTGCTCAGTGAGTGGACAGGCGGAGAACCAATGCGCACAGGCAGCCGGAGCATAGCACAGTGTAGAAAAGAGTTTGAGCGTTCTGCGTGAAGGAAGAAAAAGTGTAAATCATGGCTACAGAAGGATCCAGCGGCTTGGCGCAGTCTGCCGCGGTTAAACTCTCAGAGATGGGCGAAAGAACTAAACAGTTAGGCACTGCTATCCAGGACCCCGAGCGGCAAAGGAGGATCATTCTAGTGATTGTCTGTGTGGCGCTTCTCTTAGACAACATGCTTTATATGGTGATCGTACCAATTGTACCCGATTATTTAGCCCGTCTTGAAAGTCAATCAGAGCAGTCCCACGAAGTGGCGCACGCCAACTCCTCCGGCAACAGCACGCATAAGCAGGTCCAAGCGGAGAACTTTGACTTGCAGGTCGGTGTTCTGTTTGCCTCCAAAGCCATTTTGCAGCTCATGGTCAATCCTTTGACGGGCACCTTCATAGACCGTGTCGGATACGACATCCCACTGTTAATCGGACTTTCCATCATGTTCGCGTCCACCTGCATATTTGCCTTCGCTGAAAACTACGCGACCATGTTCGTGGCGCGCAGCCTACAAGGTCTCGGGTCAGCCTTCGCGGACACTTCTGGGATTGCTATGATAGCAGATAAGTTTACAGAAGAGGCAGAGAGAAGTCGAGCCCTGGGCATCGCCCTGGCATTCATCTCTTTTGGAAGCCTGGCGGCGCCCCCCTTTGGCGGGGTGCTATACGAGTTCGCGGGCAAACGGGTCCCCTTCATCGCGCTCGCCTGCGTATGCTTAGCTGACGGTATATTATGTCTGACTGTGCTGAAGCCTTTCTCCAGCAGGACTAGAGAGAACATGCCAGTGGGCACCCCAATTTACAAACTCATGATTGACCCCTATATAGCCGTAGTTGCAGGTGCTTTGACGACCTGTAACATACCCCTTGCGTTCCTGGAGCCCACCATTGCGAACTGGATGGAGGAGACCATGGACTCCTCCCAGTGGGAGATTGGCCTGACCTGGCTGCCAGCCTTTTTCCCTCACGTCTTAGGGGTCTACATCACTGTGAAGCTGGCAGCCCAGTACCCGCACTTACAGTGGTTCTACGGGGCTCTCGGCATGGTTATAATCGGGGCCAGCTCGTGCATTGTGCCAGCATGTAAAAACTTCGAGCAACTCATAATCCCCCTGTGCGGTATTTGCTTCGGCATCGCGCTAGTGGACACAGCTCTGCTACCCACCCTTGCGTTCCTGGTCGACGTGCGCCATGTGTCCGTGTACGGCAGCGTGTACGCCATCGCGGACATCTCCTACTGCGTTGCCTATGCACTGGGTCCCGTCGTAGCCGGGAAGATAGTGCATGACCTCGGCTTCGTCCAGCTCAATTTGGGAATGGGCCTGGCCAACGTGCTTTACGCACCGGCGCTGCTCCTCTTGCGCAACGTGTGCATGATGAAGCCGTCCCATTCCGAAAGGAACATGCTGCTGGAAGAGGGAGCCACAGGTCTCTACGACACGATTCGGATGGAGGAGCGCCAAGCCAGAAAGCACGGCTACAGCACCGCGGGGAACTGCCTGCCCGTGGACGAGAACGGCACGTTTGCTGGAAACCCGAGGTCGTACTCTGAAGAGGAGACGTCTGAACCTGAATACATCTAAATCTCGCACCTCCACTGTTTAATGTTGGGTTGATTTCCCGGACGCAGATTAAGACTAACAATGGTTTTATCTAACAGTGTAGACTTAAACTGTGCCTGGGGAACCTGCCTTTAATGTTGTAGCCTAGCCGTAGAATCCTTTCAGACTGGTGGAAAATGTACAACCTACAACACTTAGAAAGCTGTATGATGTATAACTGTAAGTCATGACTGTAAGTCTTATCACGACTTGTTTTTCTTTCTTTTCTGGCAGACGACCGGTTGAACTATATTTGTGAACAATCTTTCTTTTTTCTTGAGTAGCTTAAGCAGTGTAATGAGTTGCCCTTAATGAAACACATCTGTATTGTATCAGTGTTATTAAAAAGCATTCAGGGATATACATACGGTGTACATGCACATGTGCGCCGGAGTTTCGAGTAGGCTTAAGCTACTGCTGTTCTGCCAGATTTTGTGCTGCTATAACTAATAATATGCAAAGTCACTTGACACTTTTCATGGATTAAATGATGATGGGTCTCGTGTGTGTAGCCTATCCTGCGTCTCCACTGTCTGTACCATGCAGCCTGTTATATTGTTAAGAGTTTATTTCTGGAATGCGTCCGTGTATATTACGAGACATAACTTGTATATAATGTGTATATCATGTGTACATAATTAAAATATTATGCCGGGGACGACCTTTCCTTGCACTCCCATGTGTGTGGCTCCTTTCCTTCGTTTGACCATATTAACTATTACTATTCATTTATTACTTGAGCAAAAAAAAAAAGCTGCCAATTAACCTTCACTGAATAACACAGAAATGGGGTTAGTTATCCATACATATATAACAGTCATTTACTGTAGCAAAGCAATGCTTTTAAAGGTGCAACACACTTACAATATTTATAGATTAATAATGCATTATGAGATGTAGCCTACATGCAGCCTATGTAACTAACTTTAAAAGAGTCAGTAAGCTGGAGTAGTCAGTGCTATAGCGTTCCCCACGCTTAGTGCGCATATAAACCGAACGGGAAGATTCTGTAAGAGGGAAAGAGAACAGACGTGCATAAATCTTTCAACTGATGAGATCAATTGAACAGGGCTCACTCTCTGGGTCATGACCTGGAGTGATGACCAGACGAAGCAGTGTGTAGCCTCATCTTGCTGTTCCTGGGTCTGCTCCTCTATGTGACATGTCAAAAGGTGTAAACTTTGCTCAGAGACGCAGCGTCCAGTCCTAATGAGGTGGAGCTGGAGAGGTAAAGATGCCATATAACGCAGCCTTGTCCACGAATGGAGCTCGATGGGAGGAGCTTTGCCTCCCACCTTGCAGCCTGTGCGAAGCTAAGTGGGGAACTCATGGTTTCAATGGAGAGCATTCAGTCTCCTGGAGGAAGGATGGACTTTTCAGCATCGCCACTTTGTGTCTAGATAAACTTGACTGAGGACTCTCAACGAAACGACCATACTAGCTGGTAAGTAAACTCACTGGAAAAGTTTATAGGCTTTTTTCCCTGTTAGGTCAACTGTGCGGTAACGCGCCAGGGGGGCTAGGTTGCGGGATGTTTATACAGCCAGTTTGTATAGGGATGCACTCCGTATCTAGCAGCTGAATATAGTTCATTTTTAAGCTACAGTAAGCTAGTTGAAGCAATTGCAATTGAATGCATAGCTCACGTTGTTTCAGGCTAAGACAACTTTATTTTCGTGAGTAAATCCCAAAACAGGACTTGATTTCCCCATGATTAGGTCCACTGAAAGCTGCAGGGGACAGTAAGCAGTCTGCGCTATTTTCTCTCGCCTGGCTTAGCGCTGCAACTTTGAGGATGCCGGTTTTGGAGAGGAACCCATCAGAAGATCAAAGCGTAAAGTCCATATTTTACTCTGTTTATTATGCACGCAGAGCTTTTATAGGGTCAAAAACAATCCTATTTGGAATGTGCAGCATAACTTATTCACAGAGAGCTTTCCATATCCATCAGTTCAATTAAAGTCTAACTGAACTGTAGAGCGTTATGATGGAGCTGTGTATGTAACAAGAAGAGATTTGATTTGGTCTCATTCAGGTTATTGTGCTTTCCTCTAACAACCATGAAACAAAAATGTCCTAAATTCATTTTATTATGACCCTGAAGCAGTTCAGGCATTAGAGATTTACCACATGCCTTCTGTGCTCTCCAAATGGGAAACTGTACTCAGAGACCCTCATGGGTTAATAAGGAAAAAGGCATGGGAACTTAGAGGAGAAGGCTATTGAATTCCATATTTCACTAATGTGCTGAAACAGAAATGAATGATTCAGTGCTCTCAATAAGGCTCTTATCCATCCAGGGCCTGCCCAAGCTGCCGGTCCCAGCCTTACAGCAGACACTGGACATGTATCTGAATTGTATGAAACATCTGGTGTCTGACGAACAATTCAGAAGGACAAAGAGCATCACAGAAAAGTTTGGAGCACCTGGTGGGGTGGGAGAGCTACTTCAAAAGAAGCTGCTGGAAAGGAGAGAGGCTAAGGCCAATTGGGTAAGGCCCCTGGAGCGGTTCACTTCTCACTTCTGTTTACTTCTGAGTTTGTGTCTTTTCTTAGTCACAAGATCTCAACCATAGTCTTAAATTAGGTGAGCCATTCTTCCTGTGTGTTTTAGTCTTTGGAGCTGCTTGTATTGTACGTGCCTTTTAGATAGCATTAGACATCTGAATATTTATCTGAGTGACCAAATGCTCAACTATACTGCCTTCACCATAAGCTTTTAGTTGATTTGTTCCATTATTTGCATATATCTGTATATTTACAGCTTATAAAGCATCTCTTAGTGCAACATGGTGTAAAGTCCCTGTTGGCAACAGAACCAGCATGGCACTTGAACATATTCTCACAAGAAATATTCTCATTTTCTCAGGTATATGACTACTGGCTTGAAGATATGTATCTGAATAACAGATTAGCACTACCTGTCAACTCTAGCCCTACTATGGTCTTCCCAAAGCAGAACTTCAGGGCTCAGAGTGACGCACTCAGGTATTGGACCCTGGGACTAAAGCTGGGAGCACTACCATCTTGATTTCAGACTCTATTGGCATTTCCCAAAATATATTGCTAAAGAAATTGGAATTAAGATGGAAATGAACCCACCTTTACCACATCTTCATCTGCTACACTGAATGCATCCATAGAAATTATCAATAGAAACATGGCATGCCTGGAAAATGTTAGGAATTTAATAGGAAATGTGTAAATCTGCGTATTGTTGCGTAATCTGCATAATCTGTGTATTGCGTGCTCCTCTTTCATTTACTGCGCTGTTCCATATATATGAGTTTTGTAGGGGCTCATTATAATAGTCACTATTTGCAAGATATATTAGTGCTGACGAATAAAAATGAACAATACACACATTTCTTAAACTGCCTGGAGCTGGCTGCCAGTCTTCACGCTCTAAACATTGCTGTAAGCATCACTGATTAACACTAAATACAGGAACCCCATGATTTTTCAAGATTTCTATATAATTACATTGTTGTAATTATGTGCTTTGATATAGAATTCTTTAATGTAGAGAAACATATTGACTTGGATATTTTTATTATGGTGGTGATAGGAACCAGATGTTCACAATGCAGATATGGCCCTTTTTATGCACTATCCAAATTGACTAAGGAACTTTTATATAGTATTGTTTAGGAAATTTTGCTTTACAAATGCCCTGCATATACGTCCTCCGTGAATGGGTTTTAAAAACACCTTTTTAGGTCAAAACCTGATCTCAAAACCATCCTTTTGTATTGCCCCAGGTAAGGTAGTGTATTAGTAACCAATTAGTGTAATAACTTTTCATGATGAAGGATTTCAAAACTTAATACGGATAAAACCTATCTATCGCCATCTTGCGTTAGCGTATACTTTGTATATATATACACACATATATATATATATATAAACAAACATCAAAAGAATAGTTGCACCCAGAAGGAATCGACTGATAGGAAACTTGGTGGGTAGGTTTGACAATGTGAGACATGCAAATTATATAAGTGTCAAACTCGCCATGTATGTAATATAAGCAAGGATGGGTCTTATTGTTGTACCTGACTGAACCAACAGCCACAATTGTGAACATTCAGTGAGCAGTGATGCCCTCCATGAATTATCATGAATTAGCATGAATTATCACAGGACACCATTAGGAACCTCTACAACTCCATGCTGAGACTACACTACAACAACAAGACTAGAGAAGTCTTGTTTAAAAAAGCTTAGTCTCAAACAGCTTTACCATTTACTTTCAGCTCTGTTATAGCTGGGCATGTGATTACAAAAGGATGATGTGCCAAAACTTTGAAGCTTTCTAAATAGATGTATCTTTTGGCTTGGGTACTGCAGCACTACAGAGCATTATCTGCGATCGTAACAGTTGATGAAATAAGGTATTTGGGTGAGGCAGAAGGGAGTGGGAACAAACAGGGTACCAACTTAGTACAAAAACTTTTCTGGTGGTGCTGACTCATTCCACATTCCTCAGCTCCACAGTGCATACATTTGTTCTCTCATTGCACAAATATTATTGTCACATGCTGCTTTGATATCTGGATTCAAAAATGAATGCACCTCTCTCTATTTTCTCTCCAACAGATTTGCCGCTCATCTAATATCAGGTGTATTAGAATATAAGTGTCTGCTTGATGGGTAGGTTCTGTTTTCTCTCTTGTCAATATCGTGTTTTTGATTTTATCCTCCATGGCAATTTCACTCACACAGAGCAGTCTGTTCCGTTCATTAGGGGTCTGCCGCTCCTCTGTGTGAAAGCCTCTTATTGCTTCTGCTTTGCAGACATGCCCTACCAGTGGACTATGCCCGAGGGCAGCTGGCTGGGACTCCACTGTGCATGGAGCAATACTATAGGCTCTTCACCTCCTACCGTCTACCTGGACCAAAGACAGACACCCTGGTGGCCCAGAAGAGCAGTGTAATGCCAGAACCAGAACACATCATAGTGGCCTGTAAAAACCAGGTAAGACTCTAAATTTGATCTGATCTAATGAACGGTCTGAACAGTCTATAGGAGACTATAACAGTGTTGATGTACAATAGCTCTCTTGGGTGTTTTATGTTCTTCAAAGCAATTAATAAACAAGGTCCTCTAACAGGTGCTCACTGTTGACTTAATGAGGTTGGCTGTGAATCATAGTTATGCTTGAGCTCTTTTTAATTATGTAAAAGACAATTGCTTTAAATGTCATAATCAAAAGTTACAGTCACTCATTAGAGAGCTGCACTTTCATTCAAATTGACTATCAGTGTGTTACTGTGCCATGTGCATTCTATTACTCTTAGAGTTTAAGTTAAATAAATGATTATACCAAATTTATCCTGCTATTTTTCTAGTTTTTTGTTCTGGATGTGGTGATCAACTTCCGACGGCTCAATGAGAGAGATCTGTACACCCAGCTGCAGAAGATTAGAAAGATGGCTGAGAGTGAAGAGGAGTGTCTGCCTCCTATTGGATTGCTCACCTCGGATGGCAGGACAGAGTGGGCAGAGGCTCGCAGTGTCCTTGTTAAAGGTCAGATGTCAATTGAGACTGAATGCACTCTTGAAAATGAAGATGCTAAAAGAAGTATACTTTGGAAGAATGCCAAAGAAGAGCCACATACTGGACATTTCAGGTGATGTTATTTGGGGAGCCGAAAAGGTTTTAATGCCATTGATAGATTCAGTTGGACACAAGGGGTCATTTCCCACCTTGTTAATTCTGAAACAGATTTTAACATTAATTCATCTTCACAGGCACCCATCTCTGAGATCTCACTGGACTGAACTTTTTTAGTATTGCTTTCAAAAGAATACTTTTCACAACATGCATGTGATCGTAAAGTTTGCTCACATTATAATGATTCCAACATTTGGAAAACTTGCGAAATGTCTTGAAGGCCACATAGAAAATAACCTGTTCAGCGCTGTGTGACTAGTAGCAGGAACATACACTGCAATGCACATTTAATAGAAAACAGAATAGGGAGCATACCTGAAACAGAATTTAAAAGTTATCTTCACTCGTAATAGAGGCGGCAGACTTCACAAGCTGAACATGTGAACACAAAATGAGAATAAATGAGCAAGTTAACTAGCTTTGCTGCAGAGGGTGAGCGTTATATATGTACCATGGCAAGATTAGCTGATGCATGTGTCTAAACAATAATTCAACAATGTTAGCATCTAAGACCAAAATGCCAGGCTGACCAAAACACCACACGTTCATGTGACCTATTAGAGCAATATATTAAAGTTTTGACCTGACACAGACTGAATTATTACACATAAATAAAGAATTACAGCAGCTACATACCATCCGTCTCAGAGTTCTTACTTGTCTGATGGAGGTACAGTAGCAGCAGAGGGTCATAGCTTGCAGAGACGTTATTACAAAGCTCCCTAAAAATAATTTCAAGCTCTTTTATTAAATAATAATTAACTTTTTACCAAATGTCTTAATTTCTTAACCAGCTTTTCACAATAATAGTGTAATTTTAGTGAAACTTTATATTTTATTACCAATATAATTTCAAATCAGTTAAATTGGCACTGTTATTATTTAGAGTGTGTGTATGTATAATTCTCTCTTGAAAGAAAGTGATGGACCAAGAATTCAGTAATACACAGGTAATTTGTTTGAATTTGCTACCAGATCAAAAACCTAAAACAAAATGGCATCCTGTTCTTTCTTCATTACTTTGTTATAGTTGGTCCAAATTGTTTAGAGAGGAACTGTGTTGTTCTGGAGAACAGCAAGTCAATAGGACCAATAGAAACCTGCACTGGAACTAATAAAACCTGCTCCTGGAAACTATTAGTTCTACAGTGAAAACCCAAGGTGACATACAATGCGTTTATTCAGTATTTTACATTATTCTCTGAAGTCTTTGGTCATACAACTCTAAAATGAAACAAGCTGTTTTTCCTTGTTTTGGTGAGCTGATGAATAATTTGTTGAGCTCTACTCAGATTTGTTGAATTACTGTGAGGGACTATGATGATCCCTCACAGTATGCAGAAGCAACATGTCAAAATAGACACAGACTACTTGCAATCGATTCAAGTTGCTAGTTTACTATGAAACTTTCAATTTCAGATGATCTGACTGTCAAAAAGTGGCTTAAATCACACAGTATGGCTGAAACAGGTTTTGGTTGGTGTTGTGAGGCTAATAAAGTTGGAATGTTGTCCAAGATTTGAGCTGCCTGGAGTGAAATGTGCTGAGCATTAATACATTTGCATTAAACCTGTCTGGGATCTCATCAAAAGATATAGGAGCTGAAGTGTGCTTCCTGCTCTCCAGCTTATTTTCCGCTCTACCTTAAATGGTGCCCCAGTTACATTTTGGCATCTGCACAAGCTGTGGCATTTAAGGTAGAACAGAACATTTGATTAAGGGACTGGCAAATAGGAAGCTAATTTCAGCTTTATTTAAAAATGGACATCAACCATGCCTACTTAGTTGCCTGGAAAAGGTATAAATCCACTCTTCCTTTCTATGGCACCTTTAAATGGCCAGGACCTGCCAGGGAGTCCAAACTTTAATTACACCGTTTATAACACAAAAATAATTCAGCCAGTTTGCACTGTAGTCCATGAAGCTACTGAAAAGTAAGCCTTAAGGTGCAATAAACCTGAGATTTTAAGGGAACAGTACAGGCTCATCAGACACCAAAGCATGCTAATCATGAGCATCTGCTGCAGATTCCACCAACAGAGATTCTCTGGATATGATCGAACGCTGTCTGTGTCTGGTGTGCTTGGATGAACCTTGTGGCTTGGAGATGAGTGACACAAACCGAGCCTTGATGATGCTCCATGGAGGAGGAAAGAACAAAAATGGGGCAAACCGCTGGTATGACAAGCCCATGCAGGTATGGCACATATATATAATAGCGCCAGTCAAATAAAAATATGCATGCTGGTGGATTATATCTGCTACTGTTAAAACACCATGTCTCTCAGTTTGTGGTAGGTGCGGATGGATGCTGTGGTGTTGTTTGCGAACACTCACCTTTTGAAGGAATCGTGTTGGTGCAGTGCACGGAATATTTACTGAAGTACATGTAAGCTATACCACACATACAATTATGTTAGTATATACCAATTTTACAGGGCTGCATGACATGACATATATTAATCTTTATCACAGTACTGCAGATTTTGCAGGTTTATAACCAATCACAGTGATCATCCAACCAATCCAACCAATCACAGTTCTAGATAGTGTAAGTAATTAATGTGTTTTTTGGGCCATGCCTGCAACAAATAGCTGTAGTATAAGAAGCGACTAAGACTGTAGAGAGAGCATTCTGAAAACCTAAACTGGAGCTCCATGTGGCTCCTGCTTGAGCAAGAAGGCCGGAACCCCAAAAGGGGTTGGACAAAGCAAGAGGTCAAACCACAGTGAATGCTGGTGTGGTTTTCCAATGGTGGTGAGAATTGAGGGTGTTGAAAGGACTGAAAAGCGATGACAGGGTTACTATTGCAGTATTACGATCAGTAGAAGAGGAAATTCATAGGACATTAGATTGGAAAAAAGAGCTTCAGGCATGATCCTTCTCTCAAACTCTATACATTGATATGCAATTTGTATGTACATTTTCATTTTTGCTTTGTACTCCATATATTTACATTTCCTTGCAATAAATGTGCAAAGGCCAGAGATTTTTCTCTTTCCTAAATCTCCCATAGATTTCAAGTTATTGTTTTTATTAACACATTCAACCAAATTCAACCCACAACTGCTCACAACTATGCTAAATTGTCTTTGCATGAGAACTAATACTGCCAATTATCTGCCCCATTACTAACCACTAACACCCACCATTAAACAAAGAAAAAATTGTTAAAACATTACGTTTTTATTTTATATACTTGAGCATATCATCACTGTCCAAAGAAAAACAAGCTTCTCCAAAATTGCAACTTTACAGGAGAGGGCAAAAACCTTATGTATCTTTAATGTAAGTCAATGGAACCACACTTGTTTCCAAGCAATTTTGAGCCATTTCTGTTGGTACAGATGAAATGCACACAATGTAAACAGCAGCTGCTGTGTTCAAATTATGCATAAAAGTAAAAATTGCGCAACATAAAAATGATGATACATGCTTTTTATTGGAGAGCAACATTATTTAATGTAGATACATACCATTTACTGCTTCACTTACTGTTAAGTAAACTCTTGTCTCTATAATTTCATGTTCCACGAATTAAGCACAGTACCCATACTTTCTACATATTGCCTATAATCAACGTCCATTTCTCAAATATGTACAGCACTTATCACTCTCACTCTTACCAGCACTTATCACCCTCATGCACATGTTTTATCCTAATTCTATTCCAGCTCCAAACAGATCTGAGTCAGGTAATGGAGGTCTAATATAAAAATATGTTCCCTGAACACCCAAAAAGACAGAACAACTGTCAAGTTATAGATCTACAGCCAATGTATTCAGATCCTGCTCTCCACGGTCAGATACTGGAGAATCCAACCCTCCATTTAGCCTATAGTAAGGTGTTATCAGTTACACAAGGTTTTCAACTGCATGCTTCAATTAACCAGTAGAAAAAAGACCTGATTTGTATTTGAATACCAGGTTTAAGTTTAAATGTCTTTGTTTGTGCACATAAATGCCACAGAAGTAATTAAGAGAGACCAAAGGAAATTGCCATGTGTGTGGGTGTTTTGTTCCACTCTTAGGATAGGCAGCCCTTCCAAGCTGGTGAGGGCAGCCAGTGTGAGTGAGCTGCCAGCCCCAAGGCGTCTTCGCTGGAAATGCTCGCCAGAAATCCAAGTGCGCCTTACTGCCTCGGCTGACAAATTACAAAGGCAAGCCAACAGGACACTTATTTCTGTTCAGCAGTACAGTCAATGCACATGTGCAATGCTATATTTGCAGTGATCTGAATGGATTACTTACATGTGTGTCCCTTGTATTTAGGCTTGTTGAAAATCTGGACATGAACGTCTACAAGTTCAGTGGCTATGGCAAAGAGTTCATCAAGAAACAGAAAATGAGTCCCGATGCCTATGTGCAAGTAGCTCTGCAGTTTGCATTTTATAAGTAGGTTTTCTACCATGTGGTTTATGTGTAATACTTTAAACACCAGCACACTTTGTGTAAAACATGAAATTTATGCTCAGATGTCATGGAAGACCCGTGCCAACTTACGAGAGCGCATCAATCCGCCGCTTCCAACAGGGTAGGGTGGACAACATTCGCTCTTCTACAGCTGAGGCCTTGGCATTTGTAAAAGCTATGACTGATAAAAAATGCAGTCTGACGGTAGGTATATCACACTTGTTCACATGATAGAACACTGTCCTCAAAGCATCTATAAACATACATCATTTAAAGTACTTCATTGTAATAAGACTGACAGCCTATTTAAATGCTTCATATGACTGTATTCTATTTGTTTAGGATGCTGAGAAGATGGAAAGGTTATGGGATGCTATTAAGGCACAAACCAATTATACGATCTTGGTAAATAAAACTGAGGCTGCCTTTGCCCAAATACCTTTTTGTCTGCTAAATGCAGTCATAGATCATCTTATGATAATATGTCTCAGCATGATTCTCTGTTTCACAGTTAAATATTGCTTGTGCATGGAAAAAATAATTACCCTGATTTAACAGGCTATCACAGGGATGGCAATAGACAATCACTTACTTGGACTGCGAGAGCTAGCAAAGGAGCTCAACTTGGAGAAGCCAGAGATCTTTACAGATGAGGCCTACATCATCAGCAACCAGTTCATCCTCTCCACAAGTCAGGTACATTAAAAAGCTGCTAATATATGAGGGGAGCATTGAAAATTATTTGGTTCTACTGACAATAATTACATATATCTATCATAGAAATCAATAATTAAGAAAAACAACACAAATGAAAACCAGGAACAAAGGTTCTTTATAGTCCTGTCTACCCTAGACCATGTACAGCACCAGGTACCCTCTAACAGTGTGATCTTTACAAATAGGTCCCAACAACTGTGGAGATGTTTTGCTGCTATGGTCCCGTGGTCCCCAATGGCTATGGAGCCTGCTACAATCCCCAGTCGGGCCACATCATTTTCTGTGTGTCCAGTTTCCGTGACAGCCCAGAGACCTCTTCAGATATGTTTGTGAAAGCTCTGGTGGAATGCCTGGGGGAAATGCAGGATCTATGCCAAATATGCAACACTCAAGCCAAACCGTGTAACTCCGCAGAGAGGACAGAGGATGCCTCCAAGGCAGTGAAGAACGGTAGAAAGACATAACATACCTGAGAAGCAGAAGACCATCTGGGGTTTCTTACGTCACCTGAATTAATCTTTTGTACAATGAGGTGCGTGGTGTAAGTTAAACATTGTGGCTGGTTTGTGGCTGTATCAAATATAACTAAGTAATATATTAATAGTAAAATCGTAATATAGCCTGTGTATTTTTTATGAGGGTAGGATATTGTAAAGACTCTGTGGTAACAAAAAGAAAAGCTATAGAAAGAAACTGCTGAAACTACTACAGCTGCTAAAACACACAGTTGATATTAAGAGGAATGTATTAATAACTATATCTGAACAGTGAATGAACATTTTTTCAGCTCAAAGGAAGTACTAAAATAGACTGTTTCCACAGGTTGCCACAAGTCAAAACATATCTTTAATGTAATGCAGGGTGCTTTCAGACTGTCATTTACCTAACACTAACTAACTACTAACCTACAGACTGATTATTGATATATATATCGTGTTGGAGTTTTAAAACAGTGCCAGAACACACTAAAGTCAAAAGGGTCAACTCCTGTCTAACACAAGCTAGTAGAACATGCATCAGTGCTCTGCACATATTCACTGTGAATCAGTGTGGAAATTGTAAGTGTTTGGTTTGTGAGATTGTTTCAAGTGTTATGTATATTTCCTATGCAATATCAAACTGTAACTTCAAACTTCAGTCATTTTAAATAGTTAATTGCAGTTCTAAATACTGTTAATCTAAATAAGGTATTTATTAGGAGTTCAAGACAAAATACGTATTAACAAAATACTTATTTTAATCAAATTAATTAGATATATAGTATGTAAGGTCATGCATTCGTATACAGTGTTCAGAAAATGTATTCGCAATAATGTAAACGTTTGAGTGTTACTTGTGTATTTATGTACTTAATATGTTGTTACAGAAATTAATAAGAAATATAAACAGAGGATCTAGTCTTAAGCGCTGTGAGCACTTTATACTAGAAAAGCATATTTCTGCAGGCTCATTTACCAATCTTGTTTGTTGCTCAGACTTGTTGAAATGTCTTGTAAATCAAATCTCCATGTGCTCAAACTGTTTTTGTTAACCTGTTAAAGAATTTATTTTTCTATTTTTATGTTTTCATATAGAATTATGATCCATCAATAAATATGTTTAGTGTATATATATATATATATATAGATAGATAGATAGATAGATAGATAGATATTATTTATTTGTATGTTTATTCATGTATTAATTTGTTTGTTTTCTTAACTATCCCTACATAAAGTAAGGATAAGTACATTTGGAGTACAACTAAATAAAAAGAGTGTGATATATGTATGTTGCCACTGTTGGAGGAAAAACTTAGTTTGTGTTGTTTTTCATGTTCTTTTAACATAGTTTGGGAAATCCAGCTCCCACTTACACTGTGCCAGAATTTCACGCTGAACAGACCAACAGAAATGCTCCAAAACCTCTTAAGTAATCTACTCTATCTTTGCTTTCTATTTGGTTCTCAATCATCTGTTGGATTAATGATAAATAGACCAAATATAACAAGAAAGGAACAACAGACAGGCCATATTACTTGTTTTTCTTTTATCACTTTTATAATGTACTCTTACATTACTAAACACATTAGATCACCAACTTTCTAACATGCTAACATTTTCTTACACATTGGAACAAATGTATTCACAATGATGGATTTTGAATTTGGCTTCTGAATTTGAACAAGCTATAGATAAGGGCTGCCCAAAGTCATTGTGTGAGGATTTTGTTTGGATTTGATTTGGCCCACCAGAAAGTTACCATAACCCCTGCTTGACTCATCATAGGATTCTTCTATAATGAATGCCTCAACCCCTTCTGTGACACCAAGCCCATGAGGTCATGTGATTTAACAACCTTATGATAATAATCCAAAGGCTCTTGTTGATTCAGACAAGAAGTAACAATGAATAGTGGCACCAAGTCATAGATCAGACTGGCAGTATGGAATGAGGAAGATGGCAGTAATAAGGTTGCAGCGTGAAAATATACAGTGTAAAAGGTACATACTATCTGCAAAATAAATACAATGTAACAGACCACATGTGTGGCTATATGGTGTGCAGTAAAATATAAATATATACCACACACCAGAGTTCAATGCCCCACATAATTCACCCGAATTTGCTCCGCTCTGCTACATGGTAAGTGCTACACAACGGCATGAAAAGAATAATGGAAAGACTTAAATGACCTAAAGTCATATAAAACGTTATACCGATATGACAGACAGGTAAGACCATGTAAGGTAGAGTCATTTGGGTTTTCCTCATCTTAAAGGGGAATTCCACCCATTTTTCTACATTTCTACAGAATTGAGAGGCTGAGATGTAAACTGTGTTATTTAGAGTGGACTGATGTAAAATGGTTAGTTTATAGATGCTGACTTCCTTACAGGGGTCCTGGTGTGTACAACACAACAGACTTTTAATTTACCATCCAAAGTGAACTTACACGTCATCTGAGTTCATACATGTAATGTTACTGATGGTGAAATCATGTTGGTGAAAATGGTCAAATCTCAAAGGTTTTATTTGGAGACTTTTTGACCTTACAACACTATCCCTCCACCTTAAATCTATTAAAATAAATTGATTAAAATTCTGAAATTCACTCGTTGGCGCTTCCCTTTAAAGCAGACTCTCTACGGCTCATTTTAGTTCCAGGGACAGTTTCCTGGGTAAAACAGCCGCTCTGCGTCCTACAGTAACAGGGCGGCTTGCTGAGTGGCTGCGTGGGCGCTTTTCGCGAGTTACTGAAGACCATCAGCGCCCAGTTCCTCAAGTCTCGTGACTCACAGCTGTTGCTGGGTAACAGAACTAACACAGGTCACGTGGGCCAGGTCCGTGTCCGCTGGCGGTGTTTTAATGTTGGTGGTGGGTTAATTAGCGAGTGGGTTAATTAGTGAGTGGGATCATGCCGGAGACTTCACTGGTCATTATTCGGTACGGACCTTACGAGTCGTGTGGTGTAGTGGACCACAGGACGTTCCGCCTGGAAGGTCTCCAAGGTGACACTCTTCATTTGGATGATGGCCAGCGCCGGTAAACGTCTGTGCACTGGCGGGCTTTTGTCATATTGGTTTTAGCGCTGCTACGTCATTGCCTGCAGTGTTAAGTAAAGTGGCCCTTGGTTTGCTTTCTGTCCCTCAGCCGTTCTGAAAGACTGCGGACTCTCCTGTGTTACGGAGGAAGTACTTGACTGGAACCAGGTGGAGCTCGTGGTCAACGGAGAGTGCGTTTATAAATGCAACATCAAAGACCTGGAATTTGGTAATATTCCCTCTTCAAGCAAAACATTTCCCAGCAAATCAACACTTATCATCAACAGAATAGCTGCACCAATATAGTTGCACCCAGAAGGAATTAACTGACAGGAATGAAACTTGTGGGTGGGTAGGTTTGACATTGTGAGACATGCAAATGATTTAAGTTTCACGCTAGGCCGTGCATGTGACGTAGGCAAGAACGGGCCTTATCATTGTACCCGACTGACCCAACAGCCAGATTGCGGACATTCAGCGAGCAGTGATTCCCTTAATGAGTCATCCTGTTAGCAGGAAGACTGCCTTTAACACCACATCAGCGTTGCCAAAGACTGCAATGGTGTCATGTCAGACTGTCTTGAAGTGACTCAGAATGGCGGATCATCTTCAGTGATGAGTCCTGCCTTTGTCTTGGTGAAGATGACCAACAAATCCCTGTGTGGAGACATCATGGTCAGCGCCAAGGTGAACCATTTGTTGTCACACATCACATGCCCAGAAGGCCTGGTTTCACTACACCTCCAGCCCTACTAAAATCTGCAAGAACTATGTGAGAATATTCAAGCTGCAGAGGATGGATTATCACAGGTCCCATTAGAAACCTCTACAGCTCCATGCCAAGACATCTGGCATGTTCCGACGACATACTGACAGACCCTACTTCTGTATGTGTAGCTCAATAAATATTGTCCATATCAATCTAAATTTTTCATCATTTATTGTTTCTCGTAAAAATCTTCCTTACGGATAGCATTGCAATGTGACACTTCCTTCTGGGTGCAACTATTTCTTGTGATGATGAGTGTATAAAAAAGAAATTCATTACTGGCTATTACAGTGGGAAAACTACTATAAAACACTAAAGGTACCTTTGGCGAAAATGTTTATCAATAGAGAATATTTCTTCATTGCTCCATGATTCAGTTGCCTTTAGGTATTACACCACTGATACATTACCATAGTGGCATCTGCAGATGGGTGGTAAATTAAAAGACAACCTGAACACAAGTTCAGACGCTTTTAAACACAATTACAATTAAGCAATTATCATCCTGTTATGCTCTTTGGCATGTGTGCTGAGCAGTCTCAATTGACATCTATTTTGGATCAGGATGGCAAGAGGAAGATCTAGATCTAAGAGGCTTTGAAATAGGGTTGTTTATTGGGCACAGATGGAAAGAGCTTCAGTCATAAACACTGCTGAACTGGCTAGAGTTTGAACTGGAACAGTGAGTAAAGAGACGATAGTGTAAGGTTGGAAACTGTGGTCAAATATGCATCAGCATGATATCTACAGTCTGCTCATAACTACATGGACATGGATATTATAGTAGGGTTGCAGTGCATAAATCCCTTCAAAGACAAATGTACATTTAGGGGGTGAGGGGGTCAGGTGGCTCTGTTATGTTGTGGGAGGATTTTGCTGGTATGGTTCCATTTGTCCCCTTAGAGAGAAGGGTCACTGCAAACTAATCCAAATTATTCGGACTGATCATCTTTAACTTATGATGAAGTACTTCTATCCTGCTAGAAGTGGTCTATTCCAGGATGACACAGGTTATTCACTAGGTCAGGTCAGGTTAGGTCACTAAATGGCTTGATAAGTATCACATTTTTATCAGATGCTATAGCCTTCGGAGTCAGCACATCTCCAGATCTGGGAGATTTTAGACATAAGTGTGTCTGCACTGGTTGTGAGATGTATTCAATTCCTGTTTTCATTAGGTGGTGATGGACGTCTTGATCCACTATGTCAACAGGCCTTAGAAGCAATAAAGAATGCATACCAACAACACCACATATGACATGCAAGTGTGCTGTTAATAACAAATACAAAGAAATGGAACGGTTTGTGATACTACCTTTATTACATTATTGCATGTATTGCTAAGTATTATTACTAAGAGTAGTGCTAAGAAGTCAAGCCTGCATTCTGTTACATGTTACATGTTATCTTCACACCTCTGTTAGTTATGGCTTTACTTCATACAATGCTAATCTCTCATATGTTAGGCTTACAGCTCCAAATGAACTATAGAACATTCACTAGGTATTATTACATTTGAAAACAGAAACTGCATAACTCATGTATTATTGCTTAAGTGCAAATACAGTGCAGTCTACATACTTGTAAACAATCGCCAGTGTTTAGTTCAATTTGTAATGGTGCAAGTGCAACAATTTATGTCTATTATAGGAAGCCACTGATCATAGACAGTGGCAATACAGTTAACATTATGATTACAAAGGGCAAATAACCCTGTTAATTAACAATTAAGATTAATGATTTGTCATTAAACTGTATCCATTGCATTACTGTATTGTTCAGCTTATGAAACATCTCTTCAGTAAAGTATATGATGTCTAAGTTGGTTGTACTATTTCTTTTTTGTTTTCTTTCTTTTTTTTCTTTTTTTTTTTGGTACATTCCCATTACTGAATCTTCAAATTACTTATAGTCCCAAAAGGAATAGTGTATTGTGGTGGCAACAAAGAATAATGCAGCAGCCATGGAGAATATTGCTACTTGTCGCTATGCCATCTGTTTGATGTCTCAGGATGAAGTCAGGTGTGACAGTAAGTGAAGAGAGATAAGGGAATAAGAATATGGCTTAGTCAAGATCTCTTGTTTGTCCTCCAAAAAATCTCGATTGAAATCTGCGATTGAAAACACTAAGTGAGCCCACTGTCAACATACATGTATTCCAATTAGCTAGTCAAGGTCTCTTCTAAGATTGTACTTCAATACATTTACATCTATTATGCTACACTTGTGCTTTTATGAAATGGATTGTCTACAGTATCTGAGATTAAGCAACAAAGTAAATCTGAATGAATATAGTATTATTCTTATGCTACATGTGAGCAAATATTGTGCGTTGAGAGCAAGGCAAAGATGAGGTCAAAATTGCTAAGTCTAATGAATGCTTAGAGTAGCTGATTCAACAGCATCAAAAGCTTCTGCCCTCAAAGGCGTTCAGGTCGAATGCAGTGTCCATGAACCTCTTGAGCTCTGCCAGGTGAGTGAACTTGTTTCCTGTGGCAGGGGCTGCAGCAGGGTCACGGCCAACATACCTGAAAAAGGGGGTTTGAGAATTTGACATGAGGAGACTTGCTGTGCTCGTGCAGTGATTGCTGCAGTAAAGGAGCACACTCACCATACTGGTTTCTTGTTTGACAGCACAGTGAGGAAGCGTGGTCTAACATAGTCATAATAGCCCATGTTCTTATGCTCTTCCTGACACCATACCAGTTCAGCATTGGCATACAGCTCAACTTCAGCCTTTATGAGGTCAAAGGGAAATGGTGATATCTGAAAAGTTAGATTAACACAACACATAGGATTAAAAGTGTCTGAATGTGAGTGCTGATAAGTCATTGATGTCTTTTTATTTTCAGGGTCTACAAATTTCGTGTGAATATTTTTCACCACATTTTTATACACTGGTGTTATCTCATTGTAGTATCATACTACTTGATATTTTGGCAAATGACACCATCTTAAATGTAAGCAATATGTGCAGTATTTTAAATTATAAACTAATACAACCTGTTTCTAGATATCAGATAGATATATAGATTAGAGATTAGATTATATATTTTAAGTGATTTATTTCCAAGTAAAATTGTATTATTGCACTGGCAGAAAATGCCTTTTTAAAAAAATAATACTTTAATGAAGTATACATAATACCTATATAGGAGATATGTTCACATGTCCAGAATTCAGAATGTTTTAACACACCCACTATAAACTCAGCACTGTTAATGAGCTGATTAGTTGGATCAGGTGTACTAGGAACACTAAAATTTGGAGGTATATGAAAAAATATTTAGGTGTTTTCACCAGATGACTGAACAGCATTATTTAAAATCATTAGTCAAAGGTGTGAACTATGTTTTCTTGAATTTTAATGCTCCATCGATTTCAGTGTACCAAACTCAAAAGCAGGTGAGCGCTGTGAGTACTCCTCTCTGTGTATCCGAGAAGACTTAAATCAGAGTCAAGGAACCGTGCAAAAAAGTTGCAGCATGACATTTAATTTGTTTTACTCAACACTGCATGTCCTGAATTGGGAATATTGTGCATGCATACATTGCAATGATGATGCTGAAACAATATATATTGTGTAGCCCTAGATGGGAGCAACTGGTCTAGAGGATGATGACTATACAAGCTTCTTCAAAATGAGTGTGAGCACTGCCACCACATACTTTTCAAGCTACCAGCTACTGAATATCTCCACACACCTGGTGGTAAGCACTAGTGACTCAGCTTGCTGTGTGAGTAGCTGAATAGGTGATAGAGTCCATACATCCCTCTATAAAGGAGAGAGAGTGACCCCTATCATCCAGTATCACCTCACTAGGAGTGTAACTAATTGTAGTCAACCTGAATTAGATCTGACCACATTGATTGTAGTAGGCAGTGGTCTAACCATTTTGGCTTCCAGCAACATTTGCAGCCAGCTTCTGAGGGTCCTTACAATTCCTGATACTAATTTAAGTGTAAAAGTCTGACGAGTAATACATTTAGGATTAGTACATCCTAGAAGATCCAAGAATATAGCATGCTGAGCTGGACTTCAGCAGTAATGGTACTAACCTGCTCCATTCGGACAACTGCAACTGCATCCTCTAGTTTGAGTTGTTTTCTCTCTTTTGCCAGCTCATAGTAGACTTTACCAGTACAGAAGATGACTCGCTTTACTTTGCTTGGGTTTTCAGATGCAGGACCTTCATCTGGTATAATTCTTCTAAACTTTGTTCCTGCAAAAAAAAAAAAAAAAAAAAAAAAAAAAACATTGTCTCTCCCCATTTTCTGTACATTAAAATTGGACAACATTTAAAATTATGTTTAATAAGTACTGTCACACCTGTGGTCATCTCATCAAAACTTGAGCGGGCCTCAGGGAGCCTCAGCAAGGACTTGGGTGTAAAAATAATTAGCTGAGGAGACAAAAAAATAAATAAATACAGACTGATGTCAATCATACTGAGAGAGACCTGCCATTCTTACCAGTTTAACTTTGAGAAAACTGTAGAGTAAATAAACTTCTGACAGCTGTGAATCCAACCTAAACAATAAATTAAGAGGACTTTTGTACAAAGCAAGCACCAGCATCCCCAGACAGTCTGTTTAATTTGCTCAGGAAGAGAGTTTCTCATGCTCCACAAAGCACTGCATTTATCTGCAACTGGGGAACACTTTAGACAATTACTGTAGCAGAAAACCACAAGTGTGGGGGGAGAATCCAGAAACTTTAAGTTCATGCTATTACATCTTAAGTTTTATACCCATCAGTCCTGTCCCCATTCGTACTGTTTATTTCAGTACATCAAATTACAATCACCCTTCCCATATGGTTATGAATAGACAGTATTGGGGCTGGAATAACAATACTGGAATAACATACCGCAAATAAAATATCCTGGTAATAGTGAGATTGCATACATATTACATCAATACAGTAAGTAAGAAAATAAGCTGGTGAGTAGACAAGAGAGGATGAGTGTGTTTTCTTACAGGCTTTCTAAATGGTAATAAGATCTGCCTCCTCAGCACATGAAAGTAGTTGGCAGGTGTTGAGCAGTTGACCACGATCCAGTTACAGTCGTAAAGCTGCTGGACCTCAAAATCTCCAGTGAATTCCTTAATTAGAGGTAAATAAAACATGTCCAATTACAACTGGTCATTAATAATACATCATAAATTGCATTCCACATTTATTTCATACTGAACAGATTAATGATGTTTCACAGAATTCATTCATGTGGAATATTTCAGTGCTGATTTCAAAACACTTTATCACTTTACCATTTATCAGATTTAAGTGTCCTGCAGTAATCACAGTCATTCAGCAGAAAAGGGAGGTCTATAACATAATCTGAGTAGACCAGAGAGGAGCTTGATTTGTGGTTGTCTACCTTTCAAAACATACACGTATACACGATTCTATTTATGGCAGTCTGTGTATTTGTTTATTTAACACTCGATTCTCGCCCCCATTTTAGTTACTGCCAGTTCTTATGCTGTTGTAAATCTGTTGCACAATAGCTGTTGGCCTAGAAGGGTTGTAGTGATGAAACCTCAGACTCAATTAACACATTCAACTGACACAGATCACCAATCAGAGCCAGTTCTTTTGGCACTCAAATGTCTCTTCATTCAGTAGAACAGGAGGTTTTTTTAATCAGTAAAAGGTAGCAATAAAAATATTTGCTTCCATTTTGATTTCTTCTGTCATTGCATATTGGTCACATATTGTTGGCTCAGACCTACAAAAAAATGTTAATACAAGTTAAAGACAACCTGAGCAAACACTAAATGCAGTTTTTAAATGATTATTTTGTTATTTATTTAATATTATTATGTTTATTGTAGGTAAAATAAGTTATCCAACACCAAGTGACCCTTTATGAAAACAATAATTATCTTCCTAGTTACTGAGTCAATTAACCAAATTTAGTTGATGACTAGAATCAGATCAAACAAGACACTACCATGATTCCTGCCAGACCCTGTTGAATCTAAATACTGTTCAAATAGAAAATTTTCAGCAATGTGAACTAAGCTAAAAAATCACAACAAGCAGCACGCCATGCTGTAATCAAAAGATATTCCAGAAGATATGAGAGAGACATGTATTCAAATGTATCAGTTTGGAAACGTTCTAGGTTCTAACACTCCAGCGAACCATAGTGAGAGCCATTACCACCAAATGAAGAAAACTTTGAACAGTGGGTAATCTTCTCAGAAGCTGGCAGTCTACCAGAATTCCTCCAAAACCACAGCAATGACTCATCCAGAAAGTCACAAAAGAACCTATACAACCATCTAAGGAACTGCAGGCCTCAGATAAAGTTCACAATGATTCCACCATTAGAAAGAAACTAGGCAAAAATTATATCCATGAGAAAACACCATATCACCTTGATGATCCCCAAGCCTTTTGGAATAATGGTCTTGTGAATCGATGAGTCGAGCATCATACAAACAGACAAAAATTGTGTTGGTATTGCAATAGCTCTGGGGTGTTTTGCTGCTTCAGGTCCTGGTTAAGTTGCCATACCTGACAGAAGCATGAATTTTGTTCTCTACAAGAAACTCCTTCAAGAGAATGTCTGGCCATCAATCTGTGATGTAAAGTTCAATTATAATTGGGTTATGCTGCAACAAAACAATCCAAGGCACAGGAGCAAGCCCACCTTTGAATGGCTCAAAAGAAACAAAGTTAAGTTCTTGGAGTGGCCAAGTCAAGTCTCGACTTAAACCCCACTGCGATACTGTGGCACCTTAAACTGGCACTTTCATGCTTGAAAGGCCTCCAGTGTGGCAGATTTACAGCAATTCTGCAAAGAAGAGTCGGCCAAAACAAAGCAATTTGAAAGACTGTTACAGGAAGCATTTGGCTGCAGAATAAGTTTGGGGGGAGGCCAGGGGCCTTTACTTTTTCCACCTGGCTGATTTTGGTGTTGCAAGACTGTGTTTTACATTTAGTCAATTAAATTATCAGTTAAAAACTACTGTATGAATCATACAGTATGATAAATAGTGGACTAAGAGAGGAAAATAAAGCAAATACTCTTCCATAGCACATTATCTGTTTAATTTTTGACTCATCTAATTATAAAAACAACATTTGTAATTATGTTTGTTGAAGTGTATATAAACACACACAGTAGAATCAAATAACCATTGATTGACAGGAAAACTGGTTGTAGGAAAACTAGTGCCAGCTAGATAGACCTCATTTAACTATAGTGAGTCATAATCTTGCATGTATTTACGCTGCTCTGCCCTTGGGACTGACAGCTGAGTACTAAAGCAGAATACATTTACAATGGTCTTTTTGAGCATTAACTAAATGGGGTAATCAGGGGGCTCCAATGAAGCGCTTACAGGTCAGATTCTCTGTAGCCATCAGCATGAACCATTACAGGAGGGCCCACTCACCGGATAGCGATCAGGATCATCCTTGCTCATCTGCAAGAAACGCTCAGGTCGTGCTGACGAGTGCTCTGGGCCCTAGTAATCACACACACACACACACACACACAGGCACACGCACATCACACAGCAAACTAAGTTAAAGAATTATAGCCTCATTTGCAAAGCCCCTGACAAACCTTGAGTCATCACTATTGATCCTTATACAATTACTTTGGCTTAAAGAGAAACACTGAGGTAAGAAACAAGGCCACATGTACTTGGTGCTCCAGAGCAGATTTGGTTCAGCAGTCAGAATGGAGCTAATATGGCCCACATAATTGAGAATTCTTAAAATAACAATTGCATCATTGTAGCTTTGCTTGGCTTAGTAGGGCAAAGACAAAAATAACCCAGCAATAACCTTTAATAATGCATGATATTATTACACAGCTGTCAAACATGATTTCCTATGCCTGTGATATTGCAAGGGGTTTAGCTCTTTACCATGTTGATGTATGCTGTTCTGGACATGTTTATTCAAATCTCACTATAAGCTTATTGGAAATGCTTTTCGCAAGAAAATGACTTCAGGATTTCGAAAAGCGATTTAGCTACCTTGCCTACATCTTTGTGACCTAGTCTACGTCCTATGAGCGGTGCGTTACATTCACAGTATGTTGCATTAATAATTGAAGGTGATCATAAATTAAAAAAAATAAAAATAAATAAATAAATAAATCACCAGTGAACCTACCATTCCCTCCATGCCATGCGGCAGTAGTAGGACAATGCCGTTGTTGCGGACCCACTTGGCTTGGCCTGAACTGATGAACTGGTCAATGATACACTGTGCTGTGTTGTGAAAGTCTCCAAACTGAGCCTCCCAACACACAAGAGCATTGGGACTAGCCATAGCAAACCCAAGCTCAAAACCTATTACATCACAAACACAAAACAATTCGCACTAAATTAATGAACTAGGTTGAATAATGGATCAAAGTAACAACAAAAACAAAGAAAAAAAGGTACTACACATGTGCACATGGTACACTGCTTTGAGCTTAATTGTGTCAGTAACAGTGATGTACAGATGACATTTTTAACCAACTATAATAATACCAACACAGTTATATGATAAAGTTTGGCTACCACTGAAAAAGTGAAAATATTTACATATCCTCTACAGAGAACACACTTCTACACAGTTTAATGCATTATTACTGTTTATTTGAAGAATTTAGAGAAATTATTCTGATATCACAGGGCATTGCTAGCTATTTAAAATCCTTGTACTTCTTGGAACTGCCAGGGATTAATGTTCTATGTATAAGGTTATGTATACAGGGTAATCAAAATAAAGATCTTTATAATGATTTCCAGAAGATTTATTGTCATATAAATAATATTTTATTTACATACATTTCACTAAACCCAGCCTACCTGATTCACATTCTGCCTGTTGCAGCATAACATGATTGTGCAGTCTATGAATGTGGAAAATTATTGCAGCTTAAATAATTGTGATCATATGAAATAACTGTGATCATTAAATAATTGTGGCACCCCTAGTAACACAAGGTTGCAGCTACAAAATAAATAAATACATAAATAATTAAAAATAATATAAATAAATAAATAAATAAATAAATAAATAAATGTATCGTATGACGAGGCAGGTTACTGGATAATGCACTGTTATAATTTGACATTTACCTTGATCTGAAAACAGTGGATCAGTCATATCTGGCCAGTATTAATCCATTCAATAAGGTCAGTATTGGTGCCAATACAACACTGCATATATCAGATCAGTACAGCACCACTACTGCAATAGCACTAGCAATAAATATGTGTTGTAATATGTGCAGCACCGGGGAAAAACATTAATGTCATTGCTGGCAAGCAATAAATAAATTAAGTAAGTAAGTAAGTAAGTAAGTAAGTATGTATGTATGTATGTAACTAGATGTTTTTCCTACACTATTTGACTTGAAATAATGGTCCCAAAATGGTCCCAAAATTACTTGGAATAACCTTTTTTTTTGCTTTCTCCATTTTAGAGATAAATGCTTGTTTATGGACAGTAAGGACATTACTGGGCAACAATTTTCTTACCCAATACTCCATACTCAGACAGAGAGCTGTTGCACACTGTGTATGGGGCTTGGTTTGGCCACAGATGGTTCATTGGGACACAAAAACGTTTATCCACTTCCTGGTCATGCAGGACATGATGACGGTGACTGAAAAGTCAGGATGCAAAGTAGTCTTTACCTTTCAACACAGCAAAAATGACAGACACAGCTTTCAAAGAACAAAAGCAGGTTTTTACGAAAGGAACAGAAACTACAAAAAAAGTGTCTTGTCATCAACCTGAGCAGTGTACATCAGCAGGCAGCATTTACAACTATTAGAAATGACAACTGTAGGAGACATTTTTTTCAAGGGTCTATCATAGAGTTGGGGGATGCACTCAGTGGCACTGACACAAGAAGGGCACATGAAATTCAGGCATTATTTAATGCATGAGTAATCATTAATGCATACATGTAATACAATAGATACACAAAGTAAGATTATTTAATGTCATGTACCAATTATTTTATCCTATCATACTGGGAATATTTAACCACCACAAACATCATGAAGCATCATGATGCTTTAATAATGGTAAATAAACAGCAGTTCACTATTCAGTTTTTCACACTTTAGGAGATGACTTTCATGAATACCCATATGAACATCATGAGCAACTGATATTAACTAAGTATCTTGGTACCTTAATGACTACATGGCCTAATATACTGTTCCTGCATTAGCGTATCTATAAGATATGGTTACCTGTAGTTGCATATTCAATATAAATTTAATGACTACAGATTCATAAATGAATGCTATTTCATGTACCCTTACTGTGTCCTCTCTTTAACTTTTCTTCATCCTGCCGCAGTGTCAAAACCGCAAAGCCCTTCTCTCCAATCAGAGTTAGAGAGGGAGAGAGGCAGAAGAAAGGAAGTGATAGGAGTTAAGGCTTGAGACATGATGTGTTTTGCTAGGTCACTCGGATGCGAGGTTTAATTCAGCCTTCAAGTCCAATGCAATGAGACAAGCATTTAAAACATCTTAAAGATCACGGTAATGATGCAGCAGTGATGCAGCCACATTCAGACTCCGGGGACTATGCAGTTATTGGATAAAAATCGAATGTCAGGTGGCTGCAGAGAGAGACAGAGTTTAACTACATAGAAGTGCCTTCACAGGGAACCGCACACGCTCTATTGTCTTTTATAGTTACACTAACTAAGCTAATATTATGTAATAGGGAATATATGGTCCTGTGGGCCCTTCAGTTTCTCTTCATTCTCTCCTCTCCATTAGGCACACATGTTTCTCTCAAAGAATGAATGAATCACAGAAAATCACATTGTTAGATAATGTAGTCGAGCGAAATAAAAAAACTGAAGCGGGAATTAGCCCTAATTGGAGACTGTTTGCTGAGTTCACTTAATCACAGCTGTGACTCTAAAGTGGCTCTTTGTGCTACAGTGGGTTTGGCCTATGGGGTAACCGTGGAAACACAGAGGAGCCCGGGGATAAACACGGTCTCTTCCTCTTGCCTACATCAGTCAGAAGACCGACGCATAGGACGAACACATTCACAATCACAGATGACTGAATCAATTACTCATAGCCATTAAGTCCCTAGGTAATGACTGTAGGAGCAGCAGACTGGAGCAAGGCGATATGTTCACTCCCCCTGGCCTCTGCAGGAGACTTACAGAATTCAGGGTGGCACGGGAAGCTTGCATCAGCCCACAGACAGTACACATCAATAAACAGGCTTATGAGACAGCATCTGTTTTCTCTTGACTTCCTCTCACTAACAGTTTCAGCCTGCGTTTCCTGAGGCAAGCATAAAAGCTTTGGACAGAGTCCATTCAGGAAAACTAGAAGTCAGAAATGTAAAGCGGAGCAGTAAGTGATGCTGCATGTGGTGCGATAAACTGGGGGAGAGGGAATTTCGGGTTAGCATGTCTCTGGCCCTGGCAGTCTCACTTAGAGGTAACAACACATTAAACCAACAAAGCTGGCTGACAGAGTCCCTCTCACCAGGCTGAGATGAACAGACGTGGGAGTGTGTGTGCCTGTGTTTTAGTCCTGCTGTGGGGTTTCGTCAAACGGGTTTCCTTCAGCGTCAACAGAAGCAGTACCGTGACAACACCATGTGGGCATCTATCGGACTCCCAGGAGACTGCCTGAGACAGACTGACGTCACCTGTCACTGTACAGACATGAAATGAAGCCGTGCTGCGGAGGATTTTATTGCGCTGTTCTGAATGAAGAGGCAGTAGGCTCATTGTGTTCTTTAGGTTCTTGGAACTGATAGATCACAGATTGGTCCAGTAAATGTATTTTGACCCAGATGTTTCTTTTTGGCAGGTTGATATATCTTCTTCTCCAAGTTCAAATAGAATGAATAAAAGATGCTTTATTGCTATAACACTTTACTTAAGGTTAGCATTAGTAAGGCTATGTGAGAACTACATATGCCGGTCATGCACTTCACACAAAATAAAGGGGTGCAGGAGGGCACGCTACACTACAATACACTACAATATTCTGTTGTCACGCTCGGATTAAAGCCAAATACAGTTTCTTCATAGTCAGTAATGTCATCTCCTTCTGCATGTTCAGTAGCATTTGAGAGGTCACAAATGCCAAACTACATTTTTGGCAAGTTCTCAAATGTAGAACTGTCAAACACTGAGTTGTAATAACATGAGGTGGGGGAAAATTGATGCAGCATATTTTGGTGATATTTTGCATATTTTCCTCAGTATCAATATTTTAGTATAGAATTTGAAAGTAAAGTTTTTATGAAGCATCTGCTTTACAATTCCTGCAATAAACATGAGTGAAATTAAACAAACAGACCAAAATATCTCTCTCATTAGATAAAAGAGATATTGATATACCTTTCCTTTGAGGCCATAATTTTTACTGAAAAAAGTAATAAATCATAATAGATGTATCTGCAATACTCATCGTAAAATGTTGAAAACTGCAATTATATTTTAACATGACTTAAGTATTGTGATAATATTGTATTGTGGCAACTATCGTGGGTAATTCCTACCCTAATACTTACTACAGTTGTTTACTCTGAGGAATTTGAGCAAATCATGTCATGAACAACATGAGGCAGGCGACTGATGCACCTGTGTTGTGACTTACAGTGATGAAGCAAGTTTAGTGCAACACGTAGCCCAACAAGCAGATCGGACCAAGAATTTAGTGCATTTCAAAGTGTTTCACTGTCAAACAATGGAACAAAACATGCCTCTGTGAAGGGTAAGAAATGCATCAGAAAAAGACAATATTGCATACAAGACATATTACAGCATGATTACTCTAAATGTAGGTGTACTTTTCACCGAGTTTTATGTTTAAACTTTGCACATTTATATAAAAATACATAAACATATATAAACATTTATAAGATTATCCAATATGTGTCACTTGTCATAAGACTTTCCCGGGTGAAACTGTCTAAAGCAGCCTCTATGACAAATGGCACTTGTAGGAATAAGCCATCCTAAGCCTTTATATAGCTACATGCCAGTTGTCATGACAGGATTATGTATATGTTATGTGGCCTTAACAACTTTCTCCTATAGTAGTATTTAACTTTGTTTAAAAATCATGGTGGCAAAAAGGGTTCTATGAGCAACCACTTATAGTTTCTTAAATAACCTGTCAGTGGATACTAATTATTTTTTAATATCAAGATGTGGAAGTGTGGAGTATCATTTAAAAAACAAAGTTTAAAATGTAAACAACAATGCTGTTGGGCTCTATAACAAACAAAGCCTTTTTCTAGAGCCACACATACAAGACAAGAACCACTAAGGAACCTCTATTGTATTGTTAAGGGTGTAGTTGATGCAGATTTAGTACATTAGTGCACTGTATTTCCATTCCTACCTGAAGGTTCCTCTCTCCACATCCTGTCCACTCAGTCTCACATGGGTTCCTTCTTTCAGCAAAGAGCCAAAAGCCATGTACTCCCCTAGAGCCCAGTCCACTGTACGTTTACTAACCATGTCAGCCCGGCCTCGTAAGATCCTGGACACTCCTGGGATTTGCCAAAGAAACAGGGCAAACACAAACAAACAAAACATTCAAGTAAATTCTGCTTGTCCTTATTCTGATTGACCAACACAGAATGTCTTCACTAGTGGAAACAAAGATAAGTAGAAGCTAAATAGTTCTTGGCTTGGGCCTAAGATTTATGAAAACCTTCCATTAAAATGTTCTTTAGGTAACCAAAGGTGATGGTTCTAATGGATCACTCCAAATACTTAAGAACACAATACACAACCATCCACTAAAAAAAGCCCAGGTAACTACACTCCCTCTACTGGCTAATGGCATGTAGTGAAGAGTAATGAGATTACCGACTGCGTGTGTGTGCTCAGAATTCTAATCCAGAATCAGAAAATAGATGAGGGCTTCTTAGAACAGCCTACCGGGTATTAATGTTTTAACTATAACAGAGAAAAAGGTTATCTAACCTTTCGTAAATAGAAATCTAATTCAATGTAAGGAAATGTATTTATTGATTTGAGTTTTTATATGCTGACTTTGCGATTTGTGTTCTACAATGGTGATAAAGACACATTCACTGGAAAGGTTGGGTTAGCAGGTCTGAAGCAAGCTGCTTTAAATTAATAGTCCCTGACTGCTGTATCCCTTTATAACTCTTGTACAGCCAGGCTCAAAGAAAGAGTACTGAGATGCCCCAACTGACTGCAGCACCAGGCTTACAGTGAGCTTTGCTAATTGTCCACAGCAACACCATCACCACTGAGCACTATACACTGGGTAAAGTAGATCAGCATTTTATTTGTTGGACTGAGGACACCTGAGGCTTACCACTGTGAATAGAGAAGTCTTGCAGAGGGATGGAACTGGCAGCTTCGCCAATATGCTTCAGGAACTCCTCAGGCAGCCCAGTGGGGGGGTAGTTCATACACTTTGGTTCACCCTCTGCTGTAAAGAAGTCTTAATATAGAGGCAGAATGTTAAAGCTTCTGAAAATACAACCAAATATGTAGCCACTCAATATTTAATGCTCATGGACAAAAGGAAATTGTACTTGGCCAAGGAGAATCTAGCCAGTGGCGGATGTGTAGTATCTTCTCATCTTTGGAGCTGGTATATGCTTCTTCACAGATTTTGTCATACTTGGCCACTTCCTCCTGTAAACAGATACCGGTATTCGCTGTTGTCTGATGGTGTACAAACATCGCCCGCTGTTTATACACCAACCACCATCTTTATCAAGAAATGCAGGGACATGACACATCTGTGACAAATGATTCATTAGGAATGGCACCTATGGTGCTATGGTGTACAGAAAACAGTGAGCTTCAAGTCACAATTTATTCCCTAAGTGAATTCCCCTGAGCTATGGCAGTGAGTGGAAAGTGACAGCGACGCAGTTGTAAATAAAACGAGCTGTCGCAGGGCCAGACAGAATGTCAGCTATACCCGCTGGAAGGATGGCTGTGTCCAAGCTTTGTGGTTCCTACAGCAACTAACCTGAGAGGGGGACTGAGGGGCTTATATGAGTTTGTGTGAATAGCAGCCAGGATGGGTGGAGCACAGTACAAATGTGGCATCACCAGAGCGAAAAGACATCGCCTGAACGACTGAAAATACCCTCTATCAACTGTCAGCAAGACACACACATACATACATACGCCCACATACACACACAACGGGAAAGACATCACTCACTAATGGTCCGTAAAGAACACCTTTACAGTCAAAGGTTTAGGCTACACATACACGCAGCTGAAGAAGTGAATTGGTATTAGGGCTGATACAGAGAAAACACCATATTCCATTACTGCTAAATACATTATTTTGACCAAACCAACATTTCTTGAATCACATTCAACAGATGCTCATCTGGAACTTCCAAGTTTGCTCAGGATGCTAACAGTTTGCACGGGTTGTGTTTACGTTCCTATCTCTTCAAAAGTCAACAAAATCCAGGGGTGCCCAAACTTTTGCATACAACTGTATTGTGCAGCCCTAATTAGTGTAATTAACATTCCTGCGGAACTCAAAGATAATGTCAAGTACAGTACATCATCAATGATATGATTAATCGAGTTAGACGACTAAAATCCACTACCAAACTAGTTGGCAACTAATTCAACAGTCGATTAGTTAGTGACATTATCACACGTGTTTGTAGAATTTAGCTGCAACAGAGTACAGCCCGACAGCAGAATGCACAAAGCACAGACTGCACTGTTTAACGTAATTTAGATTGATTTTTTAATTTACTTGATTATGGGAAGATGTGTTGTAAAACTTAGTTGTGTTATATTTTACACATCTGTGGTTTTAATGTTAATTAAAACAGTGAATTTTTAAAAACGTTATTCATCTTTTTTGTCTTCACTGTTAGCTTGCAAATGCATAAAATGACTTCAAGCTAAATGAAAAAACCTAATAGCTAAATAAGAGTTATTTGGTAATTGAGTGATTTATGATCCAAATAATCCTTTATTCACTCGAATAACACTGATACATTATTCGACTAAGAAAATAGTCGTTTGTTGCTGCCGTACATCACCTATGCCCCTCATGGTCTATGCACCTCAACTGTTATACTGTACGCTTAGAGACAAACCTCGAACTCCTGCAGAGTAACCACTCCCTCGGAGATGAGCTTGTCTGCATATTTCTTCAGCACATGCTCCTGCTTGCGTATCTGCTTGTACATCAGAGGCTGAGTAAACATGGGCTCGTCCATCTCATTGTGGCCAAAGCGTCTGTAACAAACCTATAACATCATTTACAGAAGATTAATTTCATTAATACATTTTATCCACATTAAGATTATCCACATTCTAGCAAAATTCAGTGTTTTGTATCTTTATTATAGAAGCATGGTATCTAATGCATGTTCACAATAAAAAAAGCCATGTCTATACACATGCTGTATGCATTTCTTATTTGACAGCCATTAATAAAAATGACATGAATATTACTGGTTTTCTAATATACCTAAAATTCAAGTAGATACTCATCAATATAATATTAATGGCCTATTGTATGAGTACTGCTTGGGACTGACTGTAAGAGTGAGATGGGCAGTTTTGGGGTACCTATTGTATATTCAGGTGATGTTGTCTCTAAAGTACCTGTCAATGGAATTGTGCAAACGAAGAACCTATTTAAAGAACCCTCACAGATTGTAAAGGTTCTATACAAGTTAAGGGTTTTCCTACAACTATACATTCCAGTCCAAGAACCACAACTATTTATTTTTTAAGACCGTAGTTTACGCCAGTCTGTGCTCACCAGGTCTATGACCACATCCTTGTTAAAGGTGCTCCTCCATTCTGCAGCCACTCTGCAAACGTACATCACAGCCTCAGGGTCGTCAGCATTGACATGGAAGATGGGTGCGTTGACCACGCGAGCCACATCAGTGGGGTAAGGAGAAGAGCGTGCCATTCGCGGATCAGTGGTGAAGCCAATCTGGCAATAGCAGATAAAGCTAATCAATCTAACACATAAGCAAAGGTCAGGAGCTCAATTTGTCTGGACAAACAATGCCTAATTTCTCTAATTTGGCTTTAGTTTGAAATCAGTCACAATCCTCTACATACCATTCAATGAAAAATCTGAGCCTTAATCTTTACCTGATTGTTGACAACAACATGGATGGTACCCAGAGTGGTATATGAGGGGAGCTCACTGAGATGGAAGGTTTCATAGACAACTCCTTGGCCAGCGAATGCTGCATCCCCGTGCATCAGAATAGACATTACCTGTAAAAAAGAGGCAAAAAAATACATAGTGATCAATCTTTCAAAGTAATCTCAAAGGTATTCATAAGGAAAGTTCATATCAGCATACATTTAGTTACAAGTTAGTTACATGTTGTATTTTTGGACTTATAACTGTTGCTATTTTGAAGCTATTTTAAATTATTAATTACAAATACATCTCCTCCAGTGTTGGGCAATCTTGTAGTTTACGTACCCAAAACTGTCATAATTCATTTTTCTACCGTTTTCCAACCTCTCTTTATCCCCTACAGTTAAACAATTCTTTTTTTACTGTGACCTTAAGACTGATTATATATAAACGGACTCTGTTAAAAAACTCTCTGAAGTGTGAATGGTCAGGGCTAAACTGCTGCAGGCCAAGGTGGACATAAAATAACTGCACTGATTTTTGTGGCATTACAAAAACAACTAATTTAAAATGAGCTGTTTTTTGCAGGTTTTCACATATGAACCAGAGATTGAAGGGTACGTTTTAATGTTTACATACTACACCAAACTGTTTTATTGGAAAAAATGAACAAAAATTGGCAAGGGACCTGTGCTTTGCTGTAGGTCGATGGAAGGACAAGCTAAATGTGAAGATGACATGAATCGCTTTTTTACCACAAATCAAAATATGTTAACTTAGCTTTTATCAACAAGTAATGTATGGACTTTTTTCCACTCTTCAAACTGTTGGGTCCTGTTCCCATCATTCCATCTGATAGTGGAGACTGTGACCATTCATGTCATGCAAGAGGTATAAAGGTAAAGCATTTTGTTGTAATGCTAGCCGCTTCTAGTACTGTTTCTTTCTCTCATAACACAAAAAATAATAATTTTAATAATTCTAATAATAATTAGAGATAATTCTTAATAAACTCTAAAACTGTGTTTGACTTTTACCCTAGATCTACTACATCTTTAAGGTCTACTGCATGCTTACCAAGAATGATAGCTTAATGAAGCAATGTCTTGGTCAGTCTTGCTGAACTTACATGTAACATATTAAAAGATAACTGGTAACCTGGTATTAATGGTTAACTTTAATAACACCAATACTGCTCCTGCTACTTAGTATAAACCTAATGTACGCTTCATAAAGAATCTGAGAAAAAAATCTTTGTCATTTGTGGTTTGCACACAGAGGAATTTGTCTTCCGCATTTAACCCATGTGTGAAGTGAAACACCCACATACACACACACACACACACACACACACACACACAGACACACAAGTGAACACAAACACTAGGGGGCAGTGAGAACACTTGCCCGGAGTGGTGGGCTGCCCTACCCACAGCACCCGGGGAGCATTTGGGGGTTAGGTGCTCAAGGGCACTTCAGTCGTTACTGTTGCTTCAGGGAATTGAACCAGCAACCCTCCAGTTACAAGGCTGGTTCCCTAACCTCCATCCCACAACTGCCCCACTAATATATATATACTGTATATATATATATTCTCCCCAGGAATTAGATTGTTTGACAGCTGTTACCTTCCTCCCTTCAGTGTCTCCTCTGTAGAACTGCTCTGCTTTAGTTTTGCCCTGCACTACAGGGTCCACTGCCTCTAGGTGAGAGGGGTTAGCCATGAGTGACAGGGTGATGTCCTTATCTGTCTCCCTGTTGATCCGCTCATGGTACATGCCCAGGTGATACTTCACATCTCCTGAACCCTGTGGAACAACACATACACTTCTGTAATTCTTTTCCATGCTATGGAAGGTATAGGATCTTAAGCAATGTTAGATCCTATTACATCGCACCTCATCTGCAGCTTCAAGTTTGGGATCAAATTGGCAGAATATCTGATCAAGATCTTTCCGAACCACATTGGCCAGCACGTTTAGTCGACCCCTGCGCATCAAAGATGGTGTTATTCCTGGTGATAACAGCTCATAAATAGGGGTGAGAACAGAAGGAGAAGAGATGCCATACCTGTGGGGCATGCCCATGATTACACTCTCTACTCCAGCTGCACTTGACTTGTCAATGATCATCTTCAAGGCAGGTATCAGGACTTCACAGCCCTCTAGACCAAAGCGCTTCTCTGAAGACCATTTGCGTGCCAGAAAGTCCTCAAAACTGCACCATCATACGAGTAAGTATAGGGAAAGAGATTTAATTTAGACTAACAATCTAGAAAAACCTACAGCGACCTTCAGTACTTTGAAAACACTGAAGCCCATCGTGACCATAATACAGGACATCTATTTATATCAAATTACTTTCTAATAGTGTTTCTACTTTACAATGTTCCGTATGTACTGACCGAGTTGAGCGCACCAGTCTGGCCAGCAGCGTCCTCTTCTCTCTGTCAGTAAATTTCATGACGCCAGGAGTCTCAAACTTTTGTCGGATCCACTGACACTGCTCCACGTTGTTGATGAACATGAATTCCACCCCAATATGACCACAGTATGTTGTCTGGAATTTTCAACACACATGAACATTATATAGCATTGTGCAAAAGTCAGAGGCCACTCTTCATTAATTTAATGCCCAGTCAAAACAGCCATGAAGTGCACTTATCAGGAAATATATCTGAAGAGGCAAGGAGGCAAGGTAAAATCAAGCACCACTCTTGCTTCAGATCTGATCAAAACCACAGGGTCTTTCTATCTATCCTTTCACTGTGAGCATGAGCATGTTTAGCTGGCAAGAAGTCATTACTGAAAAAAGGAAATAGACAAAATACAAAAAGAATACATTTTTCAAATAGCTGTAATAAAGGTGAAGTTAACCAGTAAATTTTATCTGTTGAGGCTTATGTGTAATTTCCTCTTAAAGGAGGAATCTATTAGTAGAAATGGAACACAGTATACAAAACTAGTGTATTATTAGAGTATAATTACCTGTAGCTAAAAATCACTATATTTTTATAAGCTCAGAATGAGCCTTTCAAATCTATACAAGAATGAGTCATCTTCCAACCGTGGCTGCCACATAGAATCACAATGTTGCTACAGTTTCAAGTTTTTTTTTAAATTGAAGCAGCAGCTTGATGGTACTATAGAACTGGCTGAAAGATGTAGAAAGAAAAAGAATCCTTGTTGAAATGCCCTACTGTAGCACATGTTTATCAGTAGCTATATGTATAAAACTCCAGGTAGGATATTTTAATATCTTAAATCTCCTTACTAAAAATGCAAACATCATTAAAAATATGAGGCTGAAGTCAGGTTCTTTTTCGTAAGTTCAAATTTTCCCTTTCCACTTTAAATTGTGCAGCGATTTCAGGACCCAAAATGTAACCACAGCACTATTTAAGATGGAATGGGAAATGTCAAACAAAAACCTGGGAAATGTCCTCATCAGAAAATTTTATTACCATTAAAAGAATGATTAAGATGTTTAAATAAGCCAAAATTGGCTTATCAGGGGGTCTGTTAGTAGTGACTGTATTGTAGTAACAGAAAAAAACGCACAATAAAAGTTTGAAACACTATTAGTTACTATGTTAGACTAATAATAATAGCATGCTTTGTAGGACCACCTGAGTGGTCTGTTTTGTATGGGATTTAAATAAACCAAAGGGTGGTCTCAGTAAACAAAACATTACATTCAGTTCAGTGCAATGATCTGAGATGGCCATAGGGTATCTATAATCATAAACCATAGATATGGCCAAATGGACTGCCCACATTTCTTAAAAGATCAGGGAATGTGATTAAGGAAATATCATAATGGTGCTCTGGTAGGTGTGGACAGCTTTAAGGAAAAGCAGGAATTTCTGTAAATCCAGGGAAAATAAGAACAGAACTCGTTACATTTCTCAACATTAAAAAAAATACTGGTCTCAATATTACATACAGATCATTCACCATAAAACAACATATACCTACCTCAAGTCTGTGAATGATTTCCCTGAGTGGAAGTGTGTTCTCATGACCTCCAATAAATGTTGTGGATGGTAACTGAAAGGTCTTGTCCAGATCAGACTCATCCAAGCCATAGAACCCTGGTGTTTGAAAAGCATCAGAATAAAAAGTGACTTACATTATGAAGGGCTTTCTGCACAGAGAAAGACAAACAAATGTAAATGGCAAAAACATCAGAACTGTGATGACGAAAACAAATGTATTAGAAACCATCATTTACATTGCAGTCCTCATGCATTACAGGTAACCAGAATAGCTTGTATCTAATCCTGCTGATACAGTCCATCAGTGAGACTGGGAGTGCTCAGCAGGGGGGAAAGCACAAGAGGAGACAGATGCATGTAATGAAATTAAAAGCACGGTGCAGATAAAGAAAGCCTAGAATACAGGGCGCTATCTGATGACTGCTACTAGAGTCTACTGGTCTGATCTCTGCTTTCATTAGCTGTATGGATGCTCTGTGAAGCACTATGACAAAATACGGTCTGACACACACAGAAGGTATATATGAAGGGGGAAAGAGGTATGTTTTGAGGAGTCTCTTTAGTGGCCATTACTCTCTTGCTTTCGATCTGTTGTGAGAACATGTCCTACATCCTTTTATTTTGCTGGCACTAAAAGCAATAGGGCATGACAGGACCAAAGGGGAAGATTTATGGTCCTTTACCTCAGATAACATTAACCCAGACTTGCACTTCAGTCTGGGCCAGAGTTCTAGCACAGGAGCCCATGTCACTGTCTAAGACCGGAGAATCTGAACTGACGGAATGAGCAATCTTCTGGCTGGCCAGTTACAAGTCTGGACTGCTTGAAACCACTCTTTCTTGGGCTGCAGTGTGAGCCACCAAAGAATAATACCACTCAACCCTATTTCACTAACCTCGATAAGATCACACAATCACAATATAATTATGATTCTATATGTCCCATCCACTCTGTGAAAAAGTGAGCGTCTAATTTTCATGATTTAATTTCTATTCCAAAACCTTGAGGGCAAACACAAAGATCTAGAGGGACATTCCAAAGAGCATATCGTACATAAAAGGGATGAAATGTTAAAAAGATTGAGTCTGTCTTTGAGTAAGCAGGGAATGAATGCAGAAACAACAGCTTTGTTCACATTTTACCAGTATGTGGATTATAAATGTGCAAGTATTAAAATATGAAGTGGAAACGCAGCCAAAGGTCATTTCACTTAATTACTTGAATGTGTTGTTTAGCTGTACATTGCTTTTAGTATCATTAATAATTACACTATAACTCTAAATAGCTCATTAGTACCATTTTAGTGTCTACCCTTTGGGGCTTCAAATGAAACTAGTCTGGGACTAAAAGAGATTTTCAGTCTGCAATCCTTATCGGCAGTCTCTTTAAGCCAAATATGTCACAGCGTATCAATAAATGCCTATAACTGAACTCTTTTGTGAAGCATATAATACTTAAATGGATACATTTATTTCCTGTCAAAACAGCCATTAAGCACTTCCAGGAGAAACTTCTGAGGACATTAGATTTAAAATATCCCACTTGTGTAAGTAAAGAGTCATAGACTGTAGTGAAACAAAATATTTAAAGATAAATTTTAAATTAATATTCATTAATATTCAAATTATTGTTAAATACAATATTATTATGATAAATGTCTAAAGAAAAACATGCATCTCTATTTTTTTTTACTTTTATGCATAATTTGAACACAGCGCCTGACACTGTGAAAACTACATGAAAATGGACCTACAGAAATGGCCCAAACTTGCTTTGAAAAAAGTCTGGTTCCTTTAACCTACATTAAAGTTACATTAGGTGTTTGCCCTCTCCTCTGTAAAGTTGCCATTATGGACAGCGATAATATTTATTAAATTTATATTCATATTTATTTATATTAAATGATAAATATGAAAAGGAAAAAAGGACTCTCCCCATCAGAAAAAACAGCACTTACAGCATTTCATATTTGGAAGAAAATCAAGCTCCACTCCACTTTAGATTTAAGAAAATTAAATGTTTCTGTCCATTCATTCACTGTGAAAATACTCAACACTATAGGTCTGAAAAGATGTGTCAATAAGCTGTTACTGTAGAAAATGAAACTGACAAAACATAACATCTGCAAATCAAACAAAGAAGCTGCTGGCATTCTTTGATTAACAGACTGACCCCAATCCAGACCTCAATATCACTGAATGTGTCGGGGATTATTTGAGCCGGGAGAAATGGAAAACGATTCCGAAACTTTTACAAGCAAAAAAAGTCTCCTGAAAAGAATGAAATCCGTAAAACCAGCAAAGAGCAGACACACTAAGCACAAAAAGATCTAAAAAATATATTTATATTATATTACATTTGGGGGCTCCAAATATTTTCTGTTGACAATATGTTTCCTACTTTCTTTAATTCTAAAAGAGGTCTCTGACTTTTGCACAGTAATGTTCTCCTTTACTTTGATTCAAATCCGTCTGTCCGTCCGTCCATCTGTCCAGCTGATGTAAACAGTCATGATAATACCAAAACGTTTGATGCCATGACAGCTTTTGCATGTTCATAAGTTAATATTGTTTAATATATGTTAGATGTAAAAAAACACAAATAGAATTCACACTTATTCACATAGATTTTCATAATCAAAACAAGACATTTGTGATGGATGAGAAACAGCCATGTTAAAATATTAATACAGTGGCCAAACCTAGGCAACAAACCCCTAAGCAACAAAGCCCATTACACACTACTTACACATTCACACATCTGTGCAGCTGCTAAAACCCTCCAAATATTCAATATCTGATGCCTAGAATCAGAAGAGAGAATAACATCTCCAACGAAGGAACAGTCGGTCTCCCATCCTAACAGTGTATCACTCAACAACAAAATGCCTGACAATGTGCTGTTCAGTGAAGAAGGGATGGCAAGTGGCTGCAAACAGAGGATACAAAATAAGTATAAATAATTTGTAAGGATCTGCTGCAAGCAAGGAACCAAGTCAGCACGCGTCTTCAGAACTGCAGTCTTCTTTAAGTGGGGCAGGGTAATTATGGCCGGAGGGCAGTAAATGAATCAACTATTCACAAATAGGGAGATGGTTTGAGTTATTAATAACTACAAAGTCAAACACTGTTACATGTATTAATAGCGACGGAAAAGAAAAAATATTTTACCAAGCTTGTCAATGGTTGTTATCAAATCTGAGGGGACAAAAGAGTCGACGTCAGCTGTAAGGATGCCAAGAGGGTCCAGTCGAGCCACGTGATGGCCTCGGATCTGCAGAGAGCGTACAAAAAATATTACAGGACTTGCAGGGATTCTCGACACTCCTGCATATGAAAGGCTGCTGAATTTACTAAAAGATAATATTTAACAAATCCCTCAGATACCTCACCTAATTAATTAGAGGAAATAGGGAAGAGTGCCACATGTTTTTAATTCATCTAACTGCTTTGACACCTTGATTAAAAGGAAAAGGCAGATGTCTAATTAAGACATGATTAATAATTTAGACAATTTGTGTTACACATCCTCTAGGTCTCGTCAGTTTCCACGCATAGGACCACTGCAAACTGCAAACTTTTCGTTTGTGAACTATTGTAACCCAGCAGTGACTGTTGTGCCTGCTACACTCGTACCAGACCAACGTACCAGGTTGATATCTCTACTGAAAACGGTCCCCGCACTCAAATGATATATGGTCAGTGGTGGCCCTGTCATGGCCCCTCCACACTAATAGCCAGGGTAAAGGTGGGCTGATAAAATGACCAGCAACAAATCGAAAACAGTCGAACCTACAAAATGCAAGCAATTCTACTAACATCTCTCTTCTCATCAGGTCATGATGCTTGTGCCTGCATTCAGGTCCAGTTCCTACAGTGCTGACCCACAATACCTGGTAGGCTCTTATAAGGTTGTAGACAGCTAAGTGATCCTCCACCACCTTCTGGGACATGGCAGGAGTCTGGGACATGGCTCGACCCTGTAGAAGAGTGGATGGGCGCCTCTCTTCCCCTTCCCCAGCTGGACTGCTGGCCTGGGCATTGCTGAAGTATGCATCCCAAGACTGAGACAAAAACAGACTGACTTTCATCAACATCAAAACACTCTCCAGATGTATTTTTAATCTGCAATGCATGGAATTCATGGGCTTTTACAAGGTGAACCTACAGCATGTGATAAGAAAACAAGGATCAGCACAAGAGTCTCTGTTAACCAGACGTCTGTGAACGTTCATCGTACCTCATGAACATTTTTGGGGTCCTCAAGCCAGGCATAGTACATCTCCTCCACATAGCTGGAGCTGAGGGCTGACGGTGACGGCTGAGCAACCCCAGAGGAACAGCCTCGATGGGGGTTAAACACTCTTCCTGGCCCATTACGACCCAACATCCACAGCCCACTGCCCCGCAGGACACCAGCCAGTGACCGAAACTGACTCATTTCCGCTCAGCCTGATGGAGGATGAACAGTAAGAGTGAGAGACTACTAGCAAAGTAACAGATGGAGGCGAAGAAGTACAAACGATGTTAAGAGAAAGTCACCTAGAGTATATACATACATACACTCTACCACTTTCCATATAGGTGCTTATTGTAGTTCTACAATTACAGGCTGTAGTCCATCTGTTTCTTTGCATACATTGTTAGCGCCCTTCTGCAGGACCACCACAGAGCAGGTATCTTTAATGGTCTCACCCCCACAGGACATAGGTGGTGGATCAAGCACTGCAATGACATTGACGTCGTGGTGGTGTGTTAGTGTGTGTTGTGCTGATGTGAGTGGATCAGACACAGCAGTGCTGCTGGAGTTTTAAACACCTCAGTGTCACCGCTGGACTGAGAATAGTCCACCAACCAAACCTATCCAGCTAACAGGCTCCTGTGGGCAGCGTCCTGTGACCACCGATGAAGGACTAGAGAATGACCAACACAAACTGTGCAGCAGCAGATGATCTACAGTCTCTGACTTCACATATGCATATACACAGTGTTTAAATACTCGAGCAGCACTGCTGTGTCTGATCCACTCACACCAGCACAAAACACATTAACACACACCACCGCCACGTCAGTGTCACTGCAGTGCTGAGAATGATCCACCACCCAAATAACACCTGGTCCTGTGGGGGTGGTATTGACCACTGAAGAACAAAGAGAAAGGGGGCTAACAAAGTATGCAGATAAACAGAGACCGTGTAAGATTCACATACATGGCCAATGCTAATCTGTCTGCCTCTGTCTCTCTTAACGCAGATTAGATACTGGTTGATGAGAGCAGTCAGGAGTTTCCTTAACCTCGATTACTGGTACATTCATGTCATTACCAAGCAAGCATTCGTCGGCGCACTGCAACATCCCTCACTGCACTGCTGATGCCTGTTTCCACTGACAAACACGACTAGACATTTCTTACTTGAGCGGTGTGATCATTACACTCCTCCGCAGCAGTAACAGACCTGCATCTGCGTATCGACTGGCCAGCTCTGTTTACAGCTCCGACTACAGCACATACTAGCTCTGCTTCCTTTGCCTGCAATGCAGACTGCGATTCTGAGGTCATTCTCTAAACTCTATTCCTTAAGAGAAACGTCACCTTGCAGGGTAATGCGAGGAACAGAGGTCCGTTTCAGCCCCGAGTTCGAGTACAGCTCATTGTCGTTTGATTCTAGGTTGAGTTCGTGTCTGTGTCCGCTAATCCCCCAACGACAAATCCTCATAAGCCCTCAGGCAGCAGAGGGGAGCGGTGCATTAGGCACAGCGTCTGCAGTAGCTGCAGCGTTCGAAGTAGAAGTGTAACGTTAGAGGCCTGCGCCTTCAAAGCTGCCACCCTTCTGTTTTGAGGCTTGCGGTGTATATAACACGGAATGATGGGAGGGACCAGGTAGTAAGCTCAGTCTAACAGTAACCAAGCTGCATTTGATCATGCTGCAGCTGGAGAAGCCAAGCCTGTAGGAAATGACTAGACAAGCCTTGCAACAAAAGGAACCGATGTGACATTTACCTAATCTCATTTCTGAAGGCAGAATATGTCAGATTTATTTCATCCACATGCAAGATTATTCCATTCAGGAGCCCATGACCATAAACAACTCTGGCTAATTAACCTTACTCTTGAATTGCATCATTTTATCTCAAACTATAATTTCTTGCTAATTGAATTTGTATGAACAAGTTATGTATGGACTATCCTCAAGCTGCTGACTCTTATTCCCATCACTCTGACTGGTAACTGAGATTGAAAGCATGCCTAACTCTGTTAGGGTTTGTAAATATGCATCATTTTGTGGTTAGTATGTACAGAGTAGCTGCTTGTAGACAAGAAAAACATTTTTGAAGTTCTTCCTAATTGTATGCAACTTACAATGTCATGATGAAACTGCAATGCTGTAATGTAGTGGTTCCCAGTTATGGTTCTAGAGCAGTTCTCTAGGTTTCTCCTAGGTTTTTCTAGGCTTTTCCCTGATCTAACATGATCCAACTAATCCTAACCTAGTTAGGAAACCTTCTTGAGCTGAACTGGATCTGTTAGTGCAGGGGCAGACCTAGGAACAGGGTATGCAAGGTAGAGGGATACTACAGGACCAGCATTGGGAGCCAATGACATCATGTAGATCTTGTTGTGCTTACTGCAAAAAAACAGGGCTTTCTATCAATACTTCTGGATTTGGAAAAAAGGGCAAGCAGGCAAGGTCAGGCAATTATGAGTGAAAATGCCATTTTGGTGCTACGACTCCAGCTCTTGACAGAGATGGAGTTAGGAGCCTCCCATTTCTGGCATCTTATTAAAAGCATTCGTTTTAAAATGCCCCGCTGGCACTGGCTAACACGCAGCTTTATGAAATGACCACCTTTTGGCATAATCACTTTAAAACAGTAAGGCAAACAGTGAAGTTCTTATTCTCTGTACCACCATTCTTTTTCCCCCCTTTTCTTTGCAAAAGAGGTACAACTTCCTTAATGTATTTCTCTGACATTTAGATTCCAATTACAATTTGACCCTCTGATGGCACACTATTCTGCATTTACTAAGTCGGAAATGCATCCATTTCGAAATGTTTGCAGGAAAAAAAGGCTAGCTGCAAACAAACCTACTGCTTGTAGCATGATTGTGAGAGCCCAATTACTAAACAGTCCACAGCTAATTATGTCCAATTAGAAACAAGATAGACGTCATGATGAGGGCAGATAACTAATCTGCTTAAGGAGGTCAAAAAAGCAACAGTTATGAGTAAGGGGCCACAATTTAAGGGTCTGACTCATGGGTAATGTGCAGAGCACATGGTAACGCATCTGCTCCTGCCTACCCACCTACTCCTATCAGTGATAAATGAGCCATGTCAAATAGTCATTGGTGCTTCCCTTATGAAACACACAAGCTCTGCCCGCCATCTCAACACCACCAGTTAAACCTCACAGTTAAAAAAAAAAAAAGAAAAAGGCAAAGACTGTACACAATTCCTCACCATGATTAGACTGATATGTAATAACTGAGCATGAATAATTAACTGAATATTCCATAACGGGAAAACAATGTTCTAACTAAACGTTATTCGTCTTACTGATTACCTGGCAGTGCTGTAAATAAGCCTATGCTGCCTTGTTTGACAGGACAGCATACATCAGGCATGGATGATGCACAGGTCCATGCATCTAAATCTTCAGGCTCAGTTAATCCTAGTTTACACTGCAAAGAAACACAACCCATTCGCAATTTTTTGACGCATTCATCAAATATATCTGATAGCTACTCATTAAGGATATAACATCCAGTTCAAACTGACGTCAAACTTCACGTGAATCAGACAGGTAATCACACTTTGAATGGTACAAAAAGGCGATTCATTACCTGGAAACTTTTAGTTAACCATTTAATTATTAATAATAAAATCAATTGTACAACAGAAAAAAGCCATTACCCTTAAAAAAGGGAATAAAAATAATTAACAAAACAAAAGAAAAAAGAAAGGAAAATTACACTGTCAAGATCTTGGGCATAATAAATTGCTAAAAAAAAATACATGCTGAGATGATAAATTTGTCCACAACTCAGTATGGCAACAGTACCTTTAGCTTAAATAGCTTAAAGACATGGTTTCTTTCAAAGGAAAACCCCACCTGCTTGAACAATTAGTTTATTACCTCTAATGTGGAAAGAACACATATTTGAAAACCCAGTAATACAGTCATATTTTATTTCTGATCTCAATATGGCAAAAAGACATCTTGACTTTAGTTCAATACAATTTTATAAATCAAGTAAAACCTGTGTCCATTCAAAGAGATTTCATGCATATAGTGTTACACAGTTCTACATACTGTACTGAGTCTGTATAAGTGCCTTGCTAACAGTCAAACAATCAAGACTACCGTGCCTTGGTCAGCCAATCTTAAAGGAAACATTTCAAGACCATGCAGCAACTTTGGTCACAAGTGTCTCACTGGTAAAAGGGGTAATTCAAATAACCAGCAACCAGGATTACTATTGCTATATTCTCAAGCCACATATATAATGTATTGTGACTTGAGACATATACACACCAGCTGGAAAAAAAAAAACATATAGTACTTCCATACATCACATCTCAGAAAACCACCTAAAAAGATCTCTTGCTAAAGTAGAAGAAAGCACTGAGGAATTGAGAATGTCAAGAGGTCTGAGAGTCTGTGATAGGCCAGCATTAATGTGAGTCTGAGGGACAAGTGGAGGCTGCAGTGCACAGGTGGCTGCTGCTGCTGGGGCCAGGGCTGGGCTCCGGAACAGGATCTGAGCTGATCTGCTCATAGATGAAGCCATAAAGATTGACATCAGGCCTCTGACTGTGGCTGTTCTTACACACCACATTAAAGTACTGCTTCAGGAGGCCATATAAAGTGCCTAGAAAAAAGGAGAGAGCAAGAGAGAGAGTGAGTGAATTTTGGTACCAATTGCGGTGTGTTTGTGTATGGCTTATTATTCTGGGAATTCTTAACATCCAAAGTAAAATTATTTTTAAAAAGGAAAAACTGAATTTTCTATATACAGTTATGACGATTTTGCTTTTTAACACTTGCATTATGGGCCTGGCAACTTTATACTCAGCAACATTTTTTGTCTCCATTGCATCTTAAAACTGCAGCAGCAGTAACTATTGCACTAATTTAGGTGGAACAGGAAAATCAAATAAGAAGTCTTCAGATTTCTCAATCATTTGTTTTATACACTCACGCCTTCAACCAACAGACATTACTGGAATTAGGAAAATATGGCAGTCTTTTATTCTTCAGTATCAGCTGGTCCACAGTTTGTTTCTTGCACAAGGCCACAGCTGCAGTTGACCAAATCAGGCAGTTTCTCAGGCATTACAAGAGGCACAGAGGCAGAGCAATCACCGGCAATCAACGGACCAGGTTAACGGACAATGGGAGTTGATCTGCAAAGTCTGCTGTTCCCACTTTTATATGAAATGTTATTGAAAACATAACGGTCAATGGGTTAACACTAGGGTTTTTTTTTCCGTTTGTATAATGTTTTATTTGAACTTATTTGTGGCATACCAGTATAACAAAGTTCATACTTCATACCCCAGAAAGAACTTTAAATACCACTACAAAAAACTAATAACTAAAAATAAAAACTAATAACTTAAACTGCTGAAAGAAACTGCTAATGTACCCTGGATATGACAAAATGACAAATTTAATTACATATAATAAAATGCATTGATCATGCATCAATCATGTCTATTGGAACGTAATGAAAGAGCCTGTCTACTGTGGACAAGACTATAGCCTATAGGCATGTCTCTGCTTCCATACCATGCAGCTATATTCTATCGCAACTCACACATTTCTGGGTTTAGAACTACTTGAATTGTACCACAAGCAAAACAAGATATCAAATATGCACCGAAAATAATTAGCACAGCAACTGCAATATTATATTAATTTACTTAATGTGTGAAATAATCATATGTCTCCGGAAGACCGAAGCAATCTAACCTAGCTTCTTACTTATTTTGTGAAAATGGTAAAGAAAGCTTATGTACTCAATAGTTTAGAGTCTACTGTTTAAGACAAGGAAGATTGTGATCTGCCAAAACAAACTGAAGACCTGGCAAACATCCTGAATGTGAAATGAGCAGAGAACTTTGGGAGCTTCCAATTTTTGATCATGGAGAGACCAAGATTTGGAAAGCTTGTCCTGATTTAACTATAGTAAAAAAACAAGGGACCACAGGGGAACCAGTCTGTCCCAAAATGGCCGGCACAGGGATGTGCCTGTCCTTACCCACAGTGATCTGCCCGTCTGTAAGGAAGGTGTGCAGATCATGGACATCCCTCATGAGGTCAGCATCGCCAAATGTGAAGTAGGCCACATCTCGGCCCGCTTCCGCTGCAGCCATTATCTGCAGCAGGGCTGTAGGTACAAAACCACATGGCATCAGACTGAATAAGGGCTCACATATGGTGCTGATGCATCACATCCTTTCCTCTATGGATAATCCACACAAGCATACTATTGTATTCCTACATTACTTAAGATATAATGAGAGACTGTTTATTTTTAATAGTTTTCTTCTGCTCTTAGCGGTTATACATTTGACTGACAGCCCCAATTTTTTAAAGGTAAACAATCTATTGCCAACATTTATTATTAAGGAATTCAATCTTAGTCACACAGCATCAAACAGTCCAAGGAGTCTTTAAATATTTTAAGAGGCTGGATACAGCTCATTGATCAATGAATAATGCTCTAATGAAAGCTGCTACTTACAATGGGTAATCTGTAAATTCACCTCCCCCAACACAGAAACAAAGCCATAAACAGATAACAATGCTATATCATTAGCATAACATGTATAAAATTAACTGTACATGCAGCACAAGCCTCCCGGTTAAAGAGCCAAAGGTCAGAGGAGAATTATTAAGTCTTCCTAACTAAAGAGCTATGAATTCCAAACAGGATCCTTTGTGTTAAAGCATCATTAAAGTATGTTAAGCAGCAAAAGAGGAGCAGAAAATATCTCTTAACTAAATGACTGGACGCAAGGTAAAGCAACGAGAACACTCCTGAAGGCTCCCATCATATTCAAGCCTCTCTTCTCAGTAACTACCTACAACACATCAGGCAATCAGGTCTGGTAGAAATATTTCAGTGAGGCACTTTCTATACAGAGGAGCCTCTCCGAAATTTGTGATATGAAGAGTCATTAACTGTCATACAGTCATTAGCAATGGCGGGGGAAGTGTCTATTGGCAGTTCAGCATCTAATGTGTTTATACTTTTCCAGTGTTTATTTGTGAATGAAAACATGACTAACAGGCCACATGCTGAGGTAAGACAATGGGAATAAAAAAGACCTTAATAAGTTCTTAACACATCTTTATGAGGTGATCAGCAGCAAAGCAGCCACAAGAAGCATATCTAAAGGTTCTGGTAATGAGCTTTCAGTCATACTTTCATCATTACTTATTCACTGGTGAAATTATTTAACATAAAACAACAGGTGGGTTTTTGATTTACTCCTTTTTAACAGCTGAAGTGATAAAACAGATGTTTCATTTTCATTCATCCAGCACGGCATGCTCTACCTTTGAGTCGTGTGTCTCCTCCAAACGCACCACATCCCCAGTTTCCTGTAGCAATTGCTGAGAGGTTCTGGGTGTTGACACCATCCCGCTTAAACCCACAGTACGCCTGGGAAAAAGAATCATTCACACAGAGCAAGAGTAAGCAGGAGCTCCCTTGTGGGAGAGTAACCATGGGTACACGATAAAGATGACACAGCCCTGGATGACAAACACATAAAAACATGCCGTACCAATAACAACGGACATCAAAGGTGCATTACAGAACAATACTAACACTTAAAATGCTGTCATTTTATGTAGTATCGTACGGTATAATCACTATAAATGCAGCACTACATCACTAAACCTCATGACTTGGCTAGATTCATCATTTTGCACTGTTTATTCATCCTCAGATGTATAGAATGCAAGCATACTGTTCGTATGGCCCTAAAATTGGCAAAAAAAAATATGCAGTGTCACAGACAAATGTAAGGTTACTGCCAGCAGTGGTTGGTTGGCTATTTATACTTTATTCTGCTAGCATTTGGTACTGGGGGTTTTCAACACCAATTTCATTGTACTTTTCTGTAATTACTTGTGTGCATCACATACACTTAATCTGATTGGTTGGATGTTTCAGTAATGTAAATTTATAAAGAACTGCCACCAAGTTCACTTTCTATCTGTACCTTCTCATCCTCCTTATTTAATGAGTCATTTCTGCGCTCTTAGTTTAATGGTTTGTAGACAGTTAGTCAAGATATAATTTGGATTCTTAGCTGTATACACAAGCCACCTAGCTTTCTTCTGTTTTAGTCCATGGCCTTAAACAAAAAACAGTTTAATTTTGTTTATATTATACAGGGCATGTAATGTCAGATAAGGAAAACACTGCTTTAACATAAATCAAGCTTCTTATGAACAGTATAGAATCAGAATTTATTCAGCAATATTCTTATGACAGTAAAAAAAAAAAAAACATTACCAAGCTAACAACAACAACAACAACAACAACAAAGAACTCTACTGACTTTGTTGAGTTCCCTAGTGATTTTGTCAGGGTGGAATTGCTCCATAAAGTGCCTGTACTTCAGCGCATCTAGAGCCACAATCTCTGTACACCTCCTCTGCCATTCATCCCTAAAGAAAACAGAAGGTCATTGAGAGTCAACACAGTAAAAGCAGTTCTATGATGTAATTTAGAGGAAAACAAATTTTAAGAAGATATGACTCAACAATGCCACCACATTCAGGTCTTGCTTAGAGAATTACAACTGTCATTTCGTTCAGTTCTGAAGTCTTTAAAAACTCCTAACATCTTTACTATGTGATGCTAACCGTGAAGTCAGTTCAACGTCTAAAATCCTTTGTGACAGAGGTTACAGGCAATTCTATGTTCTCAGGCTTGTCATTTTATACATATCCCACATACAGAAATATTCATACAGATTTTCATATCAATGCAATAGTTAATTTAATAGTGTATTGCAATTTCACCATAAGTCTCACAATAAACACATGGAAAAAAATTACAAAAAGGCACTTGATACTACAGTTATTTGTATTTGTTTTTAAATTACTACACATACTATTGCTGTAATGTTTATATTTATGCTGCATTTAAAAGTTATTAATAATATATATAAACCACACAGAAGCCTTAATTTTTCCATTTGTTTTTTTTTCCCCCCTTTTACCTTGGCGTCTCATCTTTGTGGTTGGCTTTCCATTTGTAGCTTTCAGCATAACCAGAGTATTTACTGTACTGCTCTGTGCCTGCAAACAAAAAGCAAAATGAAAGACAGAAAACAAGGAACATGAAAAAGAAAGAATTTAAAATGCATTTTTGAAGATTAGTTTTCTTTTCTGCTACAGTCTACCAGCATGGAGTGGATTAACTATACCCGGCATTCATATTAAAAATAAATAAATCAGCAGGAGTCATGACTAAAACCCTTTAACCCCTCCACCATTACAGCTGGGCACTCAAGATTAAAGTAATACGGCAGCAGAGAAATCCCCAAAATACTTGCCCAACTTTTTCTGGTACAGCATTTGACAGAGAAAGAAGGAAAAGGGACATTATCAGACGGCTGAGAAGCAGGCCGTAGTTTTGAATTCCCTTCTGTTTTGCCATCATTTAAATCGTTTGAGTGGTACTGCAGGAGCAGATGTTCCTAGATAAGGGTAGGTCAGTCGCGTTGTGTGTACTCTAGTCTCTGAGGAGCTTCAGGCTAGACAGCACAAGAGCATGTCTTTCATTACCACTCATTAGTGCCTGCAGCTGCTTATCAAACCCAAATAAAGTCTAGTTACTAGACAACTAAATCAATGTGACCCGACCATCTGTAGAACAGGATTTTCAGATCCTGCTAAAGCCTTGATAGAAAGAATGTTTTAACATACCAAAGGTTGAACCACATACTATGTAAGAAAAAGCATGATGATTCTGGAATTAGATTGGTATTGACAGATAATTGTTTTAAAAATATATAGCAGTGGAGAGATGTTTAGATGCAACCTTTTAAATCCAAGGCTACCTTTCAGGACAGTTAGTGCCACTGCACCGTCTTCGTCCCCAGTTGCTCATTAACTTTACTTAACAAACAAGGACCATGCTTTACCAGAAACCCTGTTCGTTTTGCTATTTATCGCTGACCTGCTCTTTCAGACATGGCCCTATTCTAGGATATTAAAACAACCTTTTTTTTTTCTTTTTTTACTGTGTGGCTATGAATTGTGATGGCTGCATATTTCGTTTTAATAGCTTTTTATTTCAGCTATGATTTTTTAAGTTCCACATTTTTAGATCCGCCCAAAGTAAATGAATAAATGATATGCTATTACACACACAAGGTAACTGCTCTAAAAAGCCTGTATTTCATTAATTTTACTGCATTTGTAACCCTACAGAAATAAATGTTATTTCTCTGTAATGTTAATCCAGGTCGATCTAGCCTGAATTGCTGTGTTTTATAAACGTTTACGCATCAGCATTAGTATCAGCAGATATGTACGTAAAACATAGCGGACAATTTTGTCATCTCATAATTCCTACATCAATGCAACCCCAGTACTCTGCAACAACCCATTTTCCTAATGGTACTGCAGTGTGACTTTGTGACTATTCGTCGTATTCTTTAAAAAAAATAAAGGGGGGAAAAATAAACAAATAAATAAACAAATATAAGATCTGAACAGGCACAGCTCCAGACAGTGATGTGAATGGCTTCTCGAGCCATGATTCCCTAAAGCAATGTCAACCTTCTGGATCCGACAGCAGAATCAGCATTCTTCACCTTCATCCAATTTGTGGTCATAACCAGCCCCAATGGCACCCAGACAAAGAGCAATCACAAGATTAAAATGCAGCTGTCCTACCAGCGCTCAGGCTTTTCTGCCAGCTCCAGTGACGCACTGTGAGTGCATTAAGGAACCTGTGTCATGACGCATTGCCTGTGGAATGTGATTTGCTGTAAAATCGAACAGGGGTCAGTGGTGACCTGCCTAAAAACAGAGACCACAATGAATATTTCGTTTGTTCTAATGGGTGTGATGAAATGGCGGCATCCATTAGTGGAGCAGGGCTAGCCATCATTCTTTATGTCTGTTGGTAATATAGATAAGTATCAAGACGCAGAGGGAATGAAAAGTACGATGTAATGGAAGGAGAGAGAGAGAGAGAGAGAGAGAGAGAGAGAGAGAGAGAGAGAGAGAGAGAAGGTATTCAGTGTCACCTATTAAGTGTTCAATGTCAGTTATGGGAATTTTATATATATATTCTTTAAAGGGATGGGAATATTTCTGGGATTAGTGCAACAAAGGGGCCAAAACAAACAGTGCCTTACAACCAGCTCTTCGGCCAGGTGAAGCTTAGTGGGTGGGAGAGGGCATGGGTGGATGAGGAATAGCTGGTTTTGCAAGTGCAGCAATGTGCAAAAAACCCTTATGCTAGAGTCCAGCCTCTTCACACGCCTGCACTCACTGGGGCATGGAAGAGTGCATCCAACCATGCAAGTTCCCCCACTTCACATTCTCAGCACAGATATCATTTTTCTTCTTCCTATGGCATGATTTCAAAGCTTGTTCAAGTAACAGGATTAATCAACTGGACATCTTTGAATCTCTAGTTTTCTCTCCATCACCAGTGGTACTACATGAAGTAGGGCTGATTAATTGTATCTCATGAGGATCATGAAGACTAATGTAGCCGGCGCCCACAATATGGAACATTTATAAGGCAGCTCGGTGGACTAATTAACAAAACAGTTGTCAAATGTTTTATACTCCTCACATGAACCACTTGGGATACCTTGACATCTTCAAAGTCTTGCTGGAAGAACAACAACTTCTTCCAGCAATTTTAAGATGGACCCTGACTCTGAACATTGAATATGATAGCATGTGTGTGGAAGCTTAGTCACTGCCTTTACAGTCAGTAAAGACTGTGGTTGTGGTATACTGTCTTCTTTAATTCGTCTACAAAACTGTAATTAATCTTGCAATAAAGAATGAAATTGTGAACGTTGAACAAACTTTACTGTCCAATGCCATGGTGTCTTTAGATGCTTGGCTTAACATGCTTTTACACCTACAGTGACGCGGCACACATGGCAAGTCTACTGTGCATCGTGACGCCTACTATTCCTTTCTTTAAGTAGATGACATTTGAGCACAGCTGTAATTGCTATGATTTTAAAGTTGCTAATTATTTAATTTCATTTGACTAGCTTATGTCTTATTACCTTCATTGGTCTAACACAAGTCTAACAGTCTCAAAGTATTTCAGTGACTAAAATGCAATGTTCTGTTGTTTTGATTATTTTTGACCTGGGATGTTCAATTTAGTACAAATACTGAATCTTGTACTAGCTAGACACTGCTAGCATGTGTGAAGCCTTAAATGTATTAACATGGGATTGCAGCTCAACAAAACAATCTAATCTATTCCAGGCACAATAAGTGTATTAATGCATAATATCACATCACCCAACATGTTTAAAAGTTATGTTAAAGATGTGGGGATACTGCTAAAGTGTACATAAAATACATTAAAATAAACAGCTTTTGCTGTAACTGGGCCATAATACAGTGGGCGCTAGGTTAACCATCACTCAGCACAGGTTTACACCACAAAATTACTCACTGCATTTTTACAACATTTGTATACCTATAGAAAAAACATGTTAAGACTTCATGATGTTAATCCAGGTATATGAAGTAAAATTATGCATTTTACAAATGTTTATGTATTGACATAAATATTGAAAAAATATTAGTTATGAGATCTAGAATTCTAATATCAATGTGTTTCCAGTAAAAAGGTATCCTATGCAGAGGAAAGATTACCGTTATCCTTAACAAAAACTAGGTCAGAAGTCATGTTGCAAAAGTGACTTTGACAATGGATAAAGCACTGCTCAGAATGGCAGAGGTGCACAGGATTCAAGTTCTAAATGTGCTATGCGTTCACCATGATCAGAAGTCCCTTAGGACATAACTGTTTGGATCAAAAAGGGAGAAATGCTGGCACAGTCTCTCTCTCACTCAGCTCTGTAGGAGCAGTGGTAGGAGGGGGATCCTACAGGCACCTAGCTGGGGCGCAGAAGCCGTAGGAAGCTGTAGTGAGAGATTGATGTGTTTGGGATAAGAATGATGCAGGACACTAACTCAAAACCTGGGCTTCTCTTCAAAGCTGCCGCTCAGTCAGCGAGCAATCTCTACAGGGACACAGCAGAGGATGAGGGAGCGATAGAGGAGGGCGGCTGATTTTAGTGTGTTGATTCAACACAGCGAGTTGGAGGGTGAAAAATAAGGCAATTCGGCTGGGGAGAAATGAGGAATAACAGGGCAGCCTGGAGTGAATCAATGTAATGGATTTACGTTCAAATTGGTTGGGGAGGGGAATGGAGGAGGAATGAATGGAACCCAATGAATACATAGGCCTCAGTGAAGAATGGCAAATAACTTACAAGGGGAAAAAAAGACAGATGGTCAGTTCAATAAATGAGAGTAATTTAAGTGATGAGACCAAGAGGATGATATGGAATACATATAACTCCAATGTGACTTTATAATTAAACTGAAAATAAAAAAACTTTTGTTTTGACCTCTGAACATGAATATCTGGATAATAATCTCAGGATATACGCGCTTCAAATACAGATAATTCAAGAAATAAAGAGACAGCAATCAATCGCAACATTAGATCTCATCAATTCACCTAATAGAGAAATGGAAGGAAGGACATAAGGAAAGGAGGAGCAGATTATGAACATGTCTCAGATTGTGTGTGCATGTGTGTGCAGTGTGATTGAGTGAGTGAGAGAAAGAGTGAGAGATCAGAAAACAAAACATGTGCAAAAAGAATGAGAGAGTTTGCTGACCTGTGATAATAAGGCATTCGTTGTGATCCAAAGCTTCAGTAAAGAGGCGCGAGACAATAAGCTCGGGGTTGATTAGAAAGCGGATCTCCTCCTGGACCAGTCCCAGTCCTGTTACTCCTCCTCCTACCATCCTGTTAGCAAAGTCCACCTGCAGCATGTAGACACACACAGTCTATAACCACTACACTTTACAAGCTCTCATTTAGCGCTGAATGACAGCTCTAGTAGGGATCATTAATCATCGGTCCTGAGGTCAGTCTATTAAGATTTGCCCAAACTGCATTTTACCAGCTTTGTTTTCTGAATGATATTCATTCTTAATAATATCCTTATACAAAATGTACATGTTATTTACTTTTATATTTTGTAGTTGAACATATTGTTAAGAATTTTCATTAATTTTAGTTGTGTCACAAAAACAAATCAAAAACATTCATTCTTTACTTAATACAATAATACAGAAGCAGGTTCAAGACATTAATCTATTAATATTCTTTTTTTTATTATTATTTTAGCACTCACAGTTGGTTTAGCTGATATATTAAATGGACACAGTGGATTTAGTGGTCCAAGTTCAAGTTTCATTATAGCTTCAGCAGAAACATACGTTTTGTTTAGGACAGAGAACTTGAGTTAGTGAAATGTTTTATATTGCATGTATTTTGTTTTATGGAAGTTCATATCTTATAGAAACCACAAAATCCATGAGTCAGCCTGCCTCCTCCATTTATTGCTGCCTCTCAGCTCTGTGGCAGCTAAAGAAGTGACTGAGGACAAGCTCAGCTTCTTCGTCTGAATTAACAGTCTGTTTAACAGCCAAAACTAGGCCCAAATGACTTAAGATGCACTCAGCTACTTTTCCGTGTTTAAGCTCTGTTTCTCATTTTAACATCTTTTGCTTTCAACTTATCTTGCTCCAGTCTTTCAAATAAAACAGGTGACTTGTGAAATCATGATGGGGTTGGGGGATGTGGCTGTGTTCAGCCTTTGGCTAACGTTAACTGGGCATGACACGATTTGTCTATAATCCAATATCACATCCATCATTAACTGCCATTTTCTCCTTGTTTAATAAATACAATGCTTTATTTAAAGCTGTAATAAACAACACTCTTATTCTGAAAATTGCCAGGAATCCACATGAATGTTCGAGAATTCCAGTGGTATCAGACTGAAAATGATGGAGCTGTCAACTACTTCCTGACTGACTGTTTAACTTGTCCCTCACTTTAATCATACACTGCCTCGTCCAATAAAAAAAAAAATGCCGGTTAAATTTAAATAAGCAAATACTGAAGATCCTTTGAGGAAAAATATTGCAGTGATTAATACGCTTCAGGTCAGAACAATTCTTTTAACCTTAACTAATGCAGTGCTTCTCATCTGTTAAGACTTATCCCATGGTCGTGGAAAAGATGCTACTGTTTCAGAAGGCTCAAATTATTGGCCTGCACCAAACAAAGAAAACACCTAAGGAGAAGCTGGCTAGAACTGGGTACAACGCATTTTTAAAACCTGGAATGTGGTCGGGAAAATCTTCAATGACCATCAACAGAGATCACTTAAATGCTTGGTGAAGCTGAATTCTAATTATAAAAATAAAAGAAAAATTGACAGTAGAGCTCATGACTATGTTTAAAAGTAAAAGTAAGAGCATTTCTAACCAGACAATGCAACCAGCACTTACAGGATTGGGACTAAACAAGAGAGGGAATCACTTGTTAGTAAGGCTAATTGGAAAAAACAGGCTTTAAATTGCTAGGGAGAATAAAGCTTGGACTCTGAAACAATAAAAAAAAAAATAAAAAAAAAAAAAGTCATGTGGTTTCATGAGTCCACATTCACATTATTACAGAGCACATCAGGATAAATGATGTACAATGTACAATCCTCCAGATGCAGTGTTATGATCTGGGTTTGCTTCAGTTGGTCAGGTCTAGACTCAACAATGTTATGTGGCAAAAAAAAGAAAAGAAAAAAAAGAGAAGAGTCATAAAAGTCAACTGACTACTTAAAATATACTGCATGACCAGATTCCCATCAATAGATTTGTTTTTGTTCTCTATGTCACAGCCATATTCATAGATACATTGGGCTTATATTGTAAAAGAGTGGTTCAGGAAGCTCCTCTTCCATCTTCAGCACAAAATCTCTGCCAAAAAATGAATGAAACACTTGGAAATCGGAAATCAATGTACTGTTGCACAAAGTTTTCAAAACAATGCCACAGAGACTGCACACCGTATTCAAAGGCAGCCCAACAAAAAAAATATTACACATCGAAGGGCTCTAACATTGACCAGCCGCACATATAGCAGATGATAGCTTCTGACAGAAGACCTCCATTACTCAGTGTAAGCGGCTATTGCCATGATCCCACTTAGAGTTTAAAATCATTTGTCATTGTGACCTGCATTTGACAAGTTTGCTATAGTTCTCCTTGTAATTTTCTGGTTTTTGACAGTCTGCTGACGCCAGTCATTCAATTCTGCAATAGGCATCATTAAAACTACTGGTAAGGTAATTAAGCAAAGGCTATCATGAAGACTCTAGTTGGCTGTAGTTTGGGTCAAAATTTCAGGCCTGATTAAAGCTCTACGATGGCTCACAGAACACTATAGTAAAGGTTTTGTGCAATGGTAATGTATATCCAGCTGCAGTTATGAGTAAGCAGAGTAAACAGAAGAAGAAAGCTGGTGTGAAGCTGTTTTGCAGACTGTCAGGCCAGGCTCAATGGCCCACAGCCTCTTCAGTGAGAGGGGGAGGGAGGATGTCAGACTGCCAGCTGTTCTCGCTGATCAGGTCACTCAGCTCGGGCTTGGGCCGTGAATCCGCTCCTCAGCGCCACTGACAGCCTGTCAACCCACCCCTCCCTGACGGAAGCATCCGTCAATCCGGCCAGCAGGACCCCAGACCCGCGGGACCTCCCAGGGTTGCTCATGTGTGTATGCATCAGCTGTCAGCGTGCACCCAAATAGAGGTGAGAGCAAGAGAGGCAGGCTGAGTACCCCTGGCATACACACTCAGTGATTGGGCTCAGGCTGTGCCGGGAGGGCCATGGTCAAGCCATGGTGTCCACCCTGTCTCAATCAGCCAGGAAAACACTTCAGCTGATTCGATGCTGTATTTCATCAGCAAGTACTGCACTCAAACACAGCTGCCAAAGCAACACCAAGTTCCACAGAAAGATCAGGCAATGCCTTTCACTCAGGACACGAGAAATTAAGCAGTGCTATAGAAGCAAATGAAGTGCAAAATGTACTTTGATGCATAACGTGACTGAACATGCTAAGATTACTAAAACTATAGCTAATCAAGCAAACTGTTTATAGGGCCACTTACATGTATATACTTCTTATAGTTTATTTGAAATTCTGCTTTAAATAGTGTAACAGTTACATTTAGATGTGTAGACCCAAAATTTCACAAAAATGGCGGCTGAATAACAAGCCAGCATGAGCCTTGTTATATAGCTGAGAGATATCTTGCAAATTACTATTTTGTAGACATCCAGTTTACCTCAACAAATGCATCCTTAATCAGGAAATATGTATAGCAGTTTCATTATACATTAACACACCACTAAACTTTCACTTGGAAATGTTTACTGATCAGTTAACGAGTGGCACAGCAAAGCTATTATCATTTGAGCTGCTAGACTGTTGAATGTGTCGCATTGGCTGATCTACTCAAACCACACACTTCTACACCTTACATACTACACTAATGAGTGCAAAACATATATACATACAGCCCTGGAAAAATTTAAGAGACCACCTCAAAATGATCATTTTCTCTAGTTTTACAGTTTATGGGTTTGTGTTTGACCAAAATGAGCAGTTTTGTTTTATTCTATACACCCCACCCACCGCACGCCAGTCTTTCTGTAGGTCACTTGAGGTCATCTTACAGTGGTTAAGTGACATTCGAATGAGGTGACGGTCATCATGATCAGTAGAGAGTGGTTTTTGCCCTCTGCCAGTCTGTAACCGTGTTGTCCTGTGTGTCTGCTGCTTGACCTTGCTTTTATGAACCAGACACTCACTGTATCTGCCAGTAAAGCTAGAACCCAATCTTCTGATCCTCACTAAGAACCTGCTGTACAACTGGAGACGGTGATTTAAGAAGAAACTGGAGTGGTCTCTTGTTTATTTCCAGAGCTGTATATATTTATATGAGCGAGAGTTTTTTTACAAGTAGAAAATTTAGGGATCAAAGAATGTACAATTTTGTATTCATTAGGCTTATTGCTTTCTCTGTTAATGGCAGAACTCTAAGGTCTGAATATGTAGTTGTTTTTTCTTTGTTTTTTTTTTTGTTTTTTTTAATCACTGTAGTAGACTGTAGGGACTAGTTAATTTATATACTACTCATACATGTAGCACAAAGTGTCTTGCAATAAAATAGTAAGTTTAACGAATAAAAGCAGAAATAAAACAAAAACTGTAACAAAAATACAACAAAAATAATGAAATAAATCATAAGTAAAATGCTCCACTCTCACCTGAAGCATGCCATAACCCTGATCCTCAATGGTCCCTTCATAGGTGATATGAAGCCGTGTGAGCTGGGTAGCTGAGCTGAAAACAGATAAAAGAAAAACGGTAAACTAGAGATGACACGATGCAAAAAGACATTTCCATAAACTTTGTAATGAGTTACAGGACTGTAAGGTGCCTAAAAATAAAATGGACACAACATAAATAAATAAATAATTTCCCTGATTCAATTACCTATTGGCAGCTCAGGCCTGCTGCCCAGGTTTTTAAGCAGCTCCAAGCTAACCTTTTCAGTAGTGAGTTTTTTAATAAGCTAAAAAGACAGACAGTTCAACCTGACGCAAGGACATTTTTACTTCCTGCTCTTTCACTCAGCTTCCAGGCTGCACCGCCCATAGAAGCAATTGGCCTGAGTGTCTACACAGTGCCATGCTTCATTTATCAAGCGAGGAGCAGTGTGAAGGAACGATGTCTCCAAGTGCACAAAATATCATAGGAGTTCATGAAATGTCTCACATTTAAAAAGAGAACACTACAGCTTCACAGTTCCAAACACTAAAACGTGCCTGAATTAAACTCTACAACTTTAAACGTAATTACCTTTCCCATTTAGGAGAACTGCTCAGGCTTTGTCTTGTAAATGTCACAAGGCCAGTGGGCTCTGAGAGTGAAGCAAAAAAAATTGAAAGCAAGCCATGTTACTTCAAGAATAGGACAAAGTTTGCATAAATCACAGTACATCTCTGCACAAAAGTTTCTGAATGGCAGGTTTACTTGAAGCAGTGATTCGTCTGAAATAGCAGAGAAGAGTTTTGAGTTTCTCAATCTTCCGAGGAGAGGATCCCTCAAACAATCTAAAACATAATTGAGATAACAAATAGTGACATTTAGAAACTCCAACACAACTCAGTGACAGATAACAAGGAGAGGGCAAAGTCTGCCTGGTGGCAGGGTTAGACAAGATCAGTTCAGATGACCATCCTAATTTAGAGGTTATTTCAGCACGGAACGGAAACACAAACTTCCCCACTTCAATGCAGCCTCGGCTCCACAGACACGTGAGTTAAGTGAAGCTTTCAGGCCAACCCAGCTCTGCCACTTTCCCTCACTGCTGCTTGCTCACGGAGCACGCTTCCCTCAGTCAGGACAACAATGACAGGGCTCCTGGCCTGAGGGCTCAACGGTGCACTCATGTACCACTGCATAAAGGACAACAGCCAGAGGAACACATCCCTCTTCCCTTAAGAACCATTAGGGGGCTGCAGGTCTCCTTTAAAGCCCCCAAATAGCCAGTGCTAACGTTAAAGCTATGCCCTCCTCTTACATGGCTTTCTCTATTTAGGACACTACAGTCTTCAAGCTAATCATGTACTTGCATTCATCGTTCCTCCCACTCAACTTACGAGGCATAAAAAGGGGAAGGGGAAAAAGGGAGGGGGGGACAAATGAAATGAGAAAAGGAAAGCCGATGCACTAAAAGCCCTTCAGGGAAAAAGAGAGAGCTCATTTATTAAAGCCAATTCCTACATGGTATGTTTTTTCATCCCTATTGGAGCCATTTTTTGAGTAAAGTAGCTCAGAAGGCAATCTGTCTTTGGTGAAAGAGAGCTGCTTGGTATGAAAAAAAAAGAGCTTTTTTAGCATGAAAACAAAAGCTTTCTGGTAAAGATACATAAAGGGCACATTACTATAATGCAGCCACAACAGAATCAGAGATTTATTTTTATAATTTATGTATTTAGCAAACTCCCACACTTGGTAAATGGTAGCATTCCATTAATACTAAAGCTTACAAAAGTGAACTGCATGTTGTCGTGAATGCCACGCCAGCGCAAGCAATGTATCTAAACTTCAACCCCAACTGAGTTCAATACAGCCGCAAATCAATTTAAACCATTCTTTGCTCGGGTAAGACTTTACTGGAAAACATGAACTATTTTTCATAAAACAACGATGAACATTCACTGAGTGTTTTAATTTCCCCCAAAAGAAACTGTGTTGACATGCATATGTTAGATTAATATAAATATGTCTTTTGTGAGCCAGTCTATCTGTCATTTCATGGAGGGAAGACCTTGACAGGTCTGCCAAACAAGCAATCTCTAAATTGCCCAAGTGCTCAATTGCGGCAGAGCATGAGCGGATAAGTAAACTGATGGACAGTCACTCAATTAGAGTGTGCTGCACTATAACGATCCGCATGTCTGGATTCTCCGAGGGCTTACTAAAACTTGTTTTCTGCTGGCTAGCTCCTGCCAAGGGGCAGAATGGGATGCTGATGCACTGGCTGAAGTCTCTGTCCCTTTGCTGCGCTCATCTAAATAAGACATCTGACTTAATGCTGCAATCACTCAGGCAATCAAAATCCAAACCACTTAGCTATCTCTAGCTAGGGGAAATAACCCTCCAACAAAAGGAATGGCTGTAAATGTGAGTTCAAAATACTGCAGTAGTCTTCAGCCTTGTGTAGAAAAATGTGGCTACTTGTAGAAACACAGCAGATGGATACTGAAATGAAGAAGAAGAAGAAAAAAAAAAGTAACACAATTTCCTGTTCAACATAAAAAAACACGACATTTACACAAAGAGCAGTGATTCCCACTGACACATGGAAACCACTACATCATTATCCTATTTAAAACCAGATGATATATTGAAGTCAGAGAAACAACTGGTCAGTGTCCAACAACACATGTGCAAGTACGGCTGATATCTATGCTTATTACTATCGTAACCACATTTTCACCATTGTGAATTTAATAAGTCTCAATATTATTGCTCCAACAGACATCACTTCCAGACATGACCACCTGGCCTAACTAGATTCAAGAAAAATTACTGAACTTTTAGTAAGAGCTTGAGACCATCCAGGCCCGAGAGCTGAAACTGAATGTGGAAATCAGTGGAAAACTTCCGCAGAGAATCTGAGATACTATAGAGACAGAGAGCAGATGGATGGCCATGCACTTTACATCAGTCAACCTAGCAACACGTCTGTTTGTATTAATTAACCTTTAAAGGCTGTGAGATCAGTGTTGTGCCACACGACCAGCTTTGTTGCACAGCTACAACACGAGACAGGACGAACCCGCCTACACATCATCTCCTATACACTGGAAAAAAAACAAAGAATAATCCTTTGTTGCCAAGACAAATTAAAAAAAATTGTCTCATTTCAACCTCGCTATAGGCTTACTGTCTAAATGCTTCCGTCCATGCTGTTTTATCACTTTATACCAAAAAGAGCCTTCAGGACTTCTGTAAGGACCAAGTTCACAAATTCTGGGGTGGAGCAGAGCCTCACTCATTCCTAATTACGTTCCCTAAACGTTACTGCCCCCTAATGGACAATACTTTCATATTTAAACGCATTAATTACAAACTCTTCCAAACCACTGCGCAAAAGACAGGAAAAAGCATTAAAACAACTTGAAACATTTTTTATAATTTATTTTCATTTACATTTTCTTAATGTCAGTGAATGGGAAAGGGAAAGTAATTTGATTCAGGAGATTTAGCTCCACCTAAACTAACTGCCACTTAGTCACTCTGTGGTGCAAGATCTGTTAGATGAAGACATGAGACATGGTTATAAGCTTATATTGATGGGGTGTATTACCTCTTGTATGAGGTTTTGGAAGAAGGTACAATGAAATCTATGACTAAAGCTAAACTAAAGCTCTTCAAAGATCAATACCTATATCTTCCAACGTGTAACAGCTTTCACTGATACATTGATTAATGTTAAGAAGAGGCAAGTTACCTGTAGAAATTAATCTCGGGATAGTTGGAGTACTCAGACTTGCGCGAGTTGCGTCTGGGGAATGTACAGAAGAAGGCGTTGGCCAGCAAGCAGGCAATTTGTTCCTGTGACATGGTCAGGGATTGATTCATGTTCATCTTAAGCAGGGGGATTGGCTGCAACAAAGGGAGGGCAGGGCAGGGTAGGGA
>CM067478.1:14540041-14693617 GCA_034552555.1 Semaprochilodus insignis
GGGCAGGGCAGGGTAGGGAGGGGGGGAGGGAGGGGAGCAAACGTAATTAGTTTAGCAACTGACCAAACAGAGAGGCAAAATTACATTAAGCAAATGGCCAGGAGTAATTAAAGTGCCCTGCTGAATTCTACCATGAGCCAGCAGCATGCACCAAGTGCCATCCATCTTCACTGATTGGACTTAAAGACCCTCTTTGGGGCAATGCAGATGACTAATCAATACAAGCATTAATAACCAGTACATAAATATAAAGTGCCACTAAGCCAGAGAGACTTGATATTTTCTTTTTCAATCAGCAAATGCTTGACTTCCCTGATGTCAAGAGTTCTGTGAGAATGTGGCTCAAACCTCTGTGTGCACTTCTAACGAAAGTGCAGTTGAAAGCTGTACAGCTGCAAATGTGTATAAATGAAATACAGTGATGTACAGCAGATTTGTTTTATATACACATTTGTTTTTTTGAGGGGAAGCCCTCACAAAGGCAAGAAGAAGTGTTACTTCTATTGATCTGTCTGAGGCTGTTCAGCTCAGCTCTCACTCCCATTAGAGCGAGTTAGTCAAAACATTTGGGATAAAATGGACTCATCCTGTGATAGTGGATCTTGACTTTACTCACAACAAGACCTCAAGAGTTGGAAAATCTCTGATCCACGTCTAACTGAGAGACAGTCTACATTCACTAAGAATTTTGGGGGTATGTGGATGAAATACTCCAGAGCGAATAACTATTATACTGTATTTCTCCATCAGAAGCAGGATTTCTTGGCAATATTTAATCTAAATGGTTTCTAGAAAAAAAGAAAAGAAAAAAAAAAGTAAAAAGTTATGTTAATTTTTTTTAAACATTTGGCAAATAATCCTCAGGAAGCCGTTTTAAAGCCTCTCATATGAGTGCGCACAGCAGTAAAAGTGCTTGCCGGATGGCTTCCTTTGGCCTCCATTAGCTCTGCTCCTAATGAGGCTGCTGCTGTTGCAGATGTGGTGGTGTCCTTCACCAGCCAGCTCCTTCACCCAGCAGCCCTGAGAGCCTGTTAACCTAGAACACCTGCCAGGCACTTTCATCCCACTCCCTCTGTCCAACCAGGCCTGCATCTGTCCTTGTCAAACATGTGCTTTCTAATGATGAGTGGCAATATTGTACAGAAATATTGCAGGTATTGTGCAATTTTTCAGGCCGCCTACTTAATATGTGAATATGATTGTGAGGCTTACCTGGGTGCAAATCTTGGGGGCACTCAAGGCTAACTTTACCATCTCTGGCAAGATGACATCAAACAGATGCTGCACCTCAGAGTGCTCCAAACCCTGCATATGAGAAATTCATATTCTAATTGCATACTTTTTAAATGAACATAAACAGCCAACTTGGACTTTGTACAGAAAATGCACCAACACCCACATTCAATACCACCTGATGTCATGACGTAAGCCTAGTATACACTACCGCGCTAATAAATAAATGACTCAAGCTGGCAGTGAATGAGAGTCTGCTCGTGCAGCAAAGTGCTGCTGATGCTGCAGCAGAAGTCACTGGTCTCTAAACATTCTGCCCTCACATACTAGCACCAGGCATAGAGTGTGCAAATTTAGCTGGTTTATTTTAAAAACAGAAATACAATCACAAACACTTCCCCAATGTGAGGATATACAGGCAAGATAAACAAAGGAAATGTTCATAGACAGAGCTGTCTCTGGGGCTGTGTTTCATGTGGCATTTCAATTTTGATCAAACGTTTACGTGTGAGGATACGTAAATATCATGCAATCAAGTGCGGGCAGTCGTAAATACGTAAACATAATGTAAACGTAAATATAAATCATAGGCTTTGTTTGTACACAATGGTCAGTACATAAGATTTTCATCTTGGAATAAGATTTCTAAAATTGCACAGCACGTCTGACTTCAGAGGACACTCCATTTAAAGCTTACCCAGCCAATTAAAAAAACTCCACCAAGTTAGCTCTTTGGATTAGCCTCAGATTTGATTCCTGCTGTCACAGGCTACAGAGACAGATCAGGTGTGTGGTATCAAAAATATAAAATGCACTTACTTACTTACTGCTATACAGCAAAGCTTTTCTGATATGGAACAAAACCCGCTCTTCTCCACCGGAACACTACTCGATTCAAGGTAACCAACAAACTATAGCTAGCTAAAGCATGCATTTAAAACCAGCCAGATTTTGTTGATAACTGTTAAGATACACTGCACCCCTTTATACTAAACAACTACCAAATGCTGATTTGCTAATATGTGTACGCTGTCTGAAATTATTTGTTTTGTATTGATACATGACCCATTACTGAGAGCACAATATTAATACATGTACTACACCTACTTATACTTACAATTATGGAATATTTAGTATTTAGCAATGTGACTATATTTAACTGACAAACTCTCACAATGTCTGTTCTAACTTATCAACTGATCAACAGAAAACAAAATATAGTAATGTATACTGAGAAAATGTCTTGAAAGTATTGGAATAGTATACTGTTGCCATATCATCCAGCTCTACCTACCTATTGGAGAATAATTTAGGAACCTGTGCCAAGATTTTGCATTATTCTGAAATGGCAACTAGCAGTGGGTAAATAACATTGCTTGCAAACTCAGAATAGCCAAATGTAAACTATACAGTACCACATCTCAAAAACAGCTGTGTGCACTGTAATGCAAATACAACAAAGCAATGAAGAACTTTAACCAACCACTCCTATCCGGAAAAAAAAAAAAAAAAATCACCCTGATATTCCACCTTTTTCTACATGACACTACATTATTTCTCATATAAGATCAGCAGTCTACCTTTTAGAAAGGAGAAAAAAAACAATATAAAGTTCTTTCATATCTGGAAGGAAGGTAAAAAAGTCAAAATCTAAAGTACAGAGGTTAGAAAAACAATATCGTGCAATATCCAAAGGATCTCCCAGTAGGAGAATGACATCACTGGAGTGGAAATAAGAAGAACGGGTGTAGAATAGCTTGTAGTTCACTTTTCCCACAGCTAAAATATGGACAACCACCCACGCCATACATCTCAGACCAGACAAATAGCACCGCTTAGCAATAACCAGTCTCATGCTGAGGGACTTCAAACTCCACTAGCTGGCTCAGCAACCAAGCACGATTTCTGCAAAAACAAATATGCTGCTGTTTTATCATCACTAAGATTTACAGCATAGTTATTTAGAAACATATTGGCTGCGATGGTCCTGGCGATCAGTCACCAGCCTCATTTCATCAAGGTTACTGGGCATGCTCTACTGATTAAATGGGATTCCTGGAACAGATGCAAATGGCCAAGGAGCTGAAGGCAATGGAGGGTACTTCTGGACAGAAAGCTCTGACTGACAATTTTGCCAAGAAGCATTTATATGGCTGCAAAGAAGACCTGACTAAACACTGTCATAAGTAATGACCTAGCTGACATCATAAAGCGCTCCTCTGGGCATAATGAATTAGGCTGGCTGACAGGACGAACGGGACCGTGCTGAAGTAGCAAGAGTTAGGGCTTTCTAAATCAAAGCATCCTCGTTTCCACACCCTGCCCATGCAGCTCAGAGAACTGACTACACTAACACACTTCCCCTGTGCTCACCAATGAATCAGGAGGTAGGCAGTCATTAAAGGAAGAGATATCTTAAAGGAGCACTGCCCTGCCAGTGTATGTCTAGAAAGCTGTCCAACACTCAACGACCATTTTCTCAGGAAAGTACAGTTAGACTGTAGTATAAGGGATTCCCAAAGAGCAGGCAAAAGGTGTGAAAAGTATTCATATAAATGCTTTATGTGAGAAGAGGGCTTTCCACAGGGCAGGAACCACTGACATTTATCAGAGACCACCACACTGACACTTTCATTTCAGCAGTGCTTTCACAACAATTTACAAGACAGGCCCTAATTTGTTTTTCCTTTTTTTTCGCTTCTTTCCATAGCCACTACACCTCAGTTGTCAATCACAGGCCCTTGTGACAGTTACTGTATTTGCGTCTTGCAGAACTGCACCAAATTTAATCAAGTCCTTAAATCTTTAGATTAGGGCGTGGAGCTTGGCATTTCAAAATATGTCCCGTTATACAAACCCTACAGGCATGACATAATTTAAGTTGGCAAATATGACAGCATATGTGGGTGTGGGCGCGCAAGTGAACATATGATACTAAGTGAACAGTTTTTTTGTGGGCTACAAAAGCCACCACATAAGCTCTCGTAGCAGGTAAGTATTCCATTTGAAACAAAAGCAGAATAGTTCACAAATGGAGTAAACAGAAACCAACTACTTCTTTCACAAAAACCTGAGACTACAAGTTCCATCTAACTTGAGATAGTAGTGCCCTCTGTTGTTTGGATGGAGGAATAAGAATTTGCAAATGTAATAGCGTTTCATTATCCAGTTTTCAATGTTTAGCTTGCTGCATGAGTTAGGATGACCATACATATAAATTATACAAAGTACAAAACAAACTGAGCCTATGAATATCAGCCATTCCACAGTAAGACTAAAGTAGACCGATTTTTTTTTTTTTTTTTGCAGAATTCAAGACCGCTCAGACAAATTCTACATTTCTCGTTAATAAAGTAACACCATCCAATTAGAGATCTTACACGCCAAACCAAATGCACCACTTAAGTACTTAAAGACCAGATCAGGCAAAAAAAGAGCCTAGTGCAATTTCTAAAATAGTGAAGGACGGGTCTGAAATCATGTTAGCTCCTGGATATTCACAGGTTTTTGAATGCAGGAGCCAACAGTCTGAGGAGGAACGAACATGTGTAATCTAAATGGCTCTGTTACACTCTCAACATAGAAATAATAAGAGTGTAATAAGAAGCTCCTACTTTGGTTTACAACTGCTATCAAATGGCAGAGACATCTAAAGATCTATTATCTAAAAGTCCTTGATATATACACACACTACACATTTGATAAGAAAAAACTGCCGTCGTGAGTATGCGGTCATTTTTAAAAACTGCGCTGTTAATGTTCACTTCATTAGAACAAACTGCACTTTGCTAATGGCTTTGATTAGGCCCCTCAAAGATTTAATGGCATGGTTTAATTAAAGTGGATTGAGCCATAAAATGATACAGCTAGCTATTGATCTACAGAAGGCTGACGTTTTCCAATAAAATTATTTTAAGCAGGAAGGAGAAATACTGAGCTCTTGGCAGAGGCACAGGACTTGATAAATGAAAATAACCGGAACACACAAAAATGGCTTTAGACTATTAATCTATGACATAATTCACTAACTTCCATTTATGGCATACATGAGAATTCTCTTCATTAAAAAAGGTTTCAGACTGATTGCATCATACTGGTGAATCTTCTAACCTTTACCAGGTTATTTTCACAACAGGTTCATTTGGGACTGTTCTGATTTGGGTTCTAAATGGATCTTAAGACCATGTGCTGCAAATACTAGGGCAAAAATAAATAAATAAAGGTTTAAAAATATATATTTTTAGGACCCACCATCGCTAGCATGCCAGATTTATTTGCCACTGTACTGACAAACTCGGATCCTGCGTCCCATTACAGGAAATCTTCATTCTTGGATTAGCTCATGAAAATTATGCAAACAAGTGCAACATTGCTTATCAGAACGTACAACACATGTGACTTACATGTAGTGTATCCAGAAAGAACATCACTCACTCTTTTCTGCAGCTTGAGAGCTAAGAGATTTCACCTCAGTCATTCCACAGTAAGACTAAAGATTTTTTTCAAAATTCAAGACGGCTCAAACTAATTCTACATTTCTCGTTAATAAAGTAACACCACCCAATTAGAGATCTTACCCGCCAAACCTTTCTTAACTCATCTTCTCGTTAAGATGATCCCAGACCAGGATCTATGTGAGAGTGAAGCCATCTGTTGAGCGTGTTTACTGGCAGTAAGCAGGTAAACAAAGCCCCCCCCCGCCTTTTCTTTGCCAGCTGTTGCTTGTCACACTGAATGCCCACCTCTGTCTTAATTGGCTGGTGCTGGATGCCAGGAGGGCCCCCAGAGATCAGGTACCAGAAGGGCCAGACGCAGGCTGCCGGCTACGCAGCCATACAGAGGTGAGCTGCTCTGTCACTATGACTGAACAACACTACGTCCCAATTGTGGTACTAAATTAATGCCATAATAAAACATCGCCAGAGACAGCATTTGGGCATATATTAGGGAAACTGCTTCATCTATCCGTTCCAGAAGTACAGCTGGTCATACAGTGATGCAGCAATAGACATTTCGTGCCTAATCACTGTAGCAATGCACTCCTATTTTGTTACACTACTGTAACTTTTTAGAAATCACCAGATACTCTTTCACACCATAAGGAAAAAAAAAGGTACAGCACAGGTCATTTTTTTATACATCAAGGTACAATGTAGGTGTACTTTTAAAGACACAACAAGGATTTTAATGACTGACTCTGCACCTTCGAGTCATTTTCCCAAGAAGAATGCTACAAATAGGCACTTTTAAAACTAAATCTGTTTAAAACTAAAACTAGAACATAATATAATAAAAAAGGCTGGAGACTTAAGATGTGCATGCTGAAGATGTACCCAATGACAGTTTAGTACTTTATTTAAGGGTGTAGGTGGGCAGGCACCCTGGATTACTCAGAGTTACTCAGTTCACATAAGCGTCTGACAAACAGAAAAATGTTGCTGCTTTAGACTGATATGATATGTCAGTAATTTATCTGCAACATTTGAATGTCGCTCCCAATAAATTTATGGGACATCAGTGATATGTAATACAGCATTATGCATTTGTTATTACAGTCCAATGATGTCAACAACAACATCGATACGTTGGAAATAAAGGAAATGTGTCCAAGTAACATGGAGCTCTGAGATTAATCTGAATTAGTGTACTGTGACACCACACACAAAAAATAACTGACAGGCTGGCGCTCTGTGTTAAATGCTCAACCCTCAACCCAGAAAAAGCATACGCTGGTCTTCTTGGCCAAAAAACAAGGCTCTTTTGTAGAAAAGAAAACTGTAATCAGAATATTGGTCAGAAAAATCACAATTCAATATTTTGCTGAAATTGCTCTGCCCTAGTATTAACACACAAACTTTACTGCCCATGGCCAAATCCTTTGTACAGAGTAGGAATTCCTATACTCACTGTCTAAGCTGTTTTCTATTGACAACATTTTTCAATAATTAACATGATATTCACATGAAGGTTATATGGTCATATTTACAAGAACACGTGTGGATGGTAGCAAATACCATGTACACTCCTCCTTTCTGGCTACTTGTTTAGAAGACAATTTTTCGACTTACAACTCTGGACAATGCTATTTTTTCAGTGGAATTTCCCCCTTACAAGCAGGTTTATAGGAAAACAGGTTCTATTACCTGAATAAAAATTAAATATGGACCTACACACCCACTTCATGAAAACTCAAAAGAAAAGATAGGCTGCTACTTACATCAGTGCAGAGAACATTTAAAGCTGTAAAGTCCCATCTCTTTGCATGCGCCGTGTTGTAACTCAGTATTGCATCCTGCAAGATTGAAACTGCTTTATCAAAAAACACCATTCATGCAAAATATTACTGAAATCACAGAAACAGTTAAAATAAATAAATAAATAAATATTAAGTGTCAGACCAAGTGCTCTAATCTAATTCACATATCCAGTAAATAGAATGTTAGAACAATGCTGCCATCTTCTGGTCATTTCAAAACACTTTTCCATTTGACTCATATGTGCCATAATCTGTGCACTTTTCTCAATGTTATAAAACATATTTAGCAGGACTATGACAATTCAAATCTAAAAGCCTTAAAACGTACCCGAATATCAAGCGAACTTTTACATCCACTTTCCAAGGCAGACCGAATTAACTCCCAGCGACTCTGCACCACACTTCCATCCTGAAACAACACAAATATTTAATACAAAAAACAATTTGAAAGAAAACCCTACTTAGGTCACACATTTTTATAAACCCAAAGCTTCTGATATACATTTGTTTTGGTAAACCTAATAATTAATGCATAATTCTACATTACTTCTGTTAAGCTCTTGAAGTTTCATTCATAAACAACGCATTTCAATTTGTAATAATTCTGAAACTATTTACTTATGACATATAATAGACACATTTTTATTCCTCTAATAAAGACGGTATCAATGAGTATATAACAGCGATATTTCTTGCATTTCTCAAGCCAGTTAGGAGTTTTTTTTTATATCACGGAAACAAATAAAATAAAAAAAATAAAATAAGTAGTCTACAAAGCCTTTTGCCTTTACAGACAGCACTCAACTTATAGGATACCTCGTTCTCCACAGGAAACAGGTTCTTTTCTGAACAGGGCATCTTGACAGTCATATCATCCCAAGCATCTCTAAACTTGCTGGGGTATGGAACAGGGACTTCACCTTCTTTGAGCAGGTCTGTCTATAAAACAATAAGAACTAATTATACATTATAGTTCACATATACATACTATATGTACTGTTCTTCTTAGAATGCACTTTACACATTTATATACATGTTACACATTTCCAACACATACCGTAAGTTTATCACAAACCTTCCCACACCTAGGTAATATATTAAACAGATAAAGCAGCCAGTGTGTATATGGGTTCAAAGTTTCTACTGGCTTCGTCAAAACAGCTACCAGCTACCTTGCCACATACTGGACTCGCTGTGGTGTATGGACAGAACATCAGCCTAACACAGTCTGTACCCAAACCGCCCCAAACTGACAGATAGCCCCAAGACTGGCAAAAACATTGCAGCACCATTCTCCAGAAAGCACAGCTTACCCTGATCAGGACTTTGTGACTTTCTGATGCTCTGAGGTGTAGTAGGGGCTGACCACACTGTGGCATCCTCCTCAGCTTCTCTATAGGAGTTCCCAACCACTTTTTCTCACTGTTCAGCAGAGATGGTGGCACTGGTTCACTAAGAAAAGTAGAAAGTAATCAATGGAGAAAATGTAATCAAATGGTAACTGGTATAGCCTCATATACAGATTTACACAATGAGTTTCCTAAAGGGGTGTGCATTTACACTGAAGTGTACCTCATTTGCAACTGCGCTGTGTCTGTGCCAGCAGGATTTTCCTTGCCTTCCTTGCTTTTTGGCAACAAAGAAATAATACTAGATTTCTGCCCATCAGAATCCTCGGTTTCCATGGCTGTGACCTCAGGTTTCTCACTGATGCCCTCTGGATTTACAACTCCACAATTAACAGAGGGACTGGACTCCAGAGAAGAACAGGGTCGAACATAGGATGCCTGGGGCACTGGGGGAGAATGGGCACTTTCCCCTGAGTTGTTGTATAGAGAGACTTTGCATGTTGGACTCTCTGGGCTCAGCATCTCCACATCAGCATTAGCACTTGTGTTTAAAGATAAACTGAGGTTTATCTTCTGTGCAGATGTGGTGGTTACCGTGGCAAGCTTAGCATCTGGCATGTTAGATGTTAGAGCTTTTTCTCCATTACTGGACTTCTTCTGGATGACGACTTTATCACTGACAATACTATTCGCCTCACTCAGTCCATACACCCCTTTCACATCCATCTTAGAGTTTGGCAATAACTGAATTCTGTCCAGTTTGGGGTCAGTTGGATCTTTGTATTGTCTTGAAATCTTGTCATTTTCTGTTACACCTGGCTGACAATCATCCTTTCTGTTGTACTCAAATTTGTGAAGATCATTTCTTATGCCATCTACCTTCACATCTCCAGTGGGATTGCTGTGAAAAGAAAAGATTCTTTGTCACAGCGAAGAAGAGTGCATTACATAGGAATTCCTGGTGTAAGCTTAGAAGTTTACCTGTTAACTTCCTTTCTGGTTTCATCCATATTTGAGGTTAGCACATTAGTGGCCAATCTACCTGTATTAAAGAGCAAAGTGAATATACACTGAAATCAAAACAGTCACAATGCATTTGAACATACTAGAACTAAACAAACAAAAATCAGTTAGACACTGATGGACAAATGGTAAAAAGGGAAGCAAGCTGACATATGGAAATACTCGATACAACTGATGTAATGGAAACCGGTCTAATACTCCTTATTTTCCAAACCTCGATTATGATGCCCAGGCAACTTTCTTCCGGCGACCTTCTGCTTACCTTTGGCAGTGACAGTCTGAAAGCTCTCTGCGGATGGGCTGGAACAATTAGCTTCCAACTTCAACCTCTTTTCAGTAACTTCAGGGACGTTTTCTGACAAAGCGCTCATTCTTTCATGACCAGTTGACTATGTTGCATTTCGTAGCAGGCCAAAATCTCATCAACAACTACCGCAATTCAGGGCTAGGGAGAGGATATAACGATAGTGTAACACTACGTGTAATTTTACAAATCTACCCACCGTTACCAAGCTAGCTTACACAGCTAGCTGTTTAGCATCGTCCTTAACGACCGCAGAATCGTTTGAAGTAATACTGATAAGAGACTCTATTAAGGGCAATACTACCACGTTGTGAACTTCACTCCGGAAGGCTGCAGTCTTTGCTGTACCGTCACAGAGCCAGTCTGCAGGCTTTTGTTATGGAAGGAGCTAGCTAGTTAGCGAACCAAGCTAACGCAATACTCAACACAAACTCATGCAGACATTCCTATCCATTCATCGCAATACAACTTGCATACGCATTCTGGGGGGTTTCTAAGAGACACTGAAGCTATAAACAACAGTAAGGAAGGTTATCCAAACCTATGAGTCTGTACGGTTCCTACAGTTCGAGCCCAATTGTTTTACTTTTACTCTTTCTTCCCTCATTTACGGCAGCCTGGAGTAACCAATCAGAATAGTGATCTGCAATAATGGGCGGAACTTACAGGGAGTAACTAGGCAACAATACCAGAAACCTAATTCTTCTGCTGCACAAACATCATTCTGTCGTAAATCCAGGCCATAAACCAAAAAATTACGGTAATCGCCGATGCTAATGATGGGCGATAGCCCTGATTTTCCATTTGATCTTATACCAGGTAATACCAATGCTAATATCCCGATACCGATATTTTTGAAGTATGTGATTTTCAACGATGACAAATGGCACACACGGACCAAATTATAGTAGAAAGTCTGACATTTATATTAAATAAACTTAAAACTTAAAGTTCACTCTTTGCTTAAGATAATTTAATTTAGTGTTCAGTAACGTTCACTTAAACTAGTCAGAAAAGTTACATTTGAAGGTTTAAACCTTATCAAAATTATGCCAGATAAAAAAGTAAAGAATAAGTATATTTAATGTTCTGCTGGGTGTTTTCAAAAAGCCTTGTAGTGTAGGCCACATTATTTACAAGTGTCATGTTACATCTTATAAGACTTTTGCTTCTATGTCTTTTGATAATTTGTTCAGGGAAATCTACCAATTAAAAATATGCATTTCAGTCTTACTTTTGTTTAAAGTGGCATCTTAGTCACCAGATGATGGATAAGACATCCTATTTGGAGCAGAAGAAAAAAGTGGAAGGAAAAGTAGCTCCTATACTAAACCATAATTTACAGCAGCATTTTTTTCTTTTAGAGATAGCGCATATCCTTCCTACTAAATAAATAAACACACGCTATTGTTTTTGTTTGTTTGTTTTACTTTGAAGTAAACACCAGTTTTGGAAGTATCAAAAGTTAGGTATCGATCCAGCCTTCCTTATCTGATACTACTAATTTAATTTGGATATTGAGTTAGTGAGTTATAAATCTCTTCTTGTGCACATAAAAAGGGTACATACTGTGATTCTCCAGGAATTCAATGTGAATTGTGCATGCATACATCAATAAATACACACTGATCATCAATAAAATAGTTGCATCCAAAAGAAAGTGTTGGATTGCAATGCTACTTGGAAGGAAGGAAAAAATAAAATAAACTAAAGGTTACCAGAACCAATACATGATGATAAATTTAGACTGATATGGGCAATATTTACTGAGCTACACATACAGAAGTAGTGTCTCTCAATATGGCGTTGGGCTGCCATGTTTGCTAATGCAACATGCCAGATGTCTCAACATGGAGTTGTGGAGGTTCCTGATAATCCATCCCATGCAGCTTCAGTATTCTTACTGAAGTTCCTGCAGATTTTGAGACAGGGCTGGAGTGTTGATATTGTGTGCAATAGCATCCCACGCACTTTTTTAAAAGGGGGATAGGTCTGGTGATGATGCCTCCACACATGGATGTGTTGGTCATCTCCACCGAGACAAAAGTGGAACTTGTCACTGAAGATGACCTGTTACCATTAGGATTCAATCCCTGACAGTTTGGCATGACAGCATTGCAGTCTTTGGTGACGTTGATGTGGTGTTAAGGGTAGTTGTCATAATGTTCTGCGTGCATCTAGTCCTGGTTCGTGTAGGTCTCCCACCTTCGCAGGTGTGTGCCTTCTTCTATCCACTGCCACCAACAGCTATATAAAGGTATTGACATTTTTATATCCATCCTCCTTTTCGTTGTCATTTTCTGAACAGACTACACTTTTTGTTACCTACTTTTTTGTGTTATTATGTGACAATTGCCTAATTTCATACTTCTGCAGCCTGCAACAGCTGAGACACCAAATTGTACAAGTCTGTACAAGTTAAACTAGTTATGCACTTTGGGAGTGTCTCTTTTACCAACAGCTTAATACGAGTTTAGAAATCATGATTATTTTTGGCAGGTACTTTGCACTACTTTATAAATACCAATGCAATGTTGTCAGATGCCATGGATATTTACCTTGCTGCCAGCACCCATGTTGAGTTAAGCAATTTTTTTACGTTTAGAGGCTTCTGTCAATATGAACCTGGCTGCACAGGCATGTTTACAAAATACTATATGTATGCAAGCAGGGACTCCCAAGTCCTGCAATGCAAGATAAACCTACAACAGTGCATTTAACGTTTTTTTTTTGTCCAGCAACTGCTCTGGGACAAGTGCTCTGAAGTTCCACACAGGACTGAATCTTCAAATCATCTCGTGTTTATCAATAGATAATTATAATGTCCAAGTTACACCAGTAAAACATACTTGATGAGGTTTTTTTTCTTTTTCTTTTTTTTACTTCGTTCACAGGTCAGTAATTCACACATGATGCAATAATCTTAGTGTTTATGTTTTATTTTTCTTTACGTTTATTTTCTTTGAGCTGTTCGGCAGTGAAGGCTGAGCCTACAGTTCAGCTGATTTCAGAATGCCATATATACAGTACAAAATGCTGCAGCTGTACAGTTTGTAGTGAATCACTTTTGTACATGAGTAAAAGAGAGCAAATAAATGTAATGTGATGAGGTCTTTGGAATGATAAATTGATGTGAAAGATTACAAACATTGATCTAAGATGTTTTGCTTGGATAACTATCGATTTGAATTAGAGAATGTGAGAGAATTAGAGAATGTGTGAATAGAGTACTTAAAACTACTAAGAACCTTAGTGCAACTGAAAGTGCAAAACTGGGGTCACTGAACCACAGGCTGTAGACTTTGTTATATTGAAGTGCAAAGACATTACATAAAAAAAAGATGTTTCTGGATTTCAGTCATTCCTTGGTGGTTCATTCCAACGACAGTCCCTTAGTCTCGCATTAGAAAGGCTTCACAATTTTCATAGAAATGTAGTTCTGGAAAAAAACCCAAGAAGAAGTGTTTAGTCAAGTATCACTGGATGAGGTTAATTTGAACACGTTTTTCATATCACATATAAACCTTACACTGCTGCCAGCAGTAGATACTATATGCATAACAATAACCTAAAATAACTTACAGGTAGAGAGTACAGCAGGATTCCAACAAACAGGAGCACTAGTATGAGAATGATGCTACCAATGAAGATCCATTTAAATCGGCGCCACACAATGAATTTCATAGTTTTGCATGGGTTGGTGAACCAAAGGAACGATGTATCTGGACGGCTGTTGGAAGAAATAATATTGTTATGTAAAGTTATAGTTATATCAAACAATAAAACGTACAGCAGAACGCTTCTGTATGTTGGAGGTAATAATATCTCACTTTGGAGGCTCCAGTCTCGGGTTCATGTTGGGCTCGTCTCTGCCTTTCCCAGCAGGTCTCTCATCCATCTCCTTCTCATCCACGATCTCCAAAGTCATCTCCACTTTACCCTAACATGGAGGAAAATATATTACACAGTGCATTGCTGTAATCCAGCAATCCAGCATAGCATATACCTTCTCCATGTTCTTACTATTTCAATAGGGGTCATTTGTGTCTGTTCTTGCCTCTCTGTCTCATAACCACTGATTTCTTTGGAGAATTGCCGAGACAGTAAAGTCTCACCTTGTGAGGCGTCTGGTACAATAATCAGCTCTTCTATTCCCCGTAAAAAATAAGCAATTGCTGTTTTAACAATAAAAAAATCATTATTCTGTTAACTAGACTGGTAACACAATTTATGTTTTAAAGTGTACTTAAGCTATTATATTATGATTCTTCTATTTAAGTTAGGTATTTGGAATGTTTTTTGTTTTGTTTTGTTTTGTTGTGCAATCTTTGTAAATACTTGCTTTTTGAATTTAACAGACTAAGTATTCTGGCTATAGATGTTATTGTTCAGTTAGAGGGGTATTCCATTGATTTTTCACAGTCTCTGCCTAATTTGATCATTTTGTGTTACTACTGTCATAATTGATTCTAATCGTAAGTGCAATTATTGTGGTGATTAATTAAGCAGAGTTAGACAAAACATTATAAATCTACTGAAAGGGAAATTCACAGACATTTCAATCAAGATCAACACAAAATCATTCTTGTTTTTATTGTGTACTGCAGAGGAATTTATTATCTTTGTTAACGATGTTGGTGATAGAAGCATTGAGATGTCTGTAATGCCAATAAAGCCATTTTTTTATTTACTGTCCAATGTGACTAGTGTTGGCTACCACTGGCAAGCTAAGTTTCTCTAAAATAGTTTGTTCTTATCGATTGAGTTAAGTAGAAATTTTAAAATTGGAATTCCTCTTAAAGTCAGTTACTATGGTTTGGCCTTGCTCTTATTACTTAATAAATCATCAAAGTATTTGGTAATAATTAATACAGTTACTAATATAATCAATAGTGGCCGCTCTCCAAGAATAATTACTACCCATGAATACTTTAGCCTATCTACTATGAAGTAGTTGAAAACACACATGGTTTTGAGACAGAGCAGTAACTAAGTAAAGATCACCTTTACATTGTTATGTATATACACTGTATATTAATTTATACAGACTCTTCACTCACAGCCAGAACTTTCTTGCCGTCCTGCTCCATAGCGCAGGGCCACCAGCCTCTCACAGACTTCTGAGCAAAGAGTGATTTGGTAGGGAGGTTCTTGGCTGCTACCTGTGTTAGCATGTTAAGACTGCACTTCTCAGGCGTTTTAGATGGAGGCATGAGGTGAATCAAATCCAACTCTATAGTGCCTGTTTGAGAAAGCCAAACAAAACAATCATTCTTATTCAGACCACAGAGCCACTGCAGAGCTTTCCAATGAAAACCAGACACAACATGGACTATTAGACCGCATGTATTTCCTACTGATTCAGCAAGTATAAATCCAAATAACTTTAATCCTTTAAATCTCTTACTTAAACATTTCATGAAGGGATGGACACACAAGAGAGTTTGGCCATCAAAGCTGACGGGAAGAAATGAAACATATTCACCTAGGTAGTCATCCAAAGAGAATTTGTCATTGTCCCATATCTGAATGGTCAGCTTGGGAGGAATCCTAAACTCAGTTTTATCAAGACTCCAGAAATGCTCCTGCAGACAGCACAGATTAAAAGAGTTCAACTCCAAATAATACATTCAGTTGTGAAATAAATACTGAGTCACGCAGATATTCAGATAATATACAGAGATAAAACATGTTAAAATATGTCTTTCTTTTAGTAACATTACTGCTGGTTTGCTACCAATATGAGAGTCTGGGGTTATTTTATTCACTAATGCATTAGAAAACAGCATTTAACTGCTGTTACTAATGTCTTCTGAACCTAATTATGAAGCCACATGACAAGTGCTATTAAAATGACCTGGTATTCCTATTCAGTTACATTCTACCAGGCAGCAGAAGTCATTTTAACACCTGTTAAAGAAGTGTACATACTTTTCTTGACACAAGGCACAGCTGCTCTGCAGGTAGGTAGTCAAAGCCAAAGACAAATCTCCAGTTGAAATTTCCATCTCCATCAAGGGACCTGTAGTGAACATCTGTTTTCTGTTTGTCCTCCTCCATACCTGGCATCCACCTGTAGATTATGCATTTTATTAGCAATGCAATAATTGTTCACTATTCTGCTTTAGTATACACGCACAAAATACAATGTATGTTTATTCAAAATTCTCAAACACACTTTACTATACTGTTAAATCTCTATTGCTTTGGTAATCTGGAAGTATTCCAAGCCGTATATAAAACAATCATGTTCATCTTTACCCTTTCACATAGATATCACTCATGCTTTCACCAGTAATGCTGGTTTCATCCAGGATGACATCAGATGTGTTCCAAATAACAACCCGTAGGAAATACCTTTGACAAGTAAAGAAACATGAGGACTTGCATACAGGACCATTACTATTTCAAATGAGCATTTTAAGGACAAGAGAGCCTGCTTCTTCTTACTTCTTGGCTTTGCGAGGAGTGATGTCAATGGGGGGTCCGGGAATACCAAGGGTTTTGGGAAACACGTCGACCCACATCTGAATTCTTCCCTTAAAAGAGATAACCAACAAAGGTGAGGCAGATTTACATAAAAGATAAGACACAAGACAACACCCTGACTTTTAACAAAACCACCATGCTTCTTGGACATGTTCAGGCAGGAGCAGAAATGCAGCGTTCAGTGGGAGTGCGCAGTGTTGCGTTCATGGACTCACCTGGGACAGTGTGGGCTGGTAAGAGCTGTGCAGGGTCCTGGTTTCCACATGCTCAGGCACCAGACCCTGCTTCCGCAGAACGTACAGGCAGATACGCTCCTTGGGTGGACCCAGGTGGTGATGCAGCACTTTACTGGCCTCTAGTAATGCAAAGTAACACAGAAACAGCACTTATCGGTACCAAACTAAGACATGCTAGCATTGGGGCCATGATAAAAAGGTGTGCACCAAGAACTGAAACATCATGCAAGCTCTTAAAGGCTTGGGACAAAAAATCTAATTAATGAAATAAAAAACAGACTAAAGAAAAAACTAAATTCAGGCCTGAGAATGCTTCTCTGACTTCTTTTATAACAGCAAGGTGCAAAATACAGGGGGTCTAGGATCCCAATTCAAAATCTTGAACCCCATTAAGAAAACACACACGCCCAAGTAAACTTGCTAAATTTTCAAATATATTAGTGGAAACTGTCAGTTGAATTCTCAAACTGATGAAAGAGCAGTTGTTTAAGATCTCGGTTAATGTGTTGAAGACCATATACCAAACTAGAAAACAGCATTTCCAAACGTAGAATTGTTAAACCCAACAGTTGCCTTAAAGCCAGAATCAGTGCTGCTATAGAGTGAGTGAACTAGCAGCCAGGTAACATAGGACCCAGCAAGTAACTGGAGATATCTTGCACACCGATTAAGTGAAGTGAAGTTAAAGACTGTCAAGAAACCACATAAGCAAATATGGAACATTATGAAGTGAGCAATGATTCAGACATGCTTTTTGAACAATGCTAATGGATAAATATAAGTACTTGTCTGCAAAAGAGGAAAACCTCCCACACCAAATATGTTTTGTCTGATCAACTATATTTTGTGCCAGGAGAAAACCATGTTGCGGTTGTACCCAAATCATGCAGGTTGTACTCCCGTCCTCCAAAGCAAACTGTACTGCCATCTTCTTCTATCTGGGGAGGGGGGAATCCTCTCAGTCTGGCAAGGTTCTGCAGGATTTGAGATGGCTTAAGCTGGTCTCTCCACTGGTTCACTCCTGAGCTGCTCAAGGCATATTTTAGAGTGGTTTCAGACTTCATGCATTACTCATGTATTGGATCAGGCTACATAACTCATCTCTCCGCATAGATGCAACATGGGTAGAAGTAACACTTACACACAGTATGTCTGTGAAAGACCACAGTGTGAGCCAAAACGAGAGAGGAGTCGATTCTCAAGGTCAATAATTGTGTCCCCAACCTTCTCATCACGGCTTAGCAAATCAAAGTCATAGATGCTAATTTTCAGGTCCTTGTCTTGTGGCAAAAAGCAGGACATTTCAAACATTCTGCAAAACACAATTGAGTCACGTTAGATGGATTGCCTGTATGTCCATCACTTATTTTACACGTTTATTCTGAGTAGTGTGAAACAACATCTGACCTTCCAAACTCAGGGTTTAGGGTGTTCGGTTTGTAGTGATCTCTGTCATCAATGGTTTTCTTCCCCAGATGAATCTTGATGTAAGGATCACACTAAAAAGTATAAAGTATAATTAAAAGGAGTACAAACACAGGAGACTGCCATCCAAACTATACAAAACACTTTCTGTGCTCCACAGGTTTCTAAATCCTTACCATGCCGTTGTTGTCTTTAGGCTGTAGGTCAATACATCGCACCACGTAGATTCTAACCAGGCATTCCTGAGGTCCACTCTCAGGTAGCTCTCGGAACTGCCGAGGAGGTGACGGAACTTCAGGGTCATCCGATAAGGGGTATACTCGAAAAGAACCCTGTGAATGCATTCAGAGGCTTGCATAAAAGTCTAAACATTTATCTTACTGATCATCTAGAAGGTGATGCAACTTCACCAGATATGAAATGCAGGCTTTATTAAAGATATCTCTCTGAATAAAGTGACTGCCTACACTGCAGCCTGCTTCAAATGCTAGCAGGGACAATTTATGGTGAACAGCTGTAACTAATTGTGTTGGCTTTTTGATGTAAATAAGTTCACGGTTACATCACCACCACTAGATGGCAGAGTGACATCAACTACCACTGCATGCCATTGAATTAAAGTAGTTCAGATTTCACTGGGAAAAAATCTTTCAGCTTAAAGTGGAATACAAAAAAGAGAGCTTTCTGAACAGCAGCCTGAACTGTTATCATTCCAACAGTACTTGCCTTAAACTCCCCCACCACAGAGGGGTCCTCCTCATCGTCGTCAGTCTTTCCTCTGTACAGTTTGAAAGTGCTACAAAAGTCTTTCAGCCCTTGGAAATCTGGAATCTCCTCAAGTTCCTTCTCATAGACCTGAAATGACAATGTGCTTGCTATACAAATCAATGTGGTCTACGAAATGCATTACAGGATAGTGTGAGAATGTGGAGCGAACTTACTGCTAAGGTGGAATAACCCTTCTGCAGATATGGGCCACACTTCTCACGCTCTCCAATGGAGGCGTAGAATTTACTCCACCAGTCCACAGCTTCTTCCACCTAGAATTTAGAGAGTGCAAATACAGTGCTGTAAACTCTCAACAGCTGACAACTGTTTCAAGCTTTAAGAGGCAACAGAAGGCAATACAGATAAAACCTACCTTTTCAGCAGGCTGTGGGAAAAAAAAAACATTTAAGACAGTAAATAAATAAAAAAACAAGTAAATCATTAAAATTGGAATTTAGCTATATTTATTCAGCCTTCTGGTGTAAAACACGATATGGCAGTGACAATGTGTAAACATGTTTTCAGTAATGATGGGTATCTGCACCTGACTGTCTAAAACTGGTCTTCTGTATTCCATGTCAATTATCACATCGCCAGGAGCTGCTGCCATCATGGCCACTAAAACACGAAATGTGTTTTATACAATGAAATACAATGAATACAAAACAATGTGACAGTCTTATTTACCAGAAAATGACCAAAAAATACTGCAAATGTCTTCAGTTTATCTTTTACCTCTGGCATTCCTGGACACTTCAGCAGTGCCTACGTAAGGATCACACCTGAATTCTTCCAAAGAGTCAATAGTGCACTGGCCAACAATAGGTTTCCGGCCAAAGGGTCTGTGATCTATCACTTTTAGCACAATAGGTGGAGTGTACATCTCTTCTTTGGGGAGCAGCTAGAGAGAGAGAAACACACACACACACACAAACACACACACCACAAATATTAAAGCCTACAGGGACATTAAACCATTTTACTTGTTAGGATTATATATTATGTGTGATCAGTAACTTAATATCATACAAAATGGAAATACTTTCCAAAAAGTGGATCCACTGAACAGTGTCAACCAAGACCAACGTTTTGGAGACAGATTTTAATTAACAACATTATTCGGTAACACTTTACATTAAGTGTTGACTAACATCAAGTAATTTATTAACAGTTGTTACAATGCTTAACTAATGTAAAGTATACATGTAACAACTACATGTTTACATGTTAAGTAATCATACAACTATTACGTTTGCATGTTTACTTAACATTAGTTAACCACTGTTAATGTATTACTTGTTACATGTTTACTAATGCATTACTTCATGTTAGTTAGTCAACAAATAATGTAAGGTGTTACCCATTATTCTTAAACTAGCCCACACTTAAATTCCCTACTACATCTTTAATATATAACTTTTAAAGTAGTTACAAAAACAGAATAATTTATATGGTAGTAAAAAGTGAGTATTGTAAAATGTGCAAAATTGAATATATTACGTATAATAATACATAAAAATAATTTATCTTCAGCATTTTAAAACTGCTTTGATGACAGATAAGCAAATAGTATTTTAAGCTACATATGGACCGTACCACTTTCAGGAACAGAACTGATCCAGGGAAGTTTGGGTTTTTTTTAATGTTTTTGATGACAGCCGTTTGAACAGTTTGCCCCCCACATTCCACAATTAGACTGGGCGAGGATACAGGTGCCATCTGATAAGTCTTCATGTTCCTCAATCCCCAAGCCAGGATCTATAAAGTCCATGCATAAACACACGAAACACAGACAAGCTCAAGGAAATGTGTGATGTATCACAGAGGGGATAATGTGGATGACATGCTTAAATGTGTTACCTCAACGGCAGTAAGCTGAACCACAGGCCTGATCCCCTGAGGCACCATGTACAGCTTCTCAGCTCTTCTGGGAGGAACCAGGGGCATTTCAGACTCATTTGCCTGGACACAGAAGAAAAGAGAAAAACAGCTCATTTGAGGTTAACATACTCAGAACTAAACTACTAACAACAATAAATACAGTGCAAAGCAGCCCTGATATAAAACAAGTCGCTCTTAAATGAATTCCTGAATGATGTGAATCAGGTTTAACTCAGGTTGTTGTTTATAACCCTTTGGTTATAATATGAAGGATAAAGCAGAGAGCTAATAAAACAGTAGCAAGTGGATTTTGGGTGGTTCAGAGGTTATAAAGACTTGAAGACAACTAGGCATGCAACTAGGCAGTTGTCATAATGGTTACTTGCTAAGAGCTTCAATCGTTTACTAGATGTGTTTACTATTACTTTCATTGGCTACCTATCCTGATCTAACTGGGCCCTTCAACGTGATTGGAAAGAAGTTAGAATAAGTTGTGCTACTTGTTCACCCTTTCAAGCTGGACTGATGGCAGACTCTATATTACAGTGACTCACTATTGCCTCTTGAGGTACAGAGTGGTATTAGTCAGGACAGACCATGACTAGCTGGTTAGCATGCTAACAGCAGTAGATGCTGTATCTCTGCAGCACAATACACAGACTTACATTTCTTCACTCCTTTAAGCTTTACAGAGTTTACAAAGAGAGTATAATTAGCCCTGACTAATGGGATTTAGAGCAGTGCAGTAAGTAAAACATTAAATTAACATCATTTGTACTCTAATTTGTTTCTGATATATTTTTATGTATCATAGCTGGCTCATGTGTGCCTGTTCCAGCATATCAGATGTCAGATATCCAATAATTGTTACATAATTTCTAGTAGTAGTGTAATATTACTTGTTTGCCATATTGCCCACCACTTACATCTCATTTTCTAAGATGGTCTAAGACCTTTGCACAGAACAGTTCATATATAATATACATATATATGTATAATTCTGGGCCTGAGCTTCGGTCCAGGCTTTCATCAGAGTTAGTACTAAGTCTTGCCAAAACAACAAGGTCCCTGCAGATGGTCAGTTATTCATTGATAATAACGTACTTTTTCTTTCAGCAATAGTTCGGCCGCCACCAACATTTCCCCAGCACTACGGCCCTTCATGGTGACAGGGAACCAGAGCAACCTTGTGGTCACTGGTGAGCTAGGCCTTAGCTTTACCACTGGGGGACAAGTGCACCTTCCCATGGCCTCATCCTTGCCCTGCAACAAAGAACTGCATCAAAACAACACAGCAGATTTCCTCCATTTTCAGAGTGTGTCATCATGTAGAAGCATACTACTGTATTACATTCTGATTCCTATAAAGCGATAGCTCACACTACATCTGAATTATTGTGAGCCCCCTAGTCACTAAAAGTGATTACTATAATAAAGCCTCTGGTTAGGCAGATTCATACCACTTGGTCACTGTCGAAAATCTCCAGGACTACACTGGGTGGATTATGAGCGATTGTTTGAGGGTTTCCATAGATTTCAATGTCATTAAAGATGAGTGTCTGGTCCCATGTGGGGTTGAGGTTGGCCTTAATGATCTCTGTGGTCTTGCTTACATTGAGAAAAGACACATGGCAGTAGGGATCTGTAGGGAAAACAAATGCAAATGTCCAAACAACTACAGCGCCAAAGTACATACATTACCATTTCATGAAAAGCAGTGGAAAATTAAAACCAATTCATTTGAGAGCTTGATTCCTTTTTTGTGGAACATTTCTCACCTGAAAAGCTGTCTTTGTCCATGGGAAGAAGGTTTCTGGCTTGATAAACATACACTCTGAGATGGTACATGTATGACTCTGAAAAATGTATCAATTAAACAGTATGACAAAGTGAATAGTGTACATATTCTACATAATGTTATCTAGTCATGCATGTGCAGAGGTTATGTCTAGGAAATTAATGATGATTATAGTGAATCATTCATTGCCTAGATGACAACTTAGAATCAGTGTCTCAAAGTGTTTTTCTTAAATCTTGGAAGGAACAGCTTTATTGCTGTAAAACACTGGTGGACTTCACTGGTCAGTTTTGCTATAAGAATTGTAGTTATTTAATGTTTTAATCATTGCCATTCAGAGAGTGAATTGGCATCTCTAGAGGCTTTTTAATCTAGCTTGTTTCCAGAAGTCCAGACTTCCTCAGAGGAAAGGGAGTGGTACATGGGAGCAGGAGCAAATCAGCAGCAGGGATCTGGTGCACAGGGTTTTAATTAGGTGGCATGAACCACCACTATACTCACTGTTAAAACCGCAGGAAACCGTGGGTGTGTTTGCACCAAAAAGCTTGGCTGCATCTTTCTTGCTGGTTTTCTCATCAATGTCTACTCCCTATTAAACAAACACAAAGAGAGCAGAGTTAAATACAGCAATTTGTTGACTTTGCATTTTTTTCTTACACCATTTAAAAACATCTCCCATACCTTTTCCAAATGTGTTTATTTTTACAATGGTTACATTAACAAATGTTACATTTTTTCTAAAAAGTTATTGTTTCTGAGATTCTTGAGGTGTCAGACTTTCAAAATACCCTACTCTGTGATTTCTGAGCTCCAGAGCAGCTCTTGACTAACTCAGTAAACTTGACAGCACTAGCCCAATGGAAATGCTCCACGTGTTTTGACAAGGATCCAAAAAAAGCATCAGGTATCAGAAAATTTCTAAACTTTTAAAATGCCACAACCTATATATTTTCACCAAAAACATAATTAATTCATTTTTCAACCTGTATTTATCCATTTGTCATGCCTCTGGGTCTCCCTGACACTGCCGATCTCCCGGACTCCATTTCCCAGAGTGCACTATATGATGATGTCACACTCAGATGTCCCCAGTCAGCCAATCACTCAAGTTCCAACCTGCCTGAGTAATTTGACCTGAGTACTGAGTAATTTGACCCACCTGCTTCTTGTCATCCAGTCTGCTCTCTCTTTCTTGCTTATCCCCTTGTTTAGTTTGCCTGGTTATTTTTGCCTCTCTGGTTCTCAACTCCTTTGGTTTATTCTGACTGCTCTATTGGATTTGCCCCTTTGGATTCGTTCGCTGGTCTGTCTGACTTCCTGGTTTTCTCTCTGCCTGTCTCTCTGTCTTCGACCCTCCATTACCCATTTTGTTATGTTTGCCTGGATATTGCTGTTGTGCTTAACTGTTGATTTGCCAAATAAACTTCCTTTGACTTATAGCTCTGTGTGCGTCGAGCCCAGTTCTTACACTTCAGTGTGAATGGGCTAAATGGCTGAATGGCTAAACTGCTGTATGCTAAACAGGAAGATGTAAGAAAATGTGTTGATTTGGACATACTAAAAAGCTTGGTTTCCATATATGGACTGTGTGGACTGGTGAACGAATGGAACATTTTGAAATACTACATTAAACTTTTTTTAAAAAGAGGAACAGTGTCCCCCTGATATGGGACCTTTAAAATAACACGTAATTATTTCAAAACAGCTTTCTCACCAATGCCCCCTCCAATTTGAAGATGGCTGACGCACCCACACTGTCAGCTGGGGCCATCTTCCTCCTCCAGCGTCTGCGCCGGAATGTATCTGAGGAACGCTCCTTCCTGTGGAACTTCCAGCCAATAAAAGAGGAATATTCCCAGCCATCATCTGCTTCCTTCTTCTGTTGGGACATGGTATTAAAAATGTAATAATTATCTGTATTTATGATGTTCTTATATATATACCACACTGTACCGTATTGGTGTAGGTGTAGGATTTTGTGCAATGCTGTGAGCCTCCAGAATTCAATGTTTGTTGTTGGGTATAGTTACCTTGACACTGCTATGAACGTCAGCTAAACCACAGCCATGGGGAAATGTCTGACACTATGACTGTTAGTCACAGACGACATTAGCTCATCAGTTCTGAACAAAGGCTCAATTACAGGCCCTCACCTCTACAGTGGGGGCGTTCACTGTCTTTTTACGGAGCCGCACCAGTCTCTTCCTGCGATGAACATGGTACATCTTTTCTGCTGCTACCCAGGAGCTGGGCTTATCATTTGGTGGAATAGTGATGCCATATTCCCAACCTGAAATACAGAAACACAGCACACATTTCATCAACTTTCTTCTCTTTAGTGCCAGGGCAAAAGAATTTTTTTGTTTTGTTTGTTCTCACAAATTACCAGCTAGAGAAAGCTAACATATCAATAGAAATGTTCTTCACACTTCAGTGGCCTTTTAGTGTTCAGTAAATAATAAGCCCTTAGTGAGTAGAATTCAATTCCAAACGTGTACACATGCTCACTCAGAGTCTATACCAAACCATCCAATAATAAAGGCAGCATATGGTGCTTCTCTATACAGAGAGAAAACACAGCAGCAAACAGTAAGCTCCATTTCCACTTGATAAATTTTGCCATGGCTAATGTGCACATGCATGTGTCTGAACAACCCTGGAGGGTGGGCTGAATCATTTATCATTATACACAGTCATCATTTTTCAGATTCCAAGAGATGGGATTTTAATTATATTGCCATAACACTTTTTTTAAGGTTATAGATTTAATCTAAACATACAGAGTTCATAAACTGCAAGTCTGGTACACTACATTTGCTGTTAAAATAGCTTGTGCAGGGTGGGGCTGTGCAGTAAATTGCATTTGAACTCTGCTCCTGCACATGGGGGAGGAGTAACTTAACAGTTAGACTAAATAGCCATTTACAAAATACACATGTGAATGGCTAAAAAACTCTATTTTCTAAACTGCTTGCCTGTAAAAATGCTTTAAATATAGGATTGTTCTTAGTACACCCAGTATTATATTTCAAGTGTCTAAGTCAGTCTATATTTATATATACTATATATTTAGTTATTAAATATAACACATTAAATAACTAAACATGAACAAAATGAAACAAAAAATGCATTTATTGTTGTGTGCCTATATTAAAGTAAAATATATATGTATTTGTTTTTTAGCCCTTTTTCAAAAAAAGCAGACATTTCCTTAGCTCTTGTGTGCACAAAATGTGCTTGCAGTTTTTTGCAGTGCTTGCAGTTTTTATTTTACATAGTAGTGAACGGTGCTTTTGTAATATTGTTTTTGTTATTTGCCTAAAGGAAAGGTTAGCAAGATTTCTGTTTACATGACACAAAAAATGTTTTTGTATTTGTGTATTTGTGTCACATCTGGTCAGAGGCATACTATATTTATAGTTTCTTATATTGTTATTGCAGGATCTGACAGCTTTATCAAACCAGCATTTTATGCCAGTAAAAGCCATTAAATACATGATACTTTATATTACTTTATATTTTGTGAAGAGATCGTAATGCACAGGCCAGTAGAAATAATCTAAAATTACTATTCGATCTTGATCTACATTCTTTTCCATTAAACGTTATGGACAATTTTCCTTTCTTTTGCCATGCCCTGGCCAATCTAGAGATACAAAGTTCTCATAAGAAGCTGCTGTACATATTAGTTCTTTTTTAATGACTTCTTCTGCTTTAAAGAACCATTTACAACAGGTATAGACAAGAACTATTTTACCATGCAAAGATCCATTAATGCATTCAAACAAAATAGAACAACTGCCTTTAACACAGAACCCTTGAAAAGATATATATAGCAAGCTTAAGGTTGATAGTAAAATAAAGGCTTTTGGGGGGTTAAGGGGTTAATTTATAGAAAATACTCCTATTAAATCACAATACAGGTTAGATTATATTGCAATTTAACATGTTCCCCAATTTTTCAGTTTTGTAATGAGCTGAAATGCCATAGTCTCTGTACTTATTGCCAGCAAGATGTTAAGTAAGACAGACGAACGATTTATATTATGAAATAAGGGCATACAGGCATCTAGCTAGCAAACAGTCAGATCCTATTACATTAACTTGGTGTGATAGGATTGTCTGAGCTGAAATCACTTTACCAGTGGAGTTATGTGAAGTAATTCCTAAGAAATTTAGGATAATTGTTTTGTCTGCAGGCAAAAGTATCAGCATGATTTCCCCAAATTACCAGATATCCAGGACTGGAATACCACAGCCCAGCTCCTCATGTCAGTAATAATAATAACAACAACAACACAGCAACCAGTCAGGTCTATTAGGATGTTTTTCAGCTGCCATATTCTCAAACCTTTCTCATCCACAGCTCTGTTGATGTCAAAGCTCCACTCGCTTTCCCACTTCCACCCTGGAGGACACTCAATCTCATCTGGACTCTGGGCTTTCTCTCCATTCTGCACAGCACAAACACCATCATTCCACACATTAACACTCAGCTTAATACTCTTTCCACCATCCTGAACCAGCAGCTGTGTTCTGTTTAACTGGCTCTCTCATTGTTCAGGGGGCAAGCTCAAGTTACAGCACCTGCCTCTGTTAAACCTTTAAATTCCAGACTTATTACATCCTAAGACTTATTATTCTCTAACTACAAGGACTATAATGCAAACTGGCCGAGTTATTTGTACGCTATAGAAGTGTGTAGTAACACTTTGGGCATGCTGGTGGGTCCTGGCCATTAAAGCAGTTAAAGTGTCACTGACAATGTAGCATAAGGAGAACATGTAGAAAAGCAGTGTGTCTAGACTAGAGTCTTCTGGTAGGCAGTTCTAAACCTGTTGTTATACAGATAAGAACATGATGACTAAGCACTTCAACATATTATGAAGAAAAAGCCCTGTTTGGTCTGACATGTTTTTCAGTGCTGCTGCTTTGAACTCTAATGACAGTTCAGTGAAAACCTATCAGAGGTCTTTTCCTGCATGGCGCTGACAGGCCTCTCTTCCTCACCACGTCAGTGTTGGGCTCAGTCGCAGGCTTCCACTCTCCACCAGGGAAACGGCTTTCATTCTGAAATACCTCATCCGTGAATTCTGTGTGCCCTGCATCGGCCTCTGTCAGCAGACTGATTCACACAGACACACACACACACACACACACACACACACACACACACACACACAGGATTGTTTGGGGCCGCACACATATCCTATTTATCCAAACTTTTTTCTCACATAACTGGTTACATTCTTGAAGAAGTAAACAACTGTATTACTATAACTGTATAACTGTAATTCACTGATTAGTTATATGCCTTTTCAAATACGAGGAATTCTGTACATCAATGTATTCACAGCTGTTCATCATTCTGGACACATCCGAAACTTCTTGTGAAGTAGAGATCTTAACAGAATTCTTTCTACTGGTTTCACATGATTGATAACAGTGATTCCAGATTTTTGCGGAATTTTGCAACATTTGTACTGGCCCAATCACCATACAAGTCCAATAACTTTCCATTATTATTTTGGAGTTATTATTTATAGAGAGCTTAATATAACAATGATTTGCACAACCTATAGTTACAAATTGTGGTATGCTGTTTGTGACAGGAAACAAAAAGCCAAACCAAATGACATTTATTTTAAACAGATCATTGTTTCAGATCATGGCCACATGAGCAAAACTAACTTCTGCTTTCTAAAACCAAAATGGTTCAGTTCACTTCTGAGTTTATGAACCCATCCATGCCCACCAACACCAAGATGAGAAAAAAAGTGCTTTCCTCTGAAAGAAACTGCATTTTGTTTAGAAAAATGAAGTAGCCTAAAGAAAGTTTTGCAAGTTTATCAATAGTATGACACATCTAACTATTTTTTGGGCAACTGTAAATGCATATGAATTTTACTACATATCTATTACTATTACCTAATCTTAACCTTAGCAACAACAACAACAAAAAAAAACTAAAATTTAAAGTCATAGCCAATTTGTTGATCATGAAATTGAAGTTTAGTCCTGTTTTTTTCTGGCTTTCATACAAAGTCAGAACATGTATGTTTTGGAAATGAATACACACCCACACACAAAAATATGGCATGAAACAGACATAAACATGCCCCATTCTTTTGCATGCTCTCTCAAACACGTACACCCATTTCAAAGCTGTGTCTGACTGAGGGCTATAAATGTGTATAGCTAAAAGAGGGCAGCATAGGGTCAGAGCGGTGCACTCACATTGTTTATGATCTGTTTTGACTGTATAAACACAGCAGCCAGTGAGAGAGAGAGGCTGGCTGACTGAATGTGTATAAATCCGAAGTCAACTGTGCATTTAAGCCAAGGGCCTTCACTTCCTCTGATTGTGAGATGAACAGGGTGAACAACATCTTAGGGAGACCTACCAAGCCAGCTGAACCCACACACTCTCGCTTACAGGATGTTTCTTACCACTGAGTCATTATTCAAATATCACAAACAAATTCCCCAACACAAGCATAATACACTCCTATTTTTGGTGTTTTGCAAACAACACATCTCACCATCTCTCTGGGTCGATACACCAATCTTTCTCCCACGTCCAGCCACGTGGAGGCAGAAAGCATTCCTGTTTCAATTTTATCTTCCCAGTCACATCAGAAAATTTGTGCCGGCCCACCAGACCTGTGGTGCCCCACTTCCCAAACACCTGAGCCTGGTTCTCATACTGTAGGAGAGGAAACCCAGAGAAAACACAAGTAACACATTACTCAGAAGTTCTGCTAAACACTAAAAATGATTTTAATTGGCTTATTGGAACACTTTCGGGATTTGGGAGAGAACCTGTAGTCAGAGACAGCTCTAGTGTGTGCATGTAATTTTGCTTCTGTAAAAAACATAAAACTTTAGTGATCTTTTGTTAAAACATAAAACTTTAGTAAACTTTAGTCATTTTTGACATCAAAAACTGAAAGAGAACCTCAACCCTGACTGTACATGATGACTGTACTTAGGGGGCTGGGCTGAACCAGCAGCTTGAGTAGTTGGTATCCACCTGTGTGTTTTTTGGACTATAGTGTTTTCTTTCCCCAGTAAACTGACAGAGACCAGTGAAGGAACAGACAGCAAGATAAAGAGCAAGCTGATCTGGGCAGAACTGGACTGAACAGAACTGAGCCAACCCAAGCACAGTGAAAGAGCCAAGACTGAAAAGTCACATACAAAGAAGTCCTTATTTGTTCTACAAAGGTTAATCCTTTTCAGTTTGAGAAATAAAAAAGGCACTGCGTCTCCATATCTCGCTTCCAGTGTCCTGACTCCTCCCAGCAGAAATAAGGGTTTTCACAAAGTACAGTGAAGTTTTTACTTTTTAATTTCAAACATTTAATCATGTTTAGCTTATTATTTAATAATAATCCTGAAAAACAGACACCTCTCCTTACAACCACTAGTTTACATCATGGTGCCTAGTATACATATTTTACACCATATATAAGTTGTTATTAAATTTGTAATATGACAAGACAGAACAAAAATCTTCTCCTATCCCCAAATTAACTTAACCTTAAACCGCAACCTAAATCTAATGTTAGCTTTGGTTCTAATCCTCATTTTAGCAACGACCCTGGCCTTAATCCTAACACTAACCCAATTCTTAGTCCTAATCCTAACCCTAAACCTAGTCCTTCTCCTAATATCAACCCTAGCCATACTCCTAAACCTAAACCTGATCCTTCTTCTGATATCAGCCTTATCTCTAGTCCTAATTATAACCTTAAACTTGGTCCTTCAGCTTATATCAAACTTAGTTCCAGTCCAAATTTTAACCTTAAACCTGGTCCTTCTCCTAATATGAACCCTAGCCCTAGTCCCAATCCTAACATTAATTCCACCAGCATGGAAGCATTACCATTTCAACAAAGACGCTGAATGTTCCCTCTGCAAAGTTGTTGAAGTGCTTCTCATGAGCAGACAGGCCCAACCAGACGTTCAAACGCAGCTGAACAGGAATTTTCACCCCTTTGTTTTTGTCCATCGGGTACTGGAAAGAACATGTGCAAGTATTATGCGGGCACAAGCTTACAAAATTACACTGTGAAGCAAGACAGAGTAACAGTGTGTACACTGGAAGGAAACTTACACTACTGTCAAGCTGTAACAATGCAATGCATTTACCTGCATAAAAACGGTCTGCGTCACGCCACAGTATTTTCCAGTAGCCTGGTCACTGTGGGTTGAGAAGAGCACCTCATTGGCTGGAATGCGGGCATAGGCCAAACGCTTCTCCCCTCTCAGCATCCAAATGATGATGTCAGGAAGGCTGTTTTGAGGCTGAATCAGGAAAGAAATACTCATATTAACAGTTAACTTTGCAACAAATGACTAAATCAATCCGGATTCAGTTCAAGTTACATTAGAATACTTAGTAACTAAATTTACAAATATAAATATTCTTTGGACAAACTCTAATAGTCACTGAGTACAGCTTATTTACAAAGGTCTGCTAAAGTTCCTGGTAAAGTCTGAGTAGACTGATAAATCAATGCAATGATCAGTTATTAATCTTGGTGTTCATGAGCTCTGATAAAGCCTAAGGAAACTGATAAATCAGTTCCAGTTGTTAATCTTCTTGTTACTGAACTAAGAGCTGCAAAACAATACATGGTAAATACATACTGACATGCCAAACGTCATGGGATATCAGTTGTAAATTGATTATGAAGTGGCGTTACCACAGAGGATAGCTTAGGAACACCCACATCTGTATAAGTTGTGAGGTGTTAGTGAGTGAGGTTGAATGCTGGGCAGCGTGCTAATGGCAAGGCGACATTAATTATCGGAGTTTCAACGAGGCATGATAGTGGGTGCCAGACAGATGGGACATGCTTTCCAGAAGTTGTTGGCTTTTAACATTCTTCGATCCACAGTGGCAAATGTGTACCGGGAATATGTCAACAAGGGCAGCCACAGTGGACAGCGCAGTGGCCGTTTTAAGCATTACAAGGGAGGAGACCATGCACACATAACCCACAGGTCAGAGCAGCGTTCTTTATCTTCCATGGGATATGGGAGCAAAAGACCCACCAGAGTGCCTCTGTTAACACCACAACATCGGACACAGCGCCTCTTGGGTTTGTGAGGTTGGTAACTGGGCCTTAAAAGTACTGGCAACATAAGCCACGGTACCAATTTAGGGCTAACAGTACCAGTTTAGGACTAATGGTAGGTTTTGCATACTGGTGTGGACCATTGCTTGATGACCATTTGCAGTACTTTGTGGACTTCATGTAGCCCCACAGTGATGGGACATTTTGGTAGCATAATGCACAGTGCCATCAGGTCCAAGTTGTACAGAACTGGTTCAAGGAGCATTCTGGAGAGTTCTGACAAATTCCACTATCATGCCCGGTTCTAACTCTGATAATTCATATCGCCTTGCCATGAATACACTGACCACTATTCAACCTTGCTTACAAGATAACACCTCTCAACTTGTTATCTAAACAATACAGGTGTGGACGTTCCTAAGCTGTTCCCTGAGGTAACGCCACTTCATAATTAATTTACATACTGCTGCCTCATGATTTTGCATGTCAGTTTATAGACAGTCGCTTTGTGCTACCAAAAACTTTGTTGGAAAATCAAACACTGTTTGGAAAATTCAAATGTAAAGGGGATTTCCTAAAACTTCTGACTTCTGAAATATACATTGTGTTTTTTGTTTTGCTTTAAGCATATAAGCAGATAATAAGCTATAATAGTTATTAGCAGAAATAATAGAGCAGCATGAAAAACAGAACAGCAGTAACCTCCTCTGAGACTTGCTGTAGGCGCTCTAGCCAGTCCTCTATGTCAGGAAGCGTGGCTTTAACATCAGTGGCCTCCTCCCTCATCTGGTGGGCTGCCGCTGTGATGCTGACGATGGCTCTGTCCCGTAACTTCTTTATTTGAATATCCAGCGCTGTCAGGTTAGCCTTGCCCTCCAGATCTGGTAACTGGAAACTAACAGACACAGTGTCAGAGTTTAAAGTGAAAGAACAAGCATCCAAAGCTGTGTCAGTGTTTATGGTTTACCTGGTGAGGTCTTCAATAAGCTGGTTGATGAGTTTCAGCCAGATTTCAGCTAAACGAGTCCCATCAACTTTAGCGTATATGGCTGTCTTCAGTGCGGTGATGTTGTTTTTCTAGTGAAGACAAACAAAACATTTTCATTCAGCACATAAACAGTAATTGTGCAAAACTGTTAACTCTGTACATCTCTGTAAAGAACATGCAATTATTTTCAATCACAAAATCAATAAAAACTATAATAATTTAACCCAACGTTTGCATATGATTTTATTAAACTTTTTAGATCATGGAAACTGGAAGCTCTGATGTTGGTTAGTGCAAAAATGTATAGAAGGCTCATTTGCATATTGCAACCATACTGTGATGAGTACACGGCCGGTATCACAATATGTAACAAGCAATATATTGTGCAGCCCTAGTTTGGTGTATTACAGGATACACTACATGGTACACTATGTGGAACAGAGACTCGTTAAAACCATACCAGTCTATCAGCAACGAAAAGAATGACGTTAACTGAATCTAGGCGATGACTTATGTCCTCCCAGAAGGAAGTGAGGATAACAACTGGCTTTGTGTTGGCCCAGGGCAAGTAATAATAGTGATTTCCTGTGACAAAACACAGACAATGGGCATTAAAACTTGCTATAGGGTCAGCAAATATGTAGCACATTTACTCCAGTAGCCATAATAAGCATCTCACCGTCAAACACAGCACAGCTGTACTGAGTGGTGGAGGCCAGTGGTTTGCATGTTGAATCCATCTTGTTGCCATAGTTTCCCATGCTGACCTCAAACTGGATGGGTTCTCCCGGCTCTTGGAGCATGCAAGCACTGTGAAACACAGCACACAGGGAGTACTTCCTCTTCCGCTGGTATTTCTGCTCAAAAAAGGATATTCGACAGTTTGTCACATTTTAAAAATCTGAAGTGAAATTACTCTCATATCCTTTTATACTTTCAGTCACTATATCTGACCCTTTTTTACTTTACCATTTCGTCGCTATCCTAAGAAAAATATGTATCTCCATTTCTTTTTCTTTTTATTTTTATGCATCATGTGAACACACAGCACCTGCTTTTTACATTGTGTGACAATTTCATGTTTTTTACATTAAAGTTAAATTAGGTTTTTTCCCTCTCCAGTAAAATTGCCATTTTGGAGAAACTTGTTTTTCTTTAGACAGCATTGACTTGTTTTCAAGGCTAGACTTACTTATTGAAGAGCATTCTTATGAAGGAATCATGGGACTACAACTCATTTGGTGGTATGTCAATCTGTGCGTTGCATGCCATTACCTGTGCTACTAAGATGTCATCACTGGAGAGGTCATCCACTTTTTTGTCAACCTTGCCATCCAGCCGAGTGGAAAGTTCAATAAGAACCCTCCCTCTGTATGCCACCCCCTCACCCTGTGACACACGCACATGCTATGACACCTGGACTACAGTCACAATGTTAATACTGAGTAAAGGACAAAGCCTACCAATAAAACATTTCAAAGAATCTTTATGTATAAAGCAAACAATGACAAATCATAATAAAATCTGCCATGTGACTGCCAAGACTTACTCACTTTAACTGGCCACACTGTGCACTTGAACCATAGTGACTTACACGTGCTGAATTGATATGGCACTTACCTTTCCAAGGTTGAGCTCCTCATACGGATCAGGAAGATCAGAGAATTCTCTTGGACTCCCGTAGAGGTTTAGGTAACAAGGGCCAAAGGCTGGGAGAAAACCAACCTCAGTTCCCACTCTGTCTACTGGGAGGAAAAAAAGCTGTTTCTTAGACAGCAAGCCAGTTTCAGTTTATAAACATTACTCTAGTGTAAGAGGACTGAAATACTAATATTCTTAGATTGGGTCAAGTGATCAAGTGATAAGAAGTAATAACTGTAATCAAATTAGAATTTAAAAACATATAAATACCATCAGTTCCCTGAAGCTCTCTGTTTTCAACAAATGACTCTGCTGAAGAAAAAAAAAAGAGACCAATTTCAGAGCAATTTTAGATGGAATTTGATCACAACAAAAATGGCTTTCACAAAATGATTTTCCAGGTGAAGAAAAAAAAATACTTTTAAAGGAAGTTAATGCAATAACAGTTTAACTCAGGTAATTTATCACACAAGTGTAAACGGTTGCAGGTGGTTTTACAGAGATGCATTGTTTTGCTCAAACAGTAATGATATGGTCCTCATAAGGACAAAATGAATGCCTTTTAGAATTAATAATAAATATTTAGTTCACTATTTTTAACAAGGATTACCATGTGACTGTTTAAATGTGTCATTCACACAGTTTACCAGTTGCGAGGCAGAAATGCGGAACATTACCTTCAATTTCCCCGCCCGAAGATGCTATTTTGGTCAGATTTAAGTAAGTGGTTCCTATAGCATCATTGCTTGAGAAGCGATCCCTGTCAAAAGGGAAGTAACGTGGCAATGTGGGATTAAATACAATATGATGTAAGACAGAGGGAAGCAACTCTTCCCACAAGTCATATATACTTTTGTAATAAATGAAGAGGGAAATCAGGAACTTACCAATCAAACATAGTAAGTTTGATGCGCTCACACATTGATGGAAACTAAAAGAACCAAAATAAAAAAAGGAACAGGTAATCATTTTTAGTATACACCACTAAGTGCCCTCACAATCATACATATCATCATGCTTCCTACCTTAATCTGCAAGTTTATTAACTGGTTCCATTCAGGATTTGCATTCTTCTCAATGATCTTTGTGCAGAGCTTGAAAAGAAAAGAACAGTAAAAAAAAGCAATATATCAAACTTTCACCAGTCTCCTACTTCAAAAGCGAACACCTAAATCTGTAGTATGGTGAGGCGTACCTGGACCATTGCTCAATCAATTCTTAAACACACAGACCAAAGAGCTTTTTTTATCTTGTGGCTGTATAAAATCTGGATGTATTCTTTTCAGTCATGTTCATGTAATGAACGTATTGTCTCTATATCTACATTCACTATAAAGGTTACATCTGCCTATTTTGATTATCATTACAACAGATAACACCTATTGAGGAAGCATTTATCAACATTTATGTAGGCTTATTTATGTCGATTGTCATGACAAGCTTCAGTAGATGTCAGACAGCCTATAGACAGTACCCTATAGCAAAGTGTTACCTTAAAACATGTTAAACAATACAAATGATTTAAACTTTTACCTTTTTGCCTGCAAAGTTAACTTCCACAAAGGGATCCACAAGATTTTTCTTGTCACTCTCTCCTCCAAATATGTGCTTTACTGACTGGGTAAAGGCATCATCCACTAGACAAGGGGTGAGGGGGACAACAACCATAGTGTCAGATCCACTGTAACAGCACATCAATGCAGCTGCTATTTGCTCGCAGTACATTGGAAAGCTCACTCTGTGGCATGTCCTCCGCACGGTACACTTTCAGCGAGAGCATGGCTGAGCGCAGGGTGACCCCAGCAGGTAGCAGCAGGTTGCTTTCAATGTCATCCTGTTCTTCATTCTCTTCTCTCTTTTCCACCTTGTACACCCAACATACAAACCAAATCATCAAACATAGTGATGAATCAGAACTAATGACCGACTATTCTAAGCACTTTAAAGCTTAGACGCCATTAAAAGTCTCAATTACTACTTACTACATGCACACTACTGACTCACATAGACTACTTGAAGGAGCAGTCCCCTTTTCTAATCCTGTCTGTCTGTCACACCTACAGCATATAGTCAGTTACTGTGGATAATGATTTAGACACGTTATCCTGTAGTTAGGAAATAAATGTGACCTAAAACACAAGCTTTTGGGCTTGAGCAGAATTCTATCAGTAAATATTTATGCAAAACATAAGCTCATTGGGCAAGAAAAATTGTCACCTGTGACATACCCGATAGCTTGTAATACCTTCACAAGCGCGAATAACAGCTGTGATTTGATATGGACTGGACAAGTTTCTAAATGTAGGCAATGTTCAGCCACTCTTGCATCAAAGAATTGCTCAGCTTGGCTAGATTTGGTGGATCCCTTCTCTGGCACAATTCTGAGGAGAACTTCCTGGACTTGAATTATTGCCACTGCTGGACGAATCTGAAGTACAGTGTTAATGCTATGGTGTGGGTGGAATTTCCACATACACCTGCCTGTTCATCTTGCTACAGTTTGAAGATGTTTAAAGAAACTTCACAAGAACAGCTTGGTAAAGACATTCTTTCATTACTGTCTCATTCTAACCTCGTTCAACCTGTAGCTCTGAATTCACTTTAAATTAACAGACCTGCCCAGTGACTGTTGTAAGCAAGACAGTGGGTTTTCTGTCATTTTCAGGGAACTGGAAGTAACAGGAAACTGAACTGGTGGCTGGGGTAATCAATGGCACAATAAAGATGCAGCAGATAGAAAGATAACATACGCAAATTAATGTCACAAATTAATGTCACGCTCATTCTTCTTAACATCAACATTTCACCTGTAGTAGAAAAAATAAATACATTGAAAAAGTATATGTATACCCACCGGAGGCTCATCTCCAGTTCCCATCATGATCATGCTGACTTTCAGGTAACCTCGAGCTCCTGAACTCGAGTCATCTGGGTCACTCAGCAGCAGCCACCTCCTCATAATGGCATGAGCTTCACACATTACAGAATAAATGAAATTGCAGTGTTGATATAGTGCACACAGTGATGTGATTAATTATATGAACAGGTCTTTACAATCAAACTATGATTGTTCTTATGTTAAATATAACGCAATAAGAAGACACAGTTTAAAGGAATTCTTCACATACCAGGCTCATCGTAGATATAGCCCACATCCAGCTGTTAACAAGAGTAATAGCATTAAAATTAGTCATACCATGGACTTAAACACCGAAAACTAGGGCTGCACCAAATGTTTAGCAACCAAAATCACTGCAAAAAAAAAAAAAAATACAAACAAAAAAAAACCACTTTTGGTATTCGACCGAATAAGTAAAAAGACTGAATAATTGTTACAGAACAATGACGTTTTTAATGACGCCGTTACCTTTTTCTAGTTCCCGGATGTAAACTGGAACCAGAGTGGAACTCTGTTAGCTCCAGAGCTAGCGCCATCTGCTCTAGGCTAGAGCCCACTTTAAGGCGCTGTTTTTTCACTGCTAGTCACACCGGAGCATGCTGATGCTACCCAGCTTTTATTCAGTTTCAAGCATTCGAGCTAAATGGAGCTCCAGACAGAGTAAAGAACAGAACAGAGCCGCTACAGCAAGGCAGACAGACAGCAGCGTCCGCCTGAGTGCACGCTCTTTCTCTCTCATGCCCGCATCCTCTGCAAAGAAACACGAACCCCAATTCTACAACATTGTGATAAACTCGTGACCAGCGTGGAGTGAGGCACTCTTTGTAAATGCAGCAGGCATGTCAGCTGGGATGTTTTTTATTGCTAACATATTTAAGTCATATTGTGCTTTATTGGTATGTCTGCTGGGATGTTAAAATGTTCAGTGTTAAATATTTTTTAAACTGCAGTTTAGTAATTGTTTTTTCTTTCTTTGAGAACCAAGACAAAAATACATTTGGTGAAAAAAGTGACAAAATTAATGAAAGACCGTGAAAAACATGTTCGGTATTCAAATGTTTCACTTTCTTTGGTTTTGGCTTCTGCCAAAAAAAAATCATTTCGGTGCCTCCCTACCAAAAACCATTTACCTCTAGCTGCTTAGTATGAGCTATACATTTGTTTTACAAATACACATATAAATAGAAATACATGGATCTTTAATTCCTGTAACTCTTAGGATCAACTGGAATGTACATACAAAAAGTTATATAAACTTTTAAAAATTAAAAATTATGCTTTGAAGAGATATTTGGTAATATGGTAAAGGTCTGCATTTCAACATGACTCTGAGGACTTGCAGTTCCCACCACAATATACATATAGGTATGGGGATCAGTTTCAAGGTTGGAAGTAGGTGGGTAACCAATCCAGTACAGACCAGCTGTGGAAAATGGCTCTTCTAATGGAACACAACATAATTAAAGGGGACTTATTGTGCTCATTTTTGGTGTCTACTAGAATATAATTACTAGGGCTGCCCTCTAGAAGTCGACGAGTCGAATCGTCAGTCGGAGCCCCTTTAAGTCGACTGAGAACCTTAAAGTCGACTGACAACAGTAACAAAAGCTTACAAAGCGCACAAGAACTTTAAGAATGTAAAAAGACATTTTAATAATTATTAAAAGGGGAATAATAAATATATATTTAAGTTCTAGCTGGGCTATGACGCATGCTTGCTAAAAAATTAAATCCATGTGACAATGTGTGCTGGCGGTTCACCGTTGAAGGAAGCTAAAGCTGTGAAACTGAGAAACACGGGTGGAACAATGTCTCAGAAAAAGTCTGGAGGAGCTTTTGAAGAAGAGAATCCGAACAAATTAAAGCTAATTCTGCTCATCATTTAGTCAGACATCGAACACAGCTTCAAATGAGTGAGTTGACTTTCGTTTTAGACATAATGGCTGTTTGCGGTGAAGGAAAAATGGACCGAAGACGTTTGTTTTATTATAATTCCATTATTTTAGACCTAAATTACAGATATTTTTATTTATTCGTTTACAGCTAAGGTTATTTTTATTTAAAGATAAGTACAGTCACTTAATATGCCTGCCGATAAACGAGAAATAATTATTTCAGCGCGGGTAATATAATAATTAAACGGTTCAGGTCCACCGTTCTTCTTTTCATCTAAAAATAATTTAAATATTGACTAATTTGGTTTTATTTAGGAGTTCATTATTTATTAGAGATGAAAGATGAAGGGTCATCCTACTGAAGAAGCTGTTAAAAGTGAAATTAAAAAGACAGGCTATAAGCGCTAATTTTAGCATAAATACGATGCTGGCTGCTGACGCTATATTCTGTAATTAAATCAGGCTCCAATTCAGATCGTTCATCAGTCTCTTTTAGTTCAAAAATATGTCCCTGTGACTCTGCTGACTCTCTAAATGAGGAGGACATCAGATCTGAAACGTATGCAAATTGATTTGCTGATTACTAGATAACGTATATGGAGAAAAAACATGGAAGAATAGTCGAATCGTCGGCCAGGACGGGCGAATCCGATTCGACTGACAAAATTCTGAGTCGGGTACAGCCCTAATAATTACATGTTTCAGTTGTCCCAAAACACAATGTTTCTGTACAGGTTCTGCCTCCCAGTGAGCCCAGTGTACTCTAAATGGTCAACTCACCCACTCTGTTCAGATTGCTCAAATGTCAGAGGGGGTCCACTCCTATTCCAGTACTGGATGTGCCTTGTGTGAAGCCGTACCAAGCTTAGCAGTAAACAGGTAGCTGAGAAACATGGTTTCTGTGGGACAGAGTTTCTAACAGGTCCCCTTAAAGCTGACTAATGGCAGGTCTGACATACGGCAGCCATTTAATAAGCAGTCTGTAACAGCTTATTTTTTCATTAGTTTCACAGTAGTTACTAAACTTAGTATCATACTTGATACCAAGCTTAACATTAATAACTGAAGCAGTTAAGGCCTGAGTGAGTGGATTGCAAATCAGTACCTTGAATTCCCCCAAAAGACTGTCCGATCTCAGGGAGGAAGAGTTATAAACCTAAAGACAGACAGAAAGATTCATTATACTAAATCCTCATGTTCATGTCAGTAATCTGGTTATCACTGAGGGTATTCAAAGCTTTCTCTGCAGAAAATATCAAACGTCTGATGAGACATGAAAGCCTGGGAATTAAATCTCAAAAAAGCTTGTGTATGGTCACCTTACCCGGATATAGATGTTCTCATCAAGAAGCTCTGAAGGCAGCATGTTTATGTTGTAAAAGAAAATCTGTAAACATATTTAATGGCATCATAAAAGTGACAATCAACATGTTTGAAATCAGCAGCACTGTTACTGAAGATACTCCATGTTAACAAATTTGATACGGCCTGAACCTGGGCCACATCCGGCCTCTAACTGTGACCCAGTTTCTCACGTAATGATGGCACAGACGCAGACCAGCAGTTGCTGCAACCCAGCCTCTTTAAAGCCATGAGAGATCTCACCTTTAAACCACCACTGTCACAAATGATCCACATCTCAACCACTAGTCTAACCTCAGGACATGGTTAACATTTACATCTGGGTCACATCTCGGCATGTCCGTAATGACCCAGCTGTAGTACTTGTCAGTTCTGGCAGTGGTAATTTGAAAGTGGCTGTCTTACTGTCTGCTCATCATATCTGTAGTCTATTTACAGACTATGAGACATCAATGTAAGCAAGGTGTGCAGAGTTAACAAAGAGCACCAAAAAAACTGCATCTGCGTGTCACAACATGGCTCAGTAGAGAAGGTGAGAGAGACTCACTGAAGCAGCTGGAGGAGGCCAGAAGAGTCAGAAGGGGACGAAAACAAAGAAGCAGCAGCTTTAGGAAATGACAAGAGTAGGACAGGCTGCCCACAGTAGAGCAGAGCCACAAAGCCAGAGGGAAGTCCAAAGAAAGGCTCTCTAGGAAAGCAACACTGCAACATGATCCTACATTTGTAAATGAGGGTAGAAGTTCATTTTGAGGTCAAGCACACTGGAAATCACCATACCTCATCGAAGAACGGGTTGTTACCTCTCCTGATCCTCGTCCTGTGTGTCTGCCCACAAACACTCACTTTGACGACTGGTTTAATGTTATTGCCAGGCAACTGCCGACCCTCGATGATACGAATACGAATCTAACAAACAGCCAGGCAGTTAAATTAGAGCACTCACGAGCTTCGCTTCATCACATAAACTGTGCCTGAACTGACAGGAAAGGCAAACCTGGAAATCTTGAGGTTTGTTAGCCAGTGCTTTCTGCCTCTTCCTGCTTGTGCGGATTATCTTTTGGGGAGGTTTTCCAGGCTGCCCAGGCGTGGGGGGCTCTCCAGGAGCCCTTGGATCTCCCCAGTCTCCAGTGTCTTCATCACCATCAGTTCCATCATTTCCAGCAGGCGACACAGCTGGGGGAGGGACAATAAGGAACTGTTTACTAACTGATCATAACATTACATAGCTAGATATACAGACAGCTAGATATAGGCAAAGATAGATAGATAGATAGATAGATAGATAGATAAAGTAATGTTTAATGTTTAACAGTATGCTGTGTTACTGAGTGGTTAGAAGGAATGTCACAGTTGCCTCCATGTATCACATATCATGGAGTCTGCTCTTTAGTATTTCCTCTATGTGTGTCACCAATCCATCAACAATTTGCATTAGTCATTTCCATACTGTATGAAAGCACACTGGGCCTGTGTAAAGCAGGCAGCATGTGTGCTCTTGTTCCTATAGTGCAATAGTGCAATCCACCCCCAACGACCTACAGCAGCTCAAACAAACGGGAGCTGATCATGAGCAGACAAAGCATAATAGCAAAGATCTTATCTAATGTAAGGGAAATCAATTTCGTCCATGTCATGACCAAACTTTCAAGACCTTTTAAAACAGACAATCTCAAACACAGGAAAATATCTAAATGTATAAGACAGTCAGCAGTAAGATGCCAAGAGATGAATAAAAAGAGCTATAGTGACTGACAGGCTTCTCCAGCAGAGACTTCTCCAACAGTTTGTCCATTTGGGTTAGGAAGAGCACTGGCAGGAGGTTCATACACAATAACTAAATTGATTTTTGCCTGAAAAAAGACAAATCGGAAACATACAGCATGGTCAACAATGTATGCCACTTCTTTATAAATCAAAAATCTTTTTTCTGAAAACTACAAAAATGGAAGACGTACCCCTATATCTTGGTTCTTCTCATTGATGAGAGGGACATTTCTTGAAGGCAGAGACCTGGCCTGACCACTGGCCAACTCACGGAGGGAGATTTTTGTAGAGCCAATTAATCTGTAAAATATAAGAATAGCAAAGTATAAGGCCAACAGTATAACCCACTTGGGTGTAGTTACAGCATGTACACCAAATTCTGACAGTCTTCCTGATTGGATAAACGTACTTGATTCAAACATGTATATAATTTCCGCAATGATATCAATATTAACACCAAAAGCAGGTAAACTTTGAGGCACGACAGTGCTGATGTATTACACAGCATTTTATTCACGTGAAAATTATGTATATTTAAATCAAATAAATTCAGTGCCCTACTTCTTTAGCGCAATTTACAAAGCAAACGAAAACTCACGGTGAAAGCAGTACTATAAATGTTCAGTTCTCTTAATCACACAAAACAGGCAATATTTTGTTTCACTTCTCCTTCCCTCGCAGCTACCTGCATCTAGGCCTCTTAGGGTCACTATCTTATTGGATGCTAATGGACACATTTGAAAGTCATTGGCTCTAATTATGCAACAGAATCCACAGCATTAGTTGAGTCACAGTGACACAACCCCAGCAGGGTGGGCTTAACGGATGTATTTCAACATTTTTATGTGTTAAAGTGAGTCAAGAATAAGAGCATGGGCAAAAGAGAAGAATTAAGCCAGTCTTTTTCCTTTGTTAAATGGGCCATAGAATGGAAAACTGTCATACCTGAATATTAAGACTTTAGTATATAGAACTGACATACCATGACCTCAAACACTGTTGTCTCTTTCTTTAAATACAAATCAGGACAGAAAAAGAAGCTGTTTCCAAATTCCCAGACTGTTAAGTAACAATCCTGTGAAGGGAATGTCAATATTTTTCACTGCCATGATCATGGATGACGTCCATCTTCAAACGAGACTATAATCTTTTTTTTTTTTTTTTTTAATGGCCAGGTTTGACATCATGAGACATGTGAATGATTCAAGTTTCATGCTCGGTTACATAGGTGGTGTAAGCAAGGACCTTATTGCTGTACCTGACTGACCCAACAGCCATGATTGGGGACATTCAGGGAGCAGTGATGCCATCCATGAGATGGCATCACTGTAGTTCTTCATCCTGTTAGTGGTTAGTAAATCTGCAGGAATTGCGTGAGAATATTTAAAATGCATGGGATGGATTATCGCAGGACACCATTAGGAACCTCTACAACTCCATGCCGAGATGTCTGGTACATTTGTGTTAGCAAACATAGTGGCCTGACGCCATACTGATAGACACTACTTCTGTTTGTGTAGCTCAATAAATACTGCCAATATTAGTCTAAATTTGTCAGCAAGTATTGTTCCTGGTAACCTTTATCTTCCTTCCCAATTGCATTACAATCTGACACTTCCTTCTGGGTGCAAATATTCTTTTGATGATGAGCGTATTCACCAGGTCACCAAAAAAGAGAAATCACACCACATTCCAGTGCAGAAACTTCTATACAGCACATAATGGGGAGACACGGGGGAATGCAAGGGAAAAGCCAGGCTGGGAGCCATTAACCTGAGCCACAAACATGAGTGCCAGACAGGGAAAAGCTCTGGCAGCAGCCTGAGAGGGCGGAGCCCCAAGCAGAGCTCTGGAGCAAGCTCTGTAGCTGCCTGCATTTTTATCTGTGCTGTCAGATTCAAAAGAGTTTAGAAGTCATTAGCATTATGAATTTGTTGGCAACAAACTGTTTTTGTTTGCAGGGTAGTAGGGACGGTTCCCTGCTTCATTTTGGTGGTTTCAAATAAACAAAGAAAAAAATAGGCAAGAGGGAAGACCGATTGTGGGCACTAACTTCCTGTTGTTGTATAAGCAAATTTGTACATCAGAGTTCTCCCTTGCTCTGTCATTCTCCGACTACAGGCCTGCTTTAGAGGAACTGAGCCATGTCCTTTACAATAAGCGTCCATGACAACAAGAATTCTGCTTGAGCATACACATCAGGTGTGTTTTAGCATACAGCACACTTCAGTAAAGGTGATGTGAAACAGGCAATCGGGATTAGTGTAAGTGAGGTGCCAAATGATGCATACAGTGCAGGGAGAGATCCCTTCAGGTTTGAATGTGTTTCATTGTACTGTTTACATCCTTCCACAAAAACGACTCAACCACATTCCACAACTTGGAACATGAGCAGAAATAAACATTAGCCTAAAAAGTAAAAAGAGTCCAGTTTGTGTTCTCTTTGTATTTGCTTTGTTTGGAATTCTGAATCTATCTGAAATTCTGAATCTGTTCGGAATTCTGAATCTGCCCAGTTTTTAATTTATGAGTTTAGCCTGCTGGAATTCCCAGAAGAGATGAAAATCAGATGTTCAAGAGCAGCTGTGATTCCTCACACTACATGTTGGCGACACATTCCGAACCAAAGATAATTTTAGATTTGTTTGGAAAGCAAAATGGAGTATCCCAAGTGGGATATAAGCCATGAGTCACTTCTTAACAAAACAGCAAGCTCAAACATCTCTTCAAGGACCCCTCCCGTGCATACTAAGGACTTAGATAAAGCTACAAGAATAATCCAAAATGTACCAGCATAAGGGTGTTTGGCAGTTTCCTCATACAGTTAAGCTTTTGAAATAAATTAGCCATCTACTGGAAACAAGTCTTCACACGCACTTCCACATTATATACTGTGTGCTGAGAGGCAGGTCACTGCCCCCAGACAATGGAAAAAAACCTGAGTGTGTGCAGTCTACCAGTCTCTGCAGAAGAAAGATCTAAGAATGACTCAATGTGGAAAACTCATTACAAGAACCTTTTTAGGCATGAAATTCCAGCCCAGGGAAAAGCTCTACAGCTAAACCAGCATTTACAATGGGTAACTGTTGACCTGAGTGACCAATCAGTCAAAACAAGCCACTTTGGCATTCCATAGTGCTGTATATCACCAAGTATGTGTGTGCGTGCATGCGTGTGTGTGTGTGTGTGTCATCAAACAGCAGGAAAATACATTAGAAGAATCTTTTAAAGAGCAGTAACATCACGTTTGTATGGCATATTTTAAATTTGTATGGCTTATTTGTATTAATGTTGTAGAGGCTACAGCACACATATAAACATTATTTCCACACAAAGACACACAGAGTCAGTCACACACAGAGTTCATCTGAGTTTCTGTTCACTCCTCATTTTATTATGAAGCCTCAGCGACTTTCCTAGGAACATCTACAGTATGAATACATTAAAGTTTTTGAACATCAGCAATTATGTACTCATCATCGAAAAAAGTTGCATCCAAACAGCAGGAATGAAACCTGGTGGGTAGGTTTGACATCATGAGACATGAGAATGACTCAAATTTCACACTCAGTTACTGTACCTGACTGACCCAACAGCCACGATTGCGGACTTTCAGCCAGTGATACCCTCCAAGAGTCATCTTGTTAGTGCCAGCACCATTGGCACACAGCTGCACGATGCAGGAGTACATGCACGCAGGCCATTATGATGGCTGCCCTTAACATCACGTCGATGTTGCCAAAGACTGCAACAGTGTCATGCCAGACTGTCATGGAATGACTGAGAATGGCAGCAGGTTGTCTTGAGTCCTGCTTTTGACCTGGAGGAGACGACCAACGAATTCGTGTGCGGAGGCACCGTGGTCAGTGCCAAGATTAACAGTTTGTTGTCACACGTCACATGTCCAGAGGGCCTGGTGTCACTCTACCTCAAGCCCTACCGCTAAATTGCATGTGTGTTCCATTCTAACTCGTGCTGCTGTGTTGGTGGCAGCTTTTGCAAGCAAAGTATGCCACAGGGAGGAGTTTCAAAGCAATTCAAGCAGCTGGAAAAGTTCAAGAGGGGTCACATGTCCTCATGACCTCTGGTGTTTGGTGGGCCATATATGCACTTCCAAAGTGAAAGAAGAACACAATTCATGGTAATCTTGCTACAGAAATAACATTTTGAGTAAGTAAAACTAAAGTGAGTCTTAATCTAAGGACCCCACATTAACCTGATGAAAAGAGGGGCCTTTATCTTAAATGAACTGCAGTGCAATGACTGAGCTATGCCTATTATACTACGCCTGCAGGGTGGGATACGAGCTCTCCTCTTACATAGCATGGCAAGTACAGACAAGGTACATGGGTGTGGGAGGTTGGGTGATGGTTTTACAGGTTCTGTCCTCTAAAAAACTCACATCAGTTAGTTAACTTCTCTCATTGCTAATCCTGCACAGCAAACAGGTTGAAAAGCTGAAAGCCATGAAAACAGCCAGACTTTCACTCTAGGCAGAGTGAAGTAGGATAATAAGCACCTTTGAAATAACAGTGGTTCAGCCTAGAATGCTCACATGAAGTTCCTCATGTCTCATGCTCAGAAGCCATGGTATATTAAGCATATGCCAAACTACATGAATAAGCAACTAAAGAGTCGCTGCATGCTTATAAATGTGGAATACAGACATATGAAAGAGAGCTTATAGAAATGTACATACTTGTTGCTGCCAATGGTCTCATAGTCTTTAACAACCACATCGATGAATGAGGAGGAGTCCAAAGGTGAACCTTTCAAATCAAACTCAATGATCTGAAAAAAGACAAACATACTGTATGACATTCTTATAACCAGATAATGATCATGCATCTTCATTTAAACATCTGTAACAGTGTATTGCAGAGTATCACTCTATAGCACTGACCTCATTCCACACTGGATTTAACTCATTGGAAATGGCCTTTGTCTTCTTTTTTTCACCTGAAAAAGTTCATCCAAATTACAGCAGAAACCTGTGGAACTTCATCCTGCGCTTCAGCCCTGCTTTATCATACAGCACGGAGAATGGCTCAAGGTTTACAGCTAGTAAGAGTTATCCTAGTCTATTCAGTTTAATAGAGCTAGTTTATTACGAAGCTTGTGGGAGACTGAATAGTTTTCCACTCCACTCCTTATAAGGAAACGCTCCTTCTCAGAGGCATACACAGGAAAAGTGAGTGTATGAAATTAGTCAAACTCGGTAGAAACATAACAAATACTACATTATGTACAAATACTTACATTATACTTACTTAAAATACTTACTTACATCCATAACATGGATTGAAAAACCATGAGGTTCATTAATAGTCACACTTTCAGGCATCAGCTCACTACTCTAATCCTACAGCAGGCTATATATGTGGAATTCTTTCCAGCGAGAAAGTCAATCAGCATATAAAGTGAGAAACACCAAACTCACCTTTGAAAGTGATTCCTACGATGGGATCTGGATTGCCAAGTGTCTTTTTGGGAATCCCTTTCGCACTCTCAACAACTACCTTCAGCATGTTGCGAGTGTTAGGAGTGAATTCTCTGAAGAATAGGAGCGCTCTTCATGGGTTACAGGACCTCTCAGAGTTGTGGATGAGAAGCAGACCGAAGTGTGATGAGTCGATAAACTGAGAAGAGCATAATAAACTAGGTATCCACCCTTTCAAGCTAATTCCTCTTCACTGGACTCGTTGCGTTATCTGCTCTCCATGCGGCGGCGCTGGGATTGCAGCGCTCTGTTCAGCTCAGTGAATAACCAGATTCCCTGTGGAAGCAGCGCTGCCGCAGATTGCGGTCTATAGGCAAGCAAATAAAATTAGATTCAAACGTCTTAATGCGCTTTGCGTGTTAGTGGGTTAGTTTTCAGAAAAGTGGTGAGTTAGATTAACCGTAGCCCAGAGCGCACCAAGCACACTACAACACCAAATAACCTAGCGCCACCAGGTGGACATTAGGAGAGAAGCACATAAAGAAAGTCACTACCACCCACCATAGGTGCATTCGACTTAACCCATTCAGACCCTCCGTCCATTCTGGACACCACTTCTCTCTCGCAGTGTTCCATAAGGGCCCTTCGCCTCCGCTAATTTCCCTTAGCAAAACCTGTCATTGCATGGAACTGTGTCAGTATGTTCAGAAGCCTACAATAACCTTATAAGCAAAATGACAGAATGTTTTAACTCCTAGTTTAGGCCTAAAAATACAGACAGACTAAAGAGAGGTCTTAACAGCAGAAACACTGCAGTAATCTACTGTTTTCCTAAATACAGCAGACTGCTATAAAGAATAGTGAATTCTGGGAGATGCAGGTTCAGCTTTTTGCCAAGAAGTTAGAAAGTTGGATTTTACAGTTGGATTTCTCTGGATTTGCTTCCAAAATAGTTGGGACGCTGTGCAAAATGTAAACCTCAGTTTTAACGTTTTGGGTTATAGGGTTAATATTTTGCATTTTATTGTTGTATTCTGTATTTATTTGTATTTTCCACAGTATGCAAGCATGGAGCTTAATTTCTTGCGGCTTTGATAGCTTTTGTTTTTTTACTTTCTTCTACAGTTTATTTCACATGAGGCATTATTCTTCTTCTTCAGTTTTTAACAGGTTTCTCCCACCACAATAGAATGTACACACATCGTCAATATAGTTGCACCCAGAAGGAATCAACCAACCAGAATGAAACGTTGACATTGTGAGACATGCGAATGATTCAGGTTTCATGCTCAGCCACACATGTGACGTAAGCAAGGGTAGGCCGTATCACTGTACCTGACTGACCCAACGGCCACGATTGGGGACATTCAGCGAGCAGTGATGCCCTCCTCCTGTCAGTTCCAGCACCATTGGCAGACAGCTGCACAACGCAGGACTACATGCACGCAGCCCGTTACGACGACTGCCCTTAACACCACATCAACGTCGCCTGCAGACTGCAATGGTGTCGTTCCAGACTGCCATGGAGTGACTCACAATGGCAGTGGGTCATCTTTAGTGACGAGTCCCGCTTTTATCTTGGTGGGGACGACCAACGAATCCGTGTGTGGAGGCACCGTGGTCAGCACCAAGATGAATGGTTTGTTGTCACGCGTCACATGTCCAGAAGACCTGGAGTCACTCCACTTCTACCCCTACCGCAAAACCTGCAGGAACTGTGGGAGATTATTCAAACTGCATGGGATGGATTATCACATGACCACATGACCACATTAGGAACCTCTACAACTCAATGCCGAGACGTCTGGCATGTTGGGTTAGCGAACATGGCAGTCTGACGCCATACTGAGAGACACTACTTCTGTATGTGTAGTTCAATAAGATAAGATAAGATAAGATAAGATAAGATAAGATAAGATAAGATAAGATAAGATAAGATAAGATAGTCCTTTATTAATCCCGCAGTGGGGAAATTTACAATGTTACAGCAGCACAGAGAAAAGAACAGAAGTGTCTGGAAATATACAAATAATAAATAAGATCTATATATATGATGAGTGTATTTTACATGTGAATGCAGATGTTAGAACTAATAGATATTTAATTACTGCTGCTTTTGTAGTTTAATGGCCGGTATAAATGTAATTGTTTAATGAGATGTTCAGTTATGGTAGGATTGATCATCTGTACTATGCTGTTGTATCATGACTGCTTTCCTAATGATTTATCAGTATGTATGAAGTGTTTGCAGTCAAAAGACAACTAGAGAGAGTCGCCTTGTTTGCATACGTCATGCAATAAAACAGCACAGCTGTGAGTGTGAATTAGAGCACATGTCAGCTGTCCATTAGAAATACAAGAGTGCATGGGATAAAACTGTGGTGAAGAGTGTTGCTCTAATGGTTTATGAGGGGAACATCAGAAACGCTATAGTCTGCAGCAGGATATGAGGCTTTGTTTAGACACCTCCACATCATCATTTCCATTTGACACCTGCTATAGCATTAGCTTCCTGTAACAGCTGACAGTGTCTGTCTTGTTTGCTGCTCTTCTTTGTTCAAAGAACGACTGGAGGCCTGATTTGTATGTCTTGGCGGCAACATTCATTTGAATTACAAACCAAATTCTCTTACAGACCATGACCGGGCTAAGCCACTAATAACAACAAAGGTGGGTCCTTGTGGATCCCTAAAGTTCCATGCAGCAGGAAGTATTGAGTCCAACTACGAGATATGGATTAGCCTACTTATTATGCAGGCACAAGCAAAATGTGTCCAAATATGTAAATATTATGATTTAAAAAAGGAATGGTGATAATGCATATATAGTATATAGGCCATAGGCTATGTGAATTTACCACATCAGTGCATTTAGTCAATCTGTAATGACAGTTACCATCCAGTAGATGGCACTAAAAGATCACCTCTTGTTCTCAGGAACGGACAAATTGTTGATCGTTTAGTGTCTATGAAGTAGGTTAGGAGAGGGCTCTTCTCTGGTCTTCAAAGCCCTTTTGGCAGCACATTTTGTTGTGATTTGACCAGTTCACCAACGTTTCTGCAGCTCTTGAATACTGGGTGTCTGGAGCAGAAAAAAATAAAGACTGGCTGATGGGGCAGTAAGAACTGGGCTGAGAACAAGGACTAAGAAACACTGAAAACAAGGAGCCTTTGGTCATAAATGATCAATGATTGCAAGAGCATCTGTAGCACAGGCAACTTACCATGGGAGACATAAAACAGAACTATTAACTGAAAAAAGGAAAGAAAGAAATAATCTGACCTTTTCATATAAATTTAATAAGCAGCATAAAAGTTTAATAATCCAGTGATCTGTTTATGTACCTCTGAAAGACTGTGAGTACATAGCTCGGGAGAGAATAGGATAAAAGGAGAGTATCTGATTATTTGAGACTATTTTATCAGCTGATAAATCATTTCTTTTCCGTTCAGTGGAAACATGCCTTGTGTATTCTGAAATACCCAGCAGATCCAGACTCAGAACCACTTCTCCCTTGTTCTCCATCTCTCTCTGCTCCTCTCGTGGGTATTGTGAAGTCTTTTATCACAGAGATAAATCGAAGAGAGCCTGTTCACCACTTCCCTGTAACGAGACTATGAGGAGAGAGAGAGAGAAGGTTGCTCGCCCCACAGCCCATTTAATCTGCCTGAAAGCTCCTAGTGCCTTCTTTAAAACCTTGTTAGGTTGAGGGCAAGACAAGCACTTGTCAGTAACAAATGCTAAAAAATCCCAATGGGCATTTTATCTACATGAGGTTCAGGCCAGAATCTTTCACTATATCTTAAGCAAGGCTCAGTAAAGGCAAAGCATACGGATGTTACATCCAACCCTCTTAGGTTCTTTCCTGTATTACTACAGCTGACCAATGTATTGGCTGTTAATAGTTATCACAATACTGGACTTATTGACAATACTGTTAATATCCAAAGCTGACCCAGATGAGCTTTTATAGTCATTTTATAAAGCCATTAAAACAATCCAATGTAAGTTATTATGGTCAAAATACCATAGGCCGATGCTTGACCATGTTAATCAAGGTTTTATTTTACAGGGGATTCCTCAGTGTTCAGAATTTTATTTTAACAGTCTATCAGAATGTATATACTTGTCTCAATTTTCCCAAAGCACAATATTTTTTCCCATTCTGTACATCTGTAATCTGAAATGCCCTGGTAGAGTGCCTGCATCTTTAAGCCCCACCTTCTGATGAGCCTATTTTGCTCTGACTGGTCAGCTCACCCATTCTATTGTGACTGGGCAACTGCAGAGCAGCATCCTGCTACAGGTTCAGCCCCCACACCACTGTAGTTTTCAATGGCATCAGTTCTGCTGTATCTGTTTGAACTAGAGTCCGATCCTGAACAAGTGGATAGACCCTAACTGCCTTCACAAGCTAGACTGGAGCAGGATGTTTCAGAGTGGTTTACTTTTAAATTTTTAAGCTCTCTGTGTGTTGTGTGAGGGTGTGCCAAGCTTGCAAGTAGGCAGACAAATAAGCATTGTGTTACGAGATGACATCACCTTGTAACAGAGAAAAGGGGGTCTGAGAAAAGTGGTTTCTGTGGGAGAGAGTTTCTCCCTGTGGCATGTACATGGGGCTGTATAAATTTGGAGACTGCTTACACACACAAAAGGCTACATAACACACTAAAAGGGACAGGAAAAAAAACATAAAAAAACATTATAGATTTTCTTTGGTATATTGCCGCAACAATATCTAGAAATATATGAGAAATAATAGCCTGCATTTCCACTGAGCTCAACAAAAGAAAACTTCCAGTATAGCCCCGAACATCAAGACAGAAACACAACTTTCTTGTTAAACTAGGAAATATAATTTATTGCATAAAAATTATATTTAGTTACAGTAAGAAGGCTAGACATTTATGTACAATAGAACTTTAAAAAGGTCTGAGCTCTGGTTGAACCTCTTGAAGAATTACATCTGAACAAAATGGGATCAATTTTATCCTCAAGGGTGCTCCGGTGAACAGCAACCAAGATCCAGAAAGAAGAGGCTCCCGATCTGAGGAGGCCTAAAGAGAATCCAGCTGATATCTCATACCTGAATGACCACCAGAGGCTGCGTCTGGGCTGGGAGAGGGTTACGCTCAAAGGTGCATCTTGATCCGACGGGCCGAACGAGCTTCCTTTACAGTTTTCATCATCTCAACTGCCTGTGATTTTCCTTGTGCGGAGGTGCTAATTTAGTCCTCCTCATAAACTACGTTTACTGTGACCTTTTCTTATTGATGATGACATGCCTCAGGTGAGGCACAGAACACATGGAACCCTGTCATAAGCCCTCTCCCAGGAGTCATTTTGGATTGTTTGTTGCTGCTGAGGGGCTTTTGAGAACCTATTTGCCCCTAAGCCCTGCTACAGCATATGCCAATAGTACAAGAAGAAAATAATTCCCAATCACACACTTACACATCAAACAGAAAACTTAAAGAGGTCTGCAAATTCACTTGTGTTTTGTACTTGCATAGAACTTACAAAGACATAAAAAAGAAATAACTACAAAATGATGAGGCCCATTTAACCAGCACACATTCAATAGCACACACATACACGCAGAGCTAGAATCACTCTTTCAGAGAGATGGACAAATAGATACTGCTTGTATTTTACTCTGGATATCTGAACACTTTTGCCAAAAAAAGGGTTATGAAAAACGAAAAGACATGTGTTTATGATGCAGCATCAAAAACATATGCTTCAAAAATGACAGCATGGACAAGTGATAATAAAAGGCCGATGACAGCCATGGCTGTTAGCTTCACACTACAGAAATATTCCTAACCCACAGTCAGAGCAGGCGGTGGATGTGACAAACTGCAGCCAAAAGAGCAGCAATGCCATTTCAAAAGGCTACATTTTATATCAGAAGGCCTATGATTGGCTGACCTTAGAATCTGAATTGTAATTAATGCAACCAGTGATATAACAGTTCTGTGCTCCTTCTCAAAAACATCATTTCAGTCTAGCGTTCACATTCTTTTCATGTCTGCTTCGATGACTGAAATAACAGTTTCACTCATTAAGTATTATACAGCATTTAGAAAAGCTGACCACAAAACATGAACTCCTTTAAGCACTTTAAGACCACTCCCTGCTTGTCTGCCTGCCAGTAGAAACGTAATGCAACAGCAGTCAAGGACAGATGCAAAACATAGATTCCATTCATGAACATAACAGCAGAAACAACAAGGAGAGTGAAAGAAAACAACGATCCACTAATATGGACAATAACTTAAAAAAGTGCGTTCCCTATAGGAAACTTTTGTCGGAAAGCTCTTCTGCATTATATACGATGGATTGAAGAGAAGATTTAAGTAATAGCAACCAAGATACTACGGTTCATAGAAGTATTAGGCCAAAGGAGAAAAATGACAAACCAGTAAATACAATTCGGTCCTGAAACAAAGACATCTGTCTGCTAGTCCAGCAAACATGAAAAGGATTTCATGAAACAGGTGAAGGTATGGTCAGGTTCACCGTTCCCTTTTCTCGATATGTTGTAAATGAAAGTGACTGAGAATGTAAGTAACTCTGTTTGTGTTGTTGGGTGATCTTACTTAGAGATTAGATTGACTGTTTATGGGCTGGTTTCCCAGACACAGATTAAGCCTAGTCTTAGACTGAATTGCACTGCCAGTGGTTAATCACCACAGGAAATTAATTTTAGTCTCATTTTAGGCTTGGGCATAAGGACATGTGTCTGTAGAATGAGTCTGTGCATAGCTGGATGATGGTGACTCTCAGTGATCACCGGGAAACAAAGCTTGAGTGATACTTAATTATGCACTTTCACACTGGGTTTCCAGCATGTACATACATAGGAGTGGGCGTGTGTGTGGGAGGGGTTTTAAAAGAAAATGGAGCATGGAGAATTAAGCCTCCTTGGATCATGAGCTTATATGTATGGTTTACACAATCATATGACATTTTAAACCTTGCAACATGGATTTGGAAAATAAAAAACTCCAAATGACACCGCTGATTTCTGGTTTACCAATGGTGTGACTCCATTTGCTACAGCTGAACACAGCAGTGTATGACTGGGAGCTCATCCAGCCAGTGGCAGCCAGCCTCATGTGCTTGGGCACAGCATCCTCTGGGGTTCTGTACACACGCACTGGGGTTGAGGTAATATAGGCAAGTCATGGTTTGTGGGAACAAGGTTTGTGCACTGGATGTAGTTTCCTCATGCCCATCCACTGGCATTAATGGTTGCTTTTAGTCATGGTGACGAATTTCTCTCCTTCTCATGCTTTCTGATTATCCAATCAGCAATCCCCATCTGTCGTCATGACAACTAAGACCTCACTCTTGCCCATCTCTTCAAGAGCGGTCGCCAGGGAGACCAGGTCTGCGTCACCCTGGTGACAGGCTTCCCACAGGTCGAGCAGCACACCTGTGGGGCTGGGTTTAGTCGCAAAGTAGTTCAGGTACCTGAGACGGAGACAGGGCACAACAATATGAAGAGCCAGCACTAGATAAGTGTAAAGCATACATGTTTTCAAAATGACATTCATCAAGGTGTTAATGGAAACACCAAGCACTGCATAGGTCCACACCTAAAAAAGATGGCTCTTCAAGGGTTCTTTAATAAAAGTAATGAAAACAAGAGCTCTATTTAGAATGATTTCAAGCTTAAATGGTGCTTTGCCAGATTAAATGGTTCTTCAGATGTGTTGCATACGGTTCTATATGGAACTTTTCTGAAAAAACCCAAAAAGAGTAAAGCAAGAATAATAGATAACTTATCAAACTATATTATTGTCTTCTGCTGCATTAAAGTTGTACACGTGGACTGTTAACTGTCATGCTTCCTTTTGTTTCTTTGAAATCATTCTGGACACCATTTCTAGACACATTGAAATTCCAGGCTATTCAAAAACCATAGCACCCAAATATTTATCTTCAGTGAATATTGTAGTCTACAGCTTATAGTATCTCCTTGCATTCTCAGTAATTAAACTGTTTGTATAATGTCACTCATTATAGGAATACTGGCATTTGTCATTGTTGAATCGAGCTGATGGCTCGATTTTGAGGTACTTTAGAACTACTGTTTTTATTATTTCATCATAGCACACGCACATACACACACACTCTCTCTCATGCTAATGTTTGCACCTGTCAAAGCCTAAGCTGTGTGCAAGCAGTCTCCAGTCACAGCCACGAGCGCTGGGGGCATCCAGACTGGCACATATCTTTTGGCGAATGGAGACTGGCAGGCGGAAGGCGTAAGGGCCCACTTGAGAAGAGGGCAGGCATGTTCCTCCGGCAGGCAGCGGCGAATGGGGGGGCAAAGTCTAACGGAAAAGCACATACAAAGACCAATCAATGTCGACTGATTATTTATCATATTTAATTATTTATTTTAAAAAGTAATGTGCTAGCATTTTCATTTCATAAGAGATACATAATTACTTAATAAAACAATAAAAAAGTCTATGATTGTACAAATTTATTGGTGGAAAAATGCAGTTTGGAGTTAATTTAGTATCAATGACACTTTTTAGCAGAACTCGTCCCCCATTTCTTATACCTCTTGGATGTCAGTGTGTAGCTGGAATATTTGTCCCTCTCCCTCCACCTGTCTGACACAGATTTTGCAGCTGAGCTGGGACACGGCCAGGCTGCCTCTCTCCAGGCTGAAGGTGCAGTGCAGGGGCCGCTGGTTCCCACTCCAGATATGGTAGAATGGGATCTCCTACAACACACAGGAAAGATGGATTAAAAAGCGTGAAGTAAATAATATGGATTAGGTTAGTTTGTTCATATTTTTTAAAATCTATCCAGAGAGACATTTACATTATAGTAACATTGATTAGCCTGTATTGTCCCTGATCATTTAAAAATGAACAAACTAAGGCTAAGAAATGCAAACTGTAACATATGACCAACTAAATGTAGAATGACACTTTGCCAGAGGAGGGAAAGGTTTACAAAGTTGACTGCAAGCAATGAGCAATAATTTGACTGGGAAGATTTGATCCCTCTAAAAGGCAATCACTTACCTGATACTTGGCAAGAAGTTTGCTCCTCCAATGAGAGTGCGGGATGTCATGGATTGATAGCCGCAGGTTATGGTAACTGTCCTTAAAGAGGAGTGGCTTGGGATCCTCCAACAATACCCCGCCAAGACTTCGCTCCAACTCCAACACTTCCTGCACACAAAAATCAAAAGATGCTTAAAGCAAGCAACAGAACTCACTGAAATCTGTTAAGCCTTTTGTCACTAGTTACACTTTAAATAATACAGCAGCACTAACCTTCAGGGCATGTGGGGTGTCGTGTATGCAGTAGACTCTCAGGCTATAGTCCAGAGAGAGGCAGGGGGCTCGAGGGGCAAACAGAGCAAGCTGCAGTCTCTTGCAGGCAGGCTGAGGTGGAACTGACTGGCCCACCAGCCCATAGGTGCCTAACTGTTCCATCAGAATGTGACAGCACTGCTCCTCTACCTGCAGGTAGCACGGTGACGACAAACTCTCCTCTCCTACTGTCAGGACCTCCTAGTGGCAGGGGACGAAGGTTTTAAATGTCATCTTCAAAACTTTTTGCATTACTTTTTTCACCTTTTTAAACTAGTCATGAGATTGGTGGCCAAAAGAATAATAGTTTTGTAATTATCACAGTTTTATTAACATAAATGATAATCATAACATGATTAAAACACTGAAATAATTCAAACAATATCACCACATATACCGAGCATCGCTTATTTCTCTATAAACCATAAAAAATAACACGTGTTCTGCTTTGCAGGGTGATTGCAGCACTAAGTGAAGAACTTCACAATTATTGAAATTTGATTATAATTGGGTTTTATAGTGCAGTATACTCCTCACTGACCTCCCAGGCTCCTTGGTTGGTCTGAGTCTTTAGAGTGAGACTCCAGTCAGGGGGCTCCAGCTGCGCACAATGGGGGAGAGTAAGGATGACTGGGCGGCTCAGCAGCATGCCTGAGGGCCCACAGCTTACCACTGGACTCAGAACTGTCTGACCACCCTCCGATGGCAACCTGACACAGGCCACATAAGTTATGAGCCCACAATTTATCCATAAGTGCATCCATTAAGGCAATACAGTTTTAAAAACATTAAGGAATATTTTAGCAAATACACATTACTACTTACAGCATGTACATCTGCATTAAGTCTGGGCAATATGACAATGTTCACCATTTGTGATATGACTTTTTTGATAACATAGCACTACTGATTCTTTTTCTCAATTTTAACTGATCATATGTCTGAAAAATAAATATTGTGACATATTGTATCGCAATATATTTTTGCCATATCGTCCAACTCCAATCTTCATGGTCTAATGTTGTCCTACATTGTGGAGGGTATTGTGTAATTTCCTACCTGACAAAACTGATGCTACAGTAAACTAAGCGAGCTTGATAAGAAGAAATCCAGGACAACTGAAAACACTATCAATATGGTAAGCAGGGCACAAGAGACGTAGACTCTACAGAGTACTGAGAGTGCAAAAAGAAAGATATCTTGCCCAACCTAATGCTGCACTTGACAATAGACCTTAATGATACATTCTGAAAAGAAAGTGTGCCTCAGCAGAAAAGTCTGCACAAATACATCAGTTTAACTGCTTTCATTTCATATTCGTCTCTTTTTCACATCCCCAGATTTTGAAGTGCTGTCATAAAAGCCACAGTGTTTAGGCAGTTAAAAACAGCTCTTGTAGTGCTGTAGAGATTTACTGAATTAGGCTGTCTACGATGGCAACAAGTGAAGCTGTAAATGTCAGCCAAATAGAAGCCCAGGGTGTGACAACAAAGAGAGAGGAAGAGAGGAAAGCCAGTATAAAAACCTGCCATAGTATGAACTATAATAATTTAAAACGCCTGACTTACGTTGTCTTCTCCCATTTGCTGATGATGAGATACATCTCATAGAACTTCCCCTGAGGGATTGTTCCTGGAGGCACCAATAAGCTCACACCTGAGAGATAGACAGAGAGAGATCTAAGCATTCTCATCTGAGTAAACCTATATAAAAAATAGCTGCAGGAGACTTTACAGTATGCAACTCAAGTGCAATTTAGAATCATGTAAATTCCAAACATTAAAGTTGCATGAAAATAATCACATAACTTGCTACTGTTGTAACTGTCCATTTATGCCACCTCCAAGGCAGTGACGCAAACAGACTGGATCAAAACTGGATCAGGCCTCATTCAGTCAATACCAGTCTACCGAAAATATGCCTGGATTGGTTTTTCACTTCATTCACCAACATTTCAGATCAGATCAGTACATACCTGGCAGAAACTATAGTTCAACATGTTCAAAGTGAAATTAGATTACCTGTGTTAGGAATGGTGAGGCGCCCCCCGAGGCAGCCCAGAGTGGCACTGGCACTGTGTCCTGGCTCTCCTGGTAGAGTATGTCCATGAGCATCTCGGGGTCCACTGCCCACCATCTTCAAACTCATGATCTCTCCATCAGATGAGCCCGGCCCAGCAGGCAACTCCACGGAGGACATTGTGGAGGAGTCGTACACCTTTATCTTCAAGCCAGGCAAGGGGTCCAGCAAAGGAGAGGTGGTCATGGGGATCTTGTGGTGAGAATCCAGTGTGCATTGCTGCAGGGAGGAGAAGAGTGGCCCACGGAACGTCCCGGCGCTGGCTGTCAGGTCAGGGGGAGCTGAGGGGTGCAGCAGATGAGGGTTATCTAATGAAGGAGAAAAGAGTGTTTCTCTGAAGATAGGGCGGAAGAGAGGGGTTTTCAGAGTGGTTAAAAAAAGTTATGGCAAGAGCTGCCCAAGGAATGAAAGAATTAAAGAGAGGAAAGGATTTGAAAGTGTGCTCATATAGAAGAGTTCAGGGAGATTAAATGCAGTTGAAGGGAGAGAAAGAGCCCGAGACAGCGGGAGGAATGTGAGTGAGCAGCTGAAGAGGATTAAACAGCTAAGATACAGCTGAAAGGAAAAAAAATGAAGCAGTTTATACCGGGTTTTGACAGACTGAGAGGGAGAGGTACTAAGCTATAGATAGGAATGAGAGAGGGGGAAGAAACAGAGAGATGGATTTCACCTTGTCTTGGTGGTTTGTAGTTGCCAGGGTGGAAGGCTGCAGTCAGGGCAGATGAGGAGTCAGTGATGTCGCCGTGGAGATGGCGACAGCTGCGGCGGTAGGCCAGAATGCCCACACACAGCACGAGGATCACACACAACAACAAAGCCCCCACCAGCCCTGCATACACTGCCACTCCTGCTCCAGAGTCCAGCGCTGAGACAAAAACAAAAAAAGTGATGGACTAGTTTTGATATAAACTTCTTTTATATTAATAAAATATATTACACCCCCAATTTTTCATTGTTACTGTACTCATATAATCTATTTTATTCATGTAAAAACAATGTAAGCCTAACTTCATCAATGTATTATGTTTCCAATCCTGATGTTATTGTTAAACTGCTTGCACTCACAAACCTGTGTGGTGAACAGTGGACTTTAATGTGCCATCCAAAGACACAACGGACGGTCTTCCAGTTCACTGAACCTCCTGCCTCTAATAATCCTTATACTAAACAGTGCCCAGTTTTCTGTAAGCATTTAGTGTTAAAGGGGCTCTATTATGCTTTACTGCTTTTACCGTTTCTCATAGTGCATTATGTAGCTTTTGGTGTATGTAAACAATCTGCAAAGATATAAAGCCTAAAACACAAGCCAAAGAGAAAACTCTCTCTCACAGAAACCACATGCATGAAGTGTCTTGTTAGAACTCCAGTCATTTTCTATGTTACAAGGTGACATCCTTATTGCCAACCTACCAGCAAGCTTGGCACACCCTCACACAACACACAGAAAGCGTTTCAGGCAGAGAGTGAATAAAGGTGTACAGTATCAGAAAAATACTGTGTTTTGGGAATACTAAAGCATGTAAATCCTTTGTAGTAGACCCCCAAAATAAAGTTCCCTTTAAAATCAACTTATTTGATAGAAAGAGTGTTCAGATTCACATACTTTACAGATTATGTGACTTTATACCTGCTTTAACACACATAACACAATCACTTAGCTAAGTACAAGGCCTTCCTTGAGTCGAGTTTGTTGGGTGTTTAGAACAAAGAAAACACTCAAATGTGAAAGGGAAAGTACCAGGATGTGCTCCAGAACTACTGCTACATATCCTCAGTTCTTTTGTGTTTTTGTCCTGTACTGACACATATAAGATGACAGCATAACCTGTTGATATAACTCTAGGCTGAATTCCTATTTCTCAACCAGAAGTGGTGATAGTACATAATCTGACAATAATAAAGTCACATGGTCACTTCTTAACCTCCCCACCAGACACCCACATACACAAGCTGCCCCATAAAGAAAAGTGAAAAGAAAAATTGGGGCAGAAGGTATGAGAAGAAAAAGAAACTAGACTAACAGAGGAAACAAAGAGACAATGCAAATGAGCAGCAAGTGAGTAAGAAGACAAGAGTAGGCAGAGGTGTTTAACGCTGCCTACATGAAGATGACAGAGGGGCTGGAGGAGCAGTGTAAGAGATGGACAGAGGAGAGGAAGTGAAGAAGAGGGAAAAAGAGTACAGAGGATGGCAGGAAGGGGCAAAAGGGCTCACGTGGCAGGACGGAAGCAAATCCGACAGCCGTCGTAACTTATTATTCAAAACGAAGGAGTGGCGAATTAGGTGCATTACTTTTCAGCCTTTGCCAGTTCCCAGTGTCACATTGATCTCTGAATATTAGCATCACTGCAGTTGTAAGCTACACTGCTGAATGCACAGAGCTAGAGAGAGCTGCGCACTCATTAGCTGCCACATGTCTCAAAGCACTGCTCAATTTCTGAACCAAGCTGGCACATGCATTATATATAAACCTCCCTCTATGTACATATTTATTTTTAATACATCAATCTGCATGGAAGGTTGAGTCAGACTCCAGAAAAATGTGGATATTACAAAGCAATCCGGATCTCCTCAAATACTTTCATAATACTTTTCATAATACTTTTTAAATTTGCCAAAACCAAACATGGTTAATCGCATTCCTGCCATTAGTCTTTCGAAGTTCATTAGGTAAGGACTCTATTCTTAAAAACTGTTTAGGTTTATTTTACAATTCAATCTTCCTTAGCCACTAAAATGCTCTCCTTGTGTCTCTCATTATACAAGAAATCTATTCTTAAAAGAGGTTAATGAGCAAGTAGTTCATGTTTATTTTATGACTAAATCTTCTTAGGTCACTAATGGACAGTCGAAGGCTGCAGTGCCTCTTACTATAAAAATCATACTGTGGACTTATTTAGTGCTGCTGTTCGGTTTAGCCAATTATCCAAGTTTCCCCATGCTTGAAAGATTACACTGTTGATATTTTTGTTCTCTTTAAAGCCTGGAGCCACCATCACAGTCTAAAATCTATTCTTCCTCTCAGGAAAATTACTCAACGTGGGGGACCACTGCAGGATTACACACAGAACAAGGGTAGAACAGGGTGCTGTGAATCCACTAGTGAGCTAGATTAGATGTGACATGAACGCATCAATGCACTCACACGCACTATCAGACACTGTTGCATGTCAGTGGGTAATACTGCATGGATACACTTTCTCAACCTCTTACATTTAAGCATATGTCTTACTCACACAGATACAGTGACACACACACTCACAATGACATGAAAAATGGACAGACATTCTGTGCAAGAAAACAAAGACAAAAAAAATGAACTTACGATGGGTCGTATGTTCAACAGAAATCTTTTTATCTGTTAGAAAACAAATAAAGAAAAGAGGAAAAGAAAGAATGAATATAAAAAATGGATGAATGTGCCATGCATTCTGAAGTTTTGAGATGAACACAATGAAAATGAGACAGCAGAAATAAAATGAATAAACAGTAATGTGTACTCAGGGTCACTGTACAACTTTGAAAATTTTTAAAAAAATTTTATACACTTTAAAGTAGTAATAGGTTACAAATACAAATGTAGCATTATTGATGTCCGTTTTACTTAAACCGTTTTTTTTTAATAATATAAAAAATAAATATGGATATATTCTTTGCAAAATGCAAAATTCCTGCATGGTCTTTTCAGTGTGTTTTGACACATAGTCCTCTAGTCTTTCATCACTGGTCACTTTCTGCCCACAGAAGCACTGTCGGCTGGAAATCTATGGTTTTGAAACCCTGAAATTAATATACACAATGACCAATCTTTAGGCATAATTATAACATTTAATTAGGCAGGTCCCAATTCAGTTTCCACTTGTTGAGTATAACATACAGCAGAACATTTCCATTTTTTCCGTTCAAACTCATGAGTGAAAGACAGAGTGTTTTGTATATGGTCTCAGAAAAAAAAAAACTTCAAACTGCAACAACCACTTGCTTATATATTACATACATATGTTTTTGTCAAATGCACCAGCACTGGAGATCAAGTATTTATTTCCCACTGTAAAATGGTACCATACAGCAGTTCATTGTATATATACGTATATACTATTCTCTGGTGTAAACAGACCATGAACAAGGGTGCTTTAGAACCATAACAGTCTAAAGAAAAGCTATTTTAAGACTTTATAGGATATTGTAAAGATCTTCAGTAACCTTGACAACATTTGGTAAAAAGCCTGCACATACAGAACAGCAGAAGAATAAGTTGAGTAAACTGGGTCTGCACTAGGTGAACGAATTAATGATTATGTATGGGCTGCATTATTGATGCTGGAATCTAGTAGTGGAGTCAAAACACACACACACAGACTAGGGTTTAGGATTTTAGCACTATATGGCTCTGGGTCATCCCAAATAAGCCCCTAGGATAACCACTGAGTGTCAGAACAAATTTACTTCCCAAAGGGCACAATATAACTGATTTCTTAATTGTCTGCTTGGCTCTAAAAACCTTCCTATTAATCTCATTTACCATCTAACCCTGCTCTTACCCTGACTCAATGCGTGATATACAATATGTGTCATACAAAACACTCAAACTAATGCACTTCAACTACCATGGCTCAATCAATGCATATTCACATTAATCTTTTAACACCAGTGTATCTTCACAGTGCAGGCTCTAGGCATGTGAACGTTCATGATACTCTCCAAATGTATTCTAACTGTGAAAATTAGCAGTTATAAAGTTCACTTAGATTCTGTCTAACTTCTAGCTCTGTGTTCAAGCATTAGATCATGTGACTTACTGCGGGCACACAGTCCCTCTGTGCAGTTCTTGCTCTCCATCATGCTTCCGCTGCAGTGGCGTCCTCCGTTGCGTGGAGGGGGGGCCTGACACTCGCGGCTTCGCCAGTGTGTGCATTCAGTCCCACATGCAGACCACTTTGCCCATTCCGTCCAGCCTCCGTCCACTGAAAAACAACAAGGTACAGCAAACAGCATGTCTCACATTAAAAACCACATTACATATCATAGCACTTATCATTAAGTAGAATCAGCTGCTTTGTACATTGTGTATGCATTTTATGAGAAATGGGCCAACACAAATAAAAAGGTAAATCTTACATGAACAAATGTTAAGAACATGACTGTGTGGCTTCACTGAATAAGTATTTGATACCCTACTACTATTATGTTTAGATGCGTTAATAAGAATGGTACATCGTGCAGGAGGTAACGGGCCAGACTCAGAAAAACCAGATTAAGAGGTAACCATGCTACACTATGCAAAACGTGTGACATGACAATGAACCCAATGAAATCATTATGCTGGAAATCATCTCACCAGTTTCCCCTGACTGCTGCAGTTTTTTTAAACATGACCTACATAAAACCAATCAAAATCAACCAAAATCAGAGTTAAGGATAGAAAGAAAATAAGTAGAAACAACCTATTCTAAATTACAAAAAAGCAAATTCTAAAAAGCAATTTTAAAAATGGCTAATAATTGTGGACCCTATCATTGTAGCATCAAAACTTGACAGTCAAGGTGATGTTCAGACAGAACAAAAGAATGAAAAGTGAAGGTAAAAGCCTCCAACTATCACAGTCTTGGCAGTTCATAGTTGTTCAGCATACATTAAATTATGACAGACTGGAAAAACTGCATCTTTCCTCAATATATCTAGATATTTATTTAACTGTGTGAACCACGTTCAAAGCTTCTGTAAAATACTTGTTGAAATGTATATTAATGCACTCAGATCCTTTTCAAGCAAATCAGTTCTCTCTTCTTATACTCCAGCAAGTGCTCCTGCAGTGTTGCCATTATACTCAATGCAAACAGATGTGCCTTTTAAATAGATTAACTAATCAGCTGAGTGGGTGTGTCTGCATAACGTGTTTATAACTCGCATGTGTAACTAAACGTGCTTGTAAATATTATGGATCATTCAATCCTCATCTGCTACATACAAAATTTTTCTTATAGTTTTTACCGACATACTATTACGGGTAGTTTTTTTTGCAGGACGAAGCCCAGTTATGAATGACTAGGGGCACAAACACATTAATATTGTGAGCTGGTAATCCTTGTTTACAATCAAGCGAACATGTCAACTATTTGCTCTTAACCACATAGTAAACTCTGGCAGTGTGTTTTATGAATATGGCCCATCTTGTGATGTCTGGGTGTAGCGGTTTGTGTATGTTTACTTGAATCAGTAACTGATAAGTTCTAGTCTGTTTCACCTGGACAGAGGGTGGTGCAGGTGACTCTTTGAAAGGGCGGACCCTCACAAAAAGCGCCTCCATTGAGTGGTGCTGGATTGGTGCAACTACGTGTCCGCCGCTGCCAGCCACGCCCACAACGAGCATTGCACTCTGACCACTCTGTCCAGGATGACCAGCCACCACTCACTGAGGAAAAACACACACACACACACACACACACACACACACACACACACATATGCAAATAAGGAATGGACTGACAGAACTTTCAGGATTCACTCAGACTTCATGTCAAAGCAGCAGCTGGGTGCACGGTTTGCTCTGTGGGGAACGGGCCACATTAGCTACAGTAACTGGACTGTGAACAGAACAATGCAGCAAAGAGCTTTTTCATTCCACACACCCGCATGGGTCATATGATTCTATAAAATTTGGGCATCCTGTCAAGTGAGGAACCTCACTAGAAAGGGAGGCAGTTTCAGCATACATACAACAAAACCTGGGTTTTTCTTTTAATATTAACATTTTCAGAGTAATATCTGATTTTCATTGATATAATATCTGATTTCATTGCTTTTCGATGAAATCAAAGGGAGAAAGAAGAGATGAATATGAAAATGGATGAAATCTGCCATGCATTCTGAAGGGGACTACAATAAACAGAATAAAACAGATCAATGTTATTTTGTATTGAGGCACAATAATGTCAAAAAAACATCTAGCAAGTTTAAGACTTGACTCGTTACCATAGACGATGAGTGTAGCAGTGCTGCTGCGTCGCTTGGCAACTACATTTCTGGCCACACAGGTATAGTTAGCCGTGTCAGAGAGGCGAGCCTGCTTGATGATGAGGTCATGGTCGACCGTCATGAGGAAGTTTGAGTCCTGTGCAGGATCAATGAGCTCCTCATTTTTTAGCCATTCCACCTGTGGCATAATGAGAACTAAAAGTCAGCAGCCTTTCTAAACCAGACAATGGTGAAATGCAAAGAGGTCAAAGGGCACACTTTAAGTCAACATCCAGGGACATTTCAATGAATTACGAGGGGTAAAAGGCTGTCAGACTTAAATTATATTCTCCACATGTGTGCTACATTCATTTAACAGTGAGCTTCAGTTTTTTTCAAACATACTAAAGAAATATTTCAGTATTACTTTTGTATGAGAAGTAGAGAACACCACAGCAAGGAGAAGAGCAGAGAAGAAGAGAAGTTCTATACTCCAAAAAGTTTGAACATGAGAGCAAGAGGTGGAGAAGAGGCAGGAAGAAGAGGCGGGATGAAGGCGATGTACCTCAGCAGGTGGGATACCCTCTGGTGGGCGGCACTGCAGCAAGACTTCCTGTTCCAGGCGCACCTCCCTGCCGAGCGGCTCCTGCTCAAAGTTCTTCCGCAGGTCTGAAGAGCACAGCAGATGGCGAGAGTCGCTTTTATCAACAATGCAAACCAACAAACAAGCAAAACGTCTCCAAACTTGGCTCAATTTTTTATGAGTATATACTAAATATTACAGACCTGCCATCACTAACTAAAATCTGTTCACATTGACTTACACGCGATGCGAACATATGCACGTCGGCTCTTAGTAGTGCCCGCGGAGCTCCAGGCCACACATTGGCACCAATAATCCTCTAACCCAAACAGCTCCTCAACCTGAGTCCTGGATACAGAAATGTCCACCTCACGCACCACCAGACCTAAACACAGAGCCACATTTGATATTACCATCATAAACACTCACAGGTTCTCCAAGTAATTTGTTTATTCTTCATTTGTAACCATATCACTGAAACAACAGAGAAATTATCTTAAAAGTGCACATTCTTACTTTTTAACCAATAACAAATTAATGTTTGAAATTTGATTTTGATTTAAAATGAATCAAAAACTTTAGTTTTACCGAAGGTTTTACCAAAATGTTTCAGGTTTCATACAGTGAAACGTACAAACAAGCTTGAAATTGACATGAAAATAAATTTCTGTACTGTCCTGCAACTTGTTCGAACCGCAATAGTGGGAAGCATCTCAACTATCAGCCAATCAGCAAAGGTTTCGACCAAAATGCTATTTAAACATCTTAAGATCATATCATACAATAATTCCACTGGATCCAAAAAAAAAAGAACAGAAGACGGCCAGTTTTAAAAAAGAGACCACCTGATTAACTGATGACTGCTTGTGCAACAAATGATACAAAAACAATGAAATTGTTTTGCAAATGTGCAAATGTAAATAAGATGCCACACATGATTTATATACCGAGAACAACATATTAAAAAACAAGAGTTGCTTTTTCTTTTTTCTTTTTTTTTGAGTAAATGTAATTCACTGTATAATGTAAATTGTAAAACTTTAGACTTCTAAAGAAAAATTCACAACAATGTAAGAGCTTGGTTAGCTTTGGTTCCATGATTGCAGATAAAGCCACTTACATTTTTGAGAGGATAGACTCTAAGTGTGGGGGTCAAATACCTGTAATCTGGTCCAGGCTCTCCTTGGTGACATGGTCATTCTGGTTGACCCACTCCCCGTTACATTTGAAGTAAATCTGGGTGGCGGGAGCAGCCTTGCAGGAGAGTTTTACTGGTCTGTTTTTTACAATGAAGGCATCCTCTGGCTCGTTCTGAAACTCTGGCAGTGGTTCGGCTGGTGCAGATGGGAAGGAATCTGGTAAAACCTCACTGTAGTCGCTGCCATCTACACACAGAGAAAAAAATAATACAGCAGGATGACCATTTGTGCCCATGGAATATTAGCAGTCAGGTGGGTATACTACTGTCCAAAGTTCACTGTTTTCAGTAATATAATACCAATAGCTACAACGTCTAAATTATTCTACTGTGAATCTGTATTGCGTGAAGTTATGAAGTTTTAAGTACCTACAACAGTTACTAAACATATATGCAATTCGAGGCTATAATACCTTATAATTGAAAAGTAACTGCACCTGGAAGTGAATCTTTCAGTATGAAGGTGTGAGAGGCTGAGTGAGCATGTTTTTACAGTCTTTGACATTTTAAGTCTACAGTGGCGTCAAAGCCCCAGTTCCAGCTTGGCTTATACCCAGCCCACCGTCCCTGGGGAGTGTAAAGAGGCGCTGAGCGCAGGGGGGACAGACTGACCTTCCACTGAAAGGCCCAGTGATCACACATTATCCCCTGACATTTCCCCCGTGACACATCCCTCACAGCAGTGCAGCTCATCCAGGGAGCTGTGTCTGGCAGCTCCATCACCTCCAACACCGCCGTGCTCTTAACCTTTTAGCTTTAACAGCCAACAGCTACACAAGATACTGACCACCCAAGTCAAATGAGCTAGAGAGACACCCATGCCACGGGGCAGAGATAGGAAGCTGTCAGTTTGCACTTTCTCTGATTTACTGTAAAACAGATGCACATGTGTGCAAAATAAATGCACTTTTCGCAGCTGACAACTATCAGGAATCATGTTAGCACTATAATTGCAGAATGTGAAATTAATTAGAGAAAGTGTTAACACAAACCTTCCATTTAACGCAAAATGTCCTTTAAGGGAACCGTTACTTTCGCTTGTCCCTGAAAGCAATGAAGAACTCTAAGTAATGACAGAAAGACTCCGTAAGACACCCCACTGACAACAAAGCTACAAATCCTTTTTAAATTGCTCTAATACTGACTGAAGCAAATGCACCCTCCTTTGAGTCCTAATGCTAATCAAGACCAAAACAAAATAAGGGCTGGAGAATACCATTAGTTATTATGAGTCAAATCTTTCAAATGGCTTAACCTTTCATGTAGAGAGACTGAAAGTACATAATTCTATTGCTGATCACATGCACAGATATGATATACTGTCCAGAGTTAAAAGGGGAACTCCTATTGCTGCAATGCTAAAGTCATTCTAAGTGGTTTGATGTGAAATGTCTGAAGAGAAACTTAACAAGTCAGAATTGTTCACAGTGGTGGTACTAGTAATCACATATCCACCTCTAAAAGCTCCCTCACAGGACGCTACTACAAGAAACAGCTAGGAATATGCTGAATGATGCCTGAAACATTGTTTTGTGATAGTTTTGTGATACAGTTTTGGCTTTGTGTATACTTTAATACTTTATTCTCTTTGTGGCATAGGGATACACACAGGGAACATATCTGCAAAGAAAACTTACCATTTTCAGGTTTACCATCCACATTACAAATAAAAACTGTGATGTAGTGTGGGTTTCCCATGTAGGTTCACTGGGGTTTTTGGATAGTACATAAAATGACTATACTTGTGCTGTAGACATGATGACCCCCAGGTTCCTATCACAACCACTCTAAATAATTGAGCCTGAGTCAGTAAGTTTCTCTACAATTACCAATTTACATATAATTACTCTGAGTGAACAAATCAGGAATTTTAAATATATGGTGGAATTTCCCTTTAGACTACACTAAACTAACTAAACTTCACTATACTACTTTTTTTAGTACTGTCATTCACTCTTCCACACACATACACAATGCCTGAGTGCAGAGCGCCAGATAGTGAAACTGCTGGCCAAATTTACTGCAGATATAGCATTTTTTTTCCTAGGTTGCAACAGACATTCCGTAGACAGGACCAACATGTAAATAAGTAAAACCATCAGCTATCAAGACTCGAACACATGTAAACATACACAGGTGGATGCACACAAGCACGCACACACATCCTATTGTGAATGCTGCAGAACAGTGGCTGGAAGGCCACTAGAAGGTCCTGGCTGGAACTGTCATTGCCAATATGTCTCCATATGTGACAGCACCGTCCTTTTACCTAGCATACAGAGTGACTAGTCAAGGAGACTCACGTACGCACACACGCACGCACGCACGCACACACACAGCTCCAAGCAGAAAGAGTACATTAACTCCTCCTCCACACCATCCTCTGGTCCTACACAGCACACCAGCCCTATCGGCACGCTCACTCTTACCTATCAGCAAGTACAATGGTGTACAATAAGTGGAATTCACAAAGAAACAGTCAATTGAAATCACTCTGAAACGACGTCCTCTTCTGCACATCACAAACACGCATTGTGCCAGTGACTGACTCAGCCTCTTCACTCCCTCCCTCCCTCCCTCAGGCTCTCCCTCTCTTCCTTTATCCTCCTCCATCAGCTGCCATCCTGTGTCTTTCAGACTTTGACTTCTCTGTCAATAAGTAATTGTGTTTCTCTTTTTCCTTGCTTTCTCCATATGGCATTGATCGCGCCACTCAAAACATGTGCCCAAAACCTTCCCTGTCACACACACACACACACACACACACACACACACACACACACACACACAAAATGGATAGACAGAGAAACAGAGACAGAGATGGACAGATAGAAAGACTGTGAGCATAACTTCAAATACACACTGTATGTTGTGTGCATGTGCGAACATGGGCGTAGGTGCCTGCTATGGGTGTAAAAACCCATCGAAGCATTGTGATGATTATGCATTGATCTGAAGGTGGTGTTTCAACTGCTTTAAAACTGCAATGAATGACGAAACTGAACTATGATGACTGCTGATGTAATATGGACTATTTTTTAACTGATGTAAATTTCTCTGCTCTTTTAATACATAAATTATAACTTCAGTATCATTATCTTTATTTATTTATAACATATTTATAATGTATATTTCTAAAAACAAAGTCACAAAGTTACAAAAAGTTACAAAGAAGTCCCAACAACAAAAGATACAGTGTAGATTCAGCAGTCCATAAAATCTTACTCCAACACTCCTGTGTATTTCCTTCCCTTTTTGTCCATTTCTTTTTCTCAGCAACAGCTTCTGGAAGGATGGACAGAAATACCTGATGTTTTTTTTTCATATCTGAAGCAAGAGCTTCAACAGCTTGATTTTCTCCCTTAAAGATGAAAGCTTTATGTATTGGTTTCTCTTCATCATATGGAATACACTTTTGAAATGCTGTTTTTTTTTTACTTGTATACTTTGCTCATTCCCCAGGTAAATTGGTATCTTAAATCTTTAATCTCCTGAGACATTTTTCTTTTAGCCATTTTGGAAATTAGCAAGGCATTTTTTGGCATGTGCAGTTGATTTTGTGCAGTAAGGTGCACAAATGAAGAGAGTGAATAGACTGATATTATACTTGGTGTTGGAGACTTTTGTGTAACTTTATGTTAAATATGTCTCCCAACACTAACAAACTGTACAGAATTGTACCTGTACTTAATATCTTAAATCGATTGATGCGTTTATTTATGTATGCATTTATTTATTGCCCGGAATTCCAACACCTGTCTATATGTGTACTTTTTCATTTAAACGGCTGTACAAAATCTGCACTGACAAAATAAAACAGAAAACACAATTTATAATCCAAGAGTGGAATGGTTTATATACATATATATATATATNATAGAGCTAAACATGCCCTTGAGCCAACAAAAACATGTTCATAAAGGTAAATATCAAAATATTAAATATCATGGTTTTGTCATTTTTTTCAATGTTATAAAAGGGCAAACAGAATGTTCTAATCACTGCTTTCTGTTTTATTGGCATTTCACATACTATTTTTTTTAAGTTTGTAGATTACAAGCTTCATGCTGCATGAAATAGACAGCTGTTAACAAACCCCTCAAGGAAAGTTTGGGTAAGAGGTCAGGGCTAAATCTGGATTGCTAGTCTGCAGTGCTAAATCTGCATTGACAAAATAAAACAGAAAACACAATTTATAATCCAAGAGTGGAATGGTTTATATATATATACACACACATATATATATATATATATATATATATATATATATATATATATATATATATATATGTATATAAACCATTCCACTCTTGGATTATAAATTGTGTTTTCTGTTTTATTTTGTCAATGCAGATTTAGCACTGCAGACTAGCAATCCAGATTTAGCCCTGACCTCTTACCCAAACTTTCCTTGAGGGGTTTGTTAACAGCTGTCTATTTCATGCAGCATGAAGCTTGTAATCTACAAACTTAAAAAAAATAGTATGTGAAATGCCAATAAAACAGAAAGCAGTGATTAGAACATTCTGTTTGCCCTTTTATAACATTGAAAAAAATGACAAAACCATGATATTTAATATTTTGATATTTACCTTTATGAACATGTTTTTGTTGGCTCAAGGGCATGTTTAGCTCTATGTCATCTTTCCTTGTAGCATTTAATAATTCTTTAGGGACTGAAGACACCCAAATGATCCAGTCTTGAAAGCAGAATGATTAACTGTTCTTCAGTTATGCAAGTCTACAGCTGCTCGACTATATGGGAAGCTTTCGTTGTTGCATTTAGCACTTTCAATAGGAGACAGGCAGTCCAGTCTAGCACCCTCACTCTGATTACTCAGCCAAGCTGTTGTAACACATGTCATGTTGAAATGTGCATGGATGTCCCTGAAAAAGACAGAGTCTAAAAGGCAGCATATGTTGCTCTAAAACGTGTATTTATCTAGAATTACAAAAAAACAATTAAGCTGATAACGTAAAACATTAACCATCGTCTTTGTACTGTTTTTATTTAAACTCAGGTCAAAGTCAAAAACAAATAAAAGCAGGAGCTCTCCCAAATGCACAGTTTTAAACCTAACACCCCTGATGTCTCTAGCACTCCATGTGTTACCAGAGTGTGTTCGTTAAGGAGACCCATAGAAGTGAGCCTTTGGGATGGGCCAATGTGTGGTCCACTCTCTCCACAAAGTGTCTTAATGTCAATAGATTCTAAACCTCTCAAAATCTGTTTTAGAGTCCGTATGTTTCCGAGCAGGGCTGTGGTGGTGCGAGTTGAGTGAAGGGTGCTGATGAGTGTGTGTGTAGCAGTGGACGTGAGCGGACTGAGTTTAATTAACACGCTGCTGGAAGACAGAAGCAGAGACGCTCCTGCCCCTCCTGGCTGGCTGATAACCCAGCTTTAAGCAGAAGGAGGACACACGTGGTTTGGAGAGCAGCCACAAATATCCATCACTGGCCCTCAGCAGCCCACAATTTGGCTGGTATGGCTGCGGCTCTCGGCGAAAAAAGAGAAGAGCTCTTAAGAGGCCCCCGATGCAAGTCTTTTATTACTGTAATGACAGCTAAAACAGAGCCAGCACACACACCTCTCCACTCCTACAGCCTGGGAACAACAAACACACACAAAAATGCAATGGAAAACAATACGTAGGTAACTCAGTAACTCACCCTCAAACTACAGAAATGATCAGAAGGTGTACACACAGATGTACACATTTAGATCGATAGACAATCACAATATAAACACAGCATAGATACACATACCACACAATGCCACAGAGTCACAGTTGTAGTCAGACAGTATAATTTTGCTAGCTCCAGACTGTCTGTAGTCTTAAGTGTAGTGCTTTGTCATTGCTTTACAGACACTCATTATATGACCAAACCAGGACAAACCCACACGCAAATGTGGACAGATCACATATTATCAGCCTTAACCCGTTTAGTTCTCAAAGGAGTACAAGACACAGTCACCCTGTCTGTCTCTCTCTATGTATATATTTCGCCCGTTTTCTTCCTCAGTTCACAACAGTGTTTGTACCTAAGCCGTAATCAACTCCCACAGAGAGAGAGACACAGACACAAACAGAAGCACATCTGCTTTCTTTGTCCAGACATAGGAATGCTGAATTTAATCCAAAAAAGTATGAAGTATAAAGTGTGTATAGATGAGATGGCACGATACCACTTGTTTTCTAATATACCAATATGCCAATTATCCAATATTTTCACATTTATATTGTGTTTTTTAAAACTATTAACCTGTAAGGACTTTTTAATGTAATTACTTGATTTTAAACAGAGCTACGTAAGAAAACTGAACTAAAAGAGGTAGTGTTACTCGGTCAGAGGCAATAAGGATACACTAAAACAAGGTGTGCATACCCTGCTGTGCATCACCCTGTAAAGCCTGAAATAGCAATCTAAAAGTCAGAGGTGTCTGGTTGGATTTCACAGAAGTTTTTCAAGCATACATACTTTAAATCGTAACATCAAAGCTCCAGCTCAATATTTAGGTCTGAAAGGCTAAATGTAAACCCTACTAATGAAGATATGAGGAATGTCATCCTTGAAAGACATGTCATGTGCAAAGCACGACCAATGCCACAAAACTACACATTTCACACTTCCACCAGAGAGGTCTCCAAATCCCTTACTTACAAACCTACATAGATTAGCTTTAAACATCTAAAACTAGCCTATCATGCTCAAACTACTCAAATATACTCCCCTACAGGAACAAAGCACCACTGTCCAAAACTAGTAACTATCCCCAAAATAATAGAGGGCAAAAACATTCTTAACATTAGTGCAACTTTATTTTTCCATGCAATTCTGAAGCATTTCAGTTGCTACATTCATCATGAAACATTCACACAATGTAAACTAAAAATCACACAAAATTGAGAAAACATTTAGGCAGAGAAGCACATACCTAACATTCACATTACACAACATGAGTTTGCTATTTTAGGATAGATCTGTTACAGGGCTGGATTAGATTCCTTTTTTATTCCCTCCAATATCCAGCCCAGCATTTTCTGAGGATACAGCATATGACCTGATACAGATACAGCATATGAAGCGACCAAGTCACCATTCACTGTAACTAGTGTCTTCATCAACATGTGATAGATAGGCACAAAAGCAAAAAGCCTGTGTGTGTGTGTGTGTGTGTGTGTGTGTGTGTGTGTGTGTGTGTGTGTATGTGTGTGTAATATATGCACTGTAATCTTCATCATCAGTATCTCAACAGGAGCTCAGTGGAACACACTGTGACCTAATGAGAGACAATGATAGATGGATATTAGAATATCCCCTAGTGCTTCTTAAAAAGACAATTACTTGTGATGGATATATGCAGTATGCATTCAGTCACATGCACACACAGACACACACACACATGTACAAAGCAAAGGGTGTGTGAGAAGTGCAGAGCAAGACAGAAGTGATCTGTGTATGAAAAGACATAAATATATAGACTTCATGGGCAAACGAGAAAGTGTGAATAGAAGTGTTCACAAGTAATATTAGCACTTTGACAGACAAGAAGAAAAGGCTGTAGCATCTCATAATTCTAGTCACTTTTGCACACATATACATACATTCATACACACATGCATAATTCTGGAATTAGCCACTTTTGTAGGAGCCTTCATGCAAATAAGGACAAAGCGAATAACTTTGTATAATCCCACTTGCTGAGGATTATTTGCCATATAAATAATAGTGATTAACAATTTGTATTTTTCTGTTTATTGTATCTAACTATTAAAGTACAAGCCTAAAGTGGCCAAATTGTCTTTTCTTTAATGATACTTACTAGCTCTGATGATACTTAGTAGCTTCCAACTAACGATGGAAACAGCTTGAGTTCAAACAAACAACTCAACAGTGCCCTCTTAATGTGTAAGAGCACTAAATTATCATTAATTTCCATTTTATGCAATGTTAATGTTGTGTAATGTTAATGTTATGAGAAAGAGTTGTATTCTTGTAAATTTGCAGACTACTAACATCAACTTTATGGGAAATCAATATCAGCTCCTCATGGGTCCTCTGAGTACTCTGATAACATATATTGTGCTTTCATCCCTTTTTGAACTGCAAATTACGCCCTTAAAGAAAGACTGTTACAGTCACATAGGAATCTGCCCTTGACGTCCATGCATCCTAGGTTACTCCAAACCTTTTATATATTTTCATATAATGACACATGCTAGCTTAATAATGCACTCTAAATGTAGACATTTTCACAAAACAAATGAGCTGTGCAGTACAGTTTCCTACCAGATTGAATGTTCTGGAAAGCTTGTTTGACCTAACATGCAGTTGCTACCAGTGTATTCCCAAAATTCACTGACTCTTCTGAATTCTGTCTCTCCTCTACTCATTTCTCTCCTGATTCTCCCTCACAGTGAGTCTCGTAGAGCTGAGCATTATAATGATAAGACTTATTATCACTTCAAGCCCCTCTCCCTTTCTCTCTCTCGCACACACACACACACACACACACAAACAAGAAGTGTGTTAAATGTCACGCCTCTGGTTGAAACTCAATGTTAACAAGCTATTTGGGTGTGTATGTGTGTGTGGTAATGCGTGTATGTGTGTGTTGTGTGACCTGAGGCTTTCTTGTCAGTAAAACATGCTGAAAGGGCTACAGAAGCATTTCTGTCACTTCAAATCTGTCTTAAAATCTGCCACCAACTCTAAAAAACACCAACCTTGCCACACACGCACACTCAAAGAACATTCACAAATGCACTAGTCACTGGGGACACAGATGTTGATGCGTAAACATAAACAGAGAAAAGCACGACCACACAAATATGCAGACACAAACACAGCCTTTGTCGTCATCTTAGTCAGAGTTTGTGCTTTAACATGTCATGATCTCCCCTCCTATACAGACACACACACTCATGTCCCTAGCCCTGTAATCACCGCTGAGTGCACTAATGACATTTGTGTGTGTGTGTGTGTGTGTGAGAGAGAGAGAGAGAGAGAGTGAGTGTTTCAGAGAGAGAATGGATGTGTGTGTCTTAATAGCACCCGAGGGGCTGCAGTCACACCCTGAAAACTGACAACATACTCAGCACTTATCTGACCAGACAGCTCTCCACACACCCCAGTGGCTGCTGTTGTAGGATGTATGTGTGTTTGAGAGAGAGAGAGAGCAAGAGAAAGAGAGTACCTCATGACATAGAAATGAAAGAGCTGACAAGAACATTTATATTCATTCAAGGTAATACATGTTTTACTGAAGATGGAAGTGTGCAGATTCAAACACACTGTAGGCTTATAAAAACTGTGTTGCCTATTTCAGTAATAAGAAATCAAACAGAGTACTACATGGAAAGTAAATTATTATGATTATTCACATCATAAAATGGCTACATAGATCAGGCAAAATCAAAACAATAAAATAGTAGCTAGTAAAATAGTAAAATCTGCTGATTCTAATCTCTGTTTGGGCAGACTGTAGGTCTGATTGACTACATGTGGTAAGAGGAAATTGTGTCTCAAACAACATTTTAAAGTAGCCTTCTAAAAGCATGAGTATAAAATCACCAAGACAAAAGAAAAATGAAGTGTTAAGTGTATCTGCTAAGCACCCTTTATATGTGTATGAGTATGTATGTGTGTGTGTGTTATGTATGAGAATGATGGGGCGACTGCTGCTCTCATCCCCATGTTGCTGACTATGTGCTGGGGCACAGCTAGAGGGCGCCACCCCCCACTGAGCTCATTTATCAGCCTTCATCAATAACTGCCCCGTGCCACAGCATCCCCTCCAGTCTCTCCAGACTACACTCTACCCCTCCATACACCACCTACCGCTTGGGAACAGAGTGAACAGGGCATAGCACCATCAATCACACACTCACATATGAACACAGAGAGAGCACATGAATGGAACCAATAGAACACATGCAGTATTGTCAAAAGCCTCTTTACAATATTAGCATGACATGCTGAGTGGAAGACCTTGAGGTAGGGGGAAAAAAACAAAGACAGAGAGAGAGAGAGAGAGAGAGGGAGAGAGAGAGAACACATTTCTATAGACAAGAATGCCAGGCTTGACAGAAATCACAAAATCCACCTCAGAGATTGTAGAGGACACCAAGTCAGGAGGCAGTGCTCCAATCCCATGTGTTTGTGTGTATGCTCCACACAGCTGTGATGCTAGAGCCGTAGAGCCACTCTGTGTGTGTGGTTGGTTGCCATGACGCTCAGGAACGTCACATGGACTTGATCCCCCTGGAGGCCTTTGGTCCACACACAGATCACCATGGAGTGCATCATTTCTCTCTCTCTCTCTCTCTCTCTCTCTCTCTCTCTCTTTCTCACTCACTCTTTCTCTTGCTGTCTCTCTCTTTCTTTCTCATCTCCATCCCTAATAGAGCATATTAGTAGCATGTAAGATATTAAACCATAATGATTTTACATATACAAAACATATGAAATCGCAGCCCATCTGCCACAATCTGATCACCAATTTTTAAGGTGACCACAGCTGTGTTCAGCTTTCACAACCAAATGTTTGCGTCACAACAAACAGAATGCTAATTGAGTGTGTTTTCATGTGTCTCACTTCTTGCAAAAACAACAAAAAACTTCTAACTTCTGACTGGTGCTATAACACCTTTACATGTCAGGGATGTGTAATGCTTGTTTATTTCACCAATCTGTCTTCAGTTGAGAGCTACTAAGAACACACAGCTAGGAAGCAAGACGGTTAATGACCGAATTTGTCTAGAAGAAGGCTTGTACTTTAATAATTGTATACAGTGACCAAAAAATGCTGTTCATTGCAATTATGTATATGGAAAAAATAATTGTTAGATTATGCACTAGACTAGATCGTGACAGACCTATAAAATCAAATAAATAGTAACTTTGTTTTGTCTTAGCATAGGACAAGCTCAGCTAAACTTTACAAATGTCCTTAGCCTCTCCTTTGAATACACCCCCCACATACACCGCCAACACCAACACCACCCTCACCCTGGAGCCAGGCTGTTTTAAATGGGTGTAATTACATGAGAAGATGAGCAGCATTCCTTCCTAAGGGCAGAGTGATTACAGGCCCCTCTCTCTAGACTCCCTACAATTACCCACTCCTGTCCACACAAACATACACACACACATATGCACACACCTCTCATCAGGGCAAAAAAAGGCTATGCTCTCTCTCTCTACATGCCACTCCAGCTGATTACCCAACCCTACTCAACAGGACAAACAGAGGTCAAAACTACCCCCCCCCCCCCAAACCCATACACACAAAGTAAGTCCTCAAGGCACACATTTGCACACAATAAGCACACACACAATACAACACAAAGAAACCCTCTACAAGTTCTGCTAAAAGCTTGGATACTCGAACATCCACACTACACAAACATTTATGACAGACTCCCAAATGTAAGGTCCTGACCCACCCTGTCTGATCTTTGACCCTGACTGGTCCCTGATGTCTCATTTGCACGCCCCCAGGCTGTTGAAGGGAAGAGCTATCTGTACGCCTCCTCTGGAGTGTGTATTTCAAGCATTTCTTATATAATATCAGCAGCATTCCAGGGAGATAGTATAGTGGGATCAGATGTACATACTTTTTAAAAAAGTATTTCCTTTGCTTACACACTATAACCCGAAAGAAAGGTTCCTACAGGGTTTTTGCTCACATATCCTGTTTACAGAAATTGCTCTTTTAAGAACCATGCATTGAAGGTTATTTTATGGAACCAAAACTGGCATCTTTTGGCAACTTTATTTATAAGAGTTCAGAGAAAGATGTTCATGAATAACTGTCAATGTCAGTTACAGCTTGTTGTACAAATGCCTCCACATGAGCCCCTTTACACCGCCGTGATGCTATTACGTGGAACAGCTTGTTGATGAATATGTTAAATCACTGCTTTTCAAATGTCGTTCGGTTTATTAGAATGGTCCTCTACAGATGCTTTGCAAAAGCTCAATTTGCCATTAAATGACACTGAACTATCTATTAAAATCATCTTTACCTTTCTCTTACCCTACATTCAGCACTTTAATTTCACCTTTAATTTCGGCCTAGACCATACTGCTATTTATGAGAGGACACAAGTGTATTTAACATAAGCTAAATATCAGACGCACTCTCAGCCCTTTTCCCAAGAACCACTCTTGGCACTGCTGATTGCCCCTGTCTGCCTAAGGGTAGTCTCAACATCCACCCCACTCCTCTTTTTCTTCCTACTCCTTCACTCCCTCCATCGTCTACAAAACAAAAACTAGTTCAACGACCAAGGTAGACTGCTCCACTTCATGAACAATGGACCAAATTAGATGGTCTAACACGTCTTGGAATAAAATCATTAACTTTACATTAACTTACACTGAGCTTTTCTGAAGAGGCTCTGTTAAGACAGTGGCAATATGCTATTGTAAAGCAACCTGGCTGCTTTTCTTCTGGCTGTTTTGATTCATCAGCTACAAAATAAACAGTAAACAGCTATATTTTCAGGATAATTAGTGAGTGCAAAATATGAGTTTTCCACCTCTTCTGAAAAGTTGTTGTTATGTTGAAAAAAAAGCTTTTGTTCCTGCAGTTGTAGAATGCGTCATCACAGCTCTGGGAAAGGCAGGAGTAGTAATTAAAAGCAAAACCCAGGCAGTGATATTCTGTAAGCACTACAGGTTCTTCAAGCCACTTTTATGAATTCAACAAAAGATGCCAGCAGTCATTGTATGTTTATGATATCACTTTCATATGTGTGCATAAATCTGTATTTTTTATGTGTGCATAAATTTGTAAAATTGTATATTTGCATTTGCATACTGCACAGGAGCTGGAGAACCTCAGCAGAATATTACCCAAATAAATAGTGTCAAAAAAGCTTGGCACTCAAAAGGCTACAAAACGTACCTGAAAAGTTAAACTAAGCTGTAACAGCACTGTGATCAGCAGAACCCCACAACTTCTCACATGTGTAAACTGTGTGACTCATTTATAGTGGATTTTGTCAGTACTTTCAAATACAGTTTAACCAGGCCTGTATGTTTAGCATGCAAAATATTAAATACAAATCACTGCATTCATAGTTTTGAAAGTATTGCTTATATATGACACACCGATTGTCTGTTATAAACTTATCAAACCTCAGAAAACCAAAATATTGTACCTATATCATACAACAATTTTGATGTTTAGATTTAAGAGTATTAACAGATAAGGGAAACTTTATTAACTGCAGTGTCATTAGTCATTTGCTTCAGATTCAATACTGGCCAGCATTACTCCTTCTATATTGTAGAATTCAATATTCAAGCCCTTTATATTCTGGGCCAAAGAGCATGTAAAAACAGCTTCTGGCAGTGCTCATAGGCCTAGACAAACTGATCTGCACTACTGTTAATGAGAACTGATGCCTGACTCTTACTGCGAGACACACCTAATTTAACCATCATTTTTACTACTTCAGCTTCAGCAAGGATAAATGCACAGTGTCCAATGCCGTACAAGGATCCTGTCATGCTCTACAGACTGGGACAAGCTTTAAGTTTACCAACAGTAGTTACTGAGCAAAGAGGGTAAAATTCATAAACATACACTGATATAAACTGATGGATATGTAGCAGTGTACACAAGTACATTTCCAGTCACACAAGCTTGCCACATAGGAAATAGTAGTTATCCTATTAAAAGAATATCCTATTAAACTGTAATCAGATTAAAGAAAATAATAGACTGGCACTGTAATACTGAATAAACATTGCATCCACATAGGCAATCTGTTAGGAAGCAGTAACCATTAATGAGGATAAAAGACACAGACAAGTTAATAATCATCTACAAACTCCAAATCTCTAAGCTAATACTCACTGCTGTTCTAAAACCTCTGCTGTTGCAGTACTGGAATAACGGCTGACCAGCTGTACACGTGTTCACAAATGTATCCGTACGTGTGTGTATGTGCGTGTGAAATGCTGCATCATCATAACACCAAAAGCCTGCACTGGGATTTTCACATGGAAGCACCCTAGAGTATGAGTGTTTGTGCTCATAGTGTAGCAAAGTCATGAAGAAAAGACCGGAGGAGAAACAGAGAATAAGCTGCCTGATGTGATGGTGCTGCTTGAGAGATGAGAAAGAGAGGTGTGAGAGAGCTGTCGATGACTGTTTACAATGAGAGTGTGTGACTTGTCTCTCAGGAGAAAAGAGATATCGAATGAATCAAACTTCCTGCAAAAATTACATCAGGCTCACTCAAGAGGTGATAATGAACACAGAGAGACAGAGGGAGAAGTGAGTCAGGGTAAAGAGCAAAAGAGAGCGAGAGAGAAAGGCAGAACGCTAAAGAAAGCCCGAGCAGTGAGGCAGAGGACATGTGGAAACATTGTGATGTAGGATAGCCCAATGGTACTGAGGTATTTAATGTCACATAAAGATAACAAGAAGACAATGATAGTTGAGTTGAGGGTGTTCAGGTGTGAGGGAAGGAAGAAGTAAAAGAAGTGTGGGGGGGTGTAGATGCAGGGAGAAAGAGGGAGAGTGACAGACAGAGAGAAAGACAGATATGGAGACAAGGAGATAGACATAAGGACTGAGAGAAGGAAAGCCAGAGAAAGAGAGATTGAAGTGAGTGAGGGAAAAAGAGAGATATAAAAAGAGAGAGGATAGAAAGGGAAGAAAAAGAAGGGGGAGCGAGAGACACTGAGAGAAAATGTAAGAATTACAGACAATATCCAGACATCCATAGTAAGACATGGAATGAGGGACAAACAGTTAGGTGGATAAAAACAAAAACAGAGAAAAAGAAATAAGACGGGGGAGGGAGCTCACAAGTATGTGATGTAGAAGAATAAACAGTGCTATGGTATTGTTATTGTAAATGTTACTGTACATAAACAGACAGAGCTGATAGGAGCAGGGGGTGGAGTGTTCAGGTGTGAGAGGAGGAGAAAAAAGTGTAAAGAAGTAAGTGAGAAATTATATGTGTGGAAGCACAGAGAAAAAGAGGGAAAGAGAGAGCGAGTGAGCAGAGACAGAGAGAAGAAAGACAGCTCAGCCTAAGTGGGGAAGATCAAGTGTGAGTGAGTGAAAAAGAGATATAAAGAGAGAGAAGGAGAGAGAAGGAAGAAGGAGAAGAAAGGGGGAGAAAAACAGAAAGGCAAGGAAAGAATGACAGACCATAGACAGATTAAGTTACAGAGACGGTGAAAATGAGCAAAAGACATGGAATGAGAGACAAAAAGACAAACAGACAGACCCAGAGAGAGAGAGAGAGAGAGAGAGAGACACTGGGAGAGACAGAGGACAGAAAGAGAATAAGAGAAAAACACAGATGGAGAGACTGACAGAACGATAGAGAGAAAAAATCAAAAGAGACAGAAAGATAGAGAAATAAGACAGACAGAAAGACAGACAGAAAGGAGAGAGGAGAGTGAGGAAGAGAGAAAGAAAATACAATAACAGGAAAGAGTAGGCAGGTATGGGAAGAGAGGAAAAGGAAAATGTAAGAATGACAGAAGGAGAGATGAGAGTAACAGAAGGGGCAAAAGAGAATGAGAAAAAGACATGGAATGAGAGACAGCTAGTAAGACAGACATATGGATAGACAGAGGCAGAGAGAGTGACAGGCATATATATATATATAGAGAGAGAGACAGAGAGACAAAGAGACAAAAAGAGGAAGAGACAGACAGAGAAATGCAGATAAAGACAAAGGAAGACAAACAGATATAGCGAGAAAGAGACAGAGACAGAGACAGAGAGACCCAGAGAAAGACAGAAAGACAGAGAGATTGACAGAAAGACTCAAAAACTCAAATGGTGAGAGAGAAGATAGAGGGAGACCAAATGAGACTGAGACAAAGACCAATACAGAGACATAGTCAGAGCTATACAAGAAAGTTGGAAAGCTTGACAGAAAAAGAAAGAGAGAGAGAAAGAGAGAGAGAGAAAGAGAGACAAACAGAGAGAGAGAAAACAGGTGAAGTCTATTCCAGGAGTCCTTTGAGCATGGTGAGCAATCTTGGGCTGTTTTTGTCTTTAGTGCCGCTCCTATTAGAAAGCTGTACTCATGTAATGTGTTGTGACAGCGCTGATTCTTGTGACTAACTGCTTTGGCAGCAGTGTTCCTCTGTCATGCTAATGAAGAGATGTGGAAAGCAGCCCGATTGACAGCCTATCAACACGTTACAGCCCCCTATGCACACAAGTACCCCAATACACACATACACACACTCCTACTCATACATGCGTAAAGAGATGCACAGGTGCACAATGATAAGCATGGAGAAACATTTAAGTTCCTGACAAGGATGTAATGTTGCTTGAACAGCCAGCCACAGATGCTGAGTGACGGGCTTGGTCAGACACTGATGTGTCAAAATAGGCAAAGATACTTGTGTTGCTGTAAACACACACTTAAGCACCCACATAAGCGGAGATGCAGAGGGATTGGCGTCACTCCCCTCTGCCATTGCGTCCCCTTGCATCAGAGAGATCCCCTAGTGCCTGCTAGAGAAAGCACCAACAGCAACACACACAGAAACAAAGGGTGGGACAAGCAACGAGACAAAGATGGAGCCACAAAAGTGAAACTCTTGCTATTAGAGGGTAAACAAAAGTCACTGAGGGACAAGTGCTATACAGAAGATACAGTTGATAAAGTGAGAGTGAGTGAGCAAAAATGGAGTTGTTAGATCGATCTTCTGACCCTGCATTGGCTCAGGGCTAAGTGAACGAGTCCTTTGCTCAGCTTAATTAAGGTTAATGCTGTCCTCATCCTTTATCTCTCCCATCCACCACCACCCCCAACCCCCTCCTTCCTGCATCTCCCACTTTCTCTCCGGCTCCATTTCACCTCCTCTCTGCAGACCTAGCAGTCATGCTAAAATCCATTTCCACAACCTCCTTTTAACCACGCTCTTAGACCCTGACCTTTGACATTGTGCCTATCCTCTGATTTTCTCACCTCACCACGCAGAAGTCCTGCCCGCCATCTCCACTGAAGTGGCCATAAAAATGCCCTTAATGGCTAAATGCTGTTTGCTCACATTATTGCCTGTTTCCCACTCATGTGACTCAGCACTCAGATTTAAATTATTCAATAACAGTCAGTGAGGTGCTGATGCATCTTCCCCTCTTATGAACAGCTGTCATCACAGCACGGTGTACATGAAGGTCTGGGAAAGAGAGAGAGAGAGTTTATGTATTTACATAGAGGTGAGGACACATTACGACCTTGTTATAATGTTACAAATCTTAACAGGTTAGACATTTGTCCCCGAATGTGAAACTGAAATGCTACTTACGAAAGAATAAATATAAGCAGCATGTAAGCTAAGAGACTGGACTAGCATGTAAATGCTGAAAAATATGGAATGAGGTGTTAGGTCAGAGACTGTCACTCATGTAAGGAGCTGTGACAGTGCTAAGGCTTGTGACTAACTACTTTGGCAGCACTGCATCATCAGTTTTGTTTGATGCCTCCACAAACCCCATCCCACAAAAAAAGAAAGAGCGAGCAGGCCTTCATCCTCAGAGGACAGCTGACAGTTGCACCGTCATGCTGGGGGAAAGCTGACAGCCGTAAATTATCTGACCAAACCCAGTTTAAAAGAAAATGAGAAAATACACAAATATATAATTCTAAATATAACTGAATGTAGTAATTTAGCATGGGTGCCCTGTGATGGACTGGTGGCTTGTCCAGGGTGTTTCCAGGGTGTTGACCAATAAGAGGAGTAGGCTCCAGCATCCCCTGTGACCCAGAAGGGTAGACAGCTTAGAAAATTAGTGAGCGAGTGAGTGAGTGATTTCTAAGGGATCCTCCTCAATCAATGTTTTCCTTTTAGTCATTTTTTTAGTCATCCAATGGACTTTTGGGCTTTTCTGTGAGACTTGTATTAAAAAGTTACTTGAAAAGGTACATGAAAATTGAGTGAAAGTAATGAGAATGTGTTATTACTAAGAGTGGGAATCACCAAAGGCTCCACAATATAATATTATAATAGTACAAAAAACTCAATATGATATTGATGTGATTTTAACAATATTGCAACAATATACTGGCTACTGCAGAAACATACATTGCAATTTATTACATTCTTCTACTACAAACTTTGTTCTCAAAGAAAAACATTGGCATCTGTTTTATCTAATGAAATAAAGTTTTCAGTCTGTTCATCTCACATCAGTCAGTTTAGTTGCACCAAAATGGGACTGTCGAGAAGACAGACTAACACTGTCATATTACGATTATATTTATATATTAAAATACCAATATTTGGCATTTGATACAATGTATCAGTACAACTTTGCCAGGCAAAAAATCATGACACTATGCTGTACTATGTTTGTCCACCATCCCTAGTTAATACACTTTTACTTTGCCATAAAAAAGTGAATATTAAGTTGATTCCAGTTTCATTAATCAAGTTTCAGCAATCAAGAAAAAATGTAAACTGTTTTATATTCTTAGGCTAAAAAAATCAATTTAATTTAAAATCCCATCAAATGTAAGAGGCATCTGAAAGTCATGCATGATTAAACCCCTAAATTAACTTTGACTTTATTTCAATGCATACAGTATGAACTCAAAATATTTCATGTTTTGTCTGTTCATCTTCATTTCATTTGTTTAATCTATTCTTGCATATCAAACCACATTCAACAGATTCCCAAAACTGTTGGGAGGGTAAAGCATTTACCACTTTGCAATGTTCTTCAATGTTCCCTCTCATTACACTTTTTGGCACTGAGGATACCCAGCAACAAATGTTTCAGGTGTTATTTAGTCTCATTCTTCCTGCAAACACGCCGTAAGGTGTACAACGGTACGGGGTCGTCACCTAATGTGTAATGTGTGAAGCACGTGGTTTTGCATCATCTTGTTGAAAAATGCATAGACTTGTGTGAAAAGATGCCTTCTTGAAGGCAACATATGTGGGTCTAAGCCTTAATGCTGCATCAGAGAAGGGTAAATGAGCTTTACCAAAAGCGCTGACACACTGACCCCATACCATCATAGACCCTAACAGCCTTTTTACATGCCCTTTTTATCTTTGGTCTGGAGTACTCAGCGTTCTTTTCTTCCAAAAACAATCTGGAATACTGATTTGCCTGTGTACAATACGCATTTCCACTTTGTGACGATCCATCCCAGATGTCTCAGAGCCCAGAGAAGTCACAGCCATTTCTGGACATGGTTAACAAAAGGCTTCTATTTTGCACAGTAAGGTTTTAAGTGGTATTTGTGAATGTAACTCCAGACTGTAGTGCTTGACAAATGTTTGCCAAAGTAATCCCTTGTCCATGTGGTTATATCTGCTATGGTTCTTGATGCAGTGCTGCCTATAGCAGGGATAGGAGATCGCAGCTGTTCAGTGTAGTTCAGTTCAGTTTTTAAACACAGAAATACCTCCTGATTCCTTGAATTGTTTAATGATATTATGCACTGTAGAGGGAGAAACATGCAAATCCCTTCTGATCGTTCTTTGAGGAACCCTGTTTTTAAGCATTTCAATCATTTTCTCACACATTTGTTGACAAACTGGAGATCCTCTGCCCTTCTATGCTTCTCAAAGATTCAGACTTTTGTGGGTACTGCTTTTTGTACCAAATCATGATAACAATCACCTGTACACTTCACTTGTCTGAAATCACATCAGCATTAAGTTTTACTAGCCCTAAGTTGCCCCCCGACCCCAGCTTTTTTTGGGAATGTTTCGCAGGCCTGAAATGCAGGAATGGATGTGTATTAAAATTAAATGAAGCTGACAAAACAAAACATGAAATATGTTGGGTTCATACTGCCTGCAATAAAATAAAAGTCAAAGTATATGTAGGAAACACTGCATTTTTTATTTGCATTTTTACACTGTCCCAACCTTTTATGATTTGGGGTTGTGTGCTAATATGATACAGGTCTAGCAGCAGCATCCAAATGCAGTCAAGTGCTCTCTTATAGGTCTCAAGTTGTTTACATAATAAAATTGCAAGAGATCAGCCCAAATAAAAATAACCCTGACTCTCGACTGTGTGTTTGAAGGAAAATCTGTCAGTTCTGATTGTGCATCCCTGATAAGAGTATAATGATACGATTCACTTTGATAACTGACACTCTCATGACAAATACACTGTCTCACTATTGCATTGTATAATCAAGTTAATAAAATGTTAGCAATAGCAGTTTTAAAGCAAAGCAAGATCCTGGCTATATGGAAACCTAGCTGCTGGGATTCTGTTGAACAGATGTGGGCTGACAGTGTGTTACTGGGAGCTGTGGTCCAGGCACTGGTCACCGCCACATGGGAGCACTTCCTTTGTGCTGACAGTGAGTGACCAGCACGAAAAACCTCCTGACAACTCTGATGTTAAACAGATATGACCCTCTAGCCTCTCCCTCTCATTCTCTATACACTTTTCCCCAGTTCCTGCTCTTCTCATCTAGTTTCTCACCAACACTCTCTTCTGCTCTTCTACAACCCTCCACCACGTACCTCTGCCAGCCAAAACACTCGGCAGGAGACAAAGCCCCCTTAACATTGATACAGCGTTGCTCGGAGACACAGACATCATGGCAGCTGCTATCGCTGTTATCTCCAGTCCCTGTTCCAAATGCCACAATAGCAATCTGTTGGAAGTTTGCATTGTTTGTTGAGGTCTTAGTTGTTGTATACGGTCTCTAGTCTCAGAAATACTTCATTGGATGTTGTGTTATTGTTATTTTTCCTAGGGTAAATTGCTCCTTCATGAGTATAATCTTAACATACTGTGTGCTTACAGTCAGTCTGTGATAGAAATTTAGACATGCTCTGCAGCTCTCTGGCTGTTTCTTGGTCAGCTGTTTGCACACAGCAGCGTTCTCTATGGTACCTGGGCTTGATGCAGTTGCTGTCCCCAGAGCAGTGGGGGCTAGAAGGGGCTGGCTGCAGTGCCCCAGTGTGCAGAGGGTAGCTCTGTGCTCTGCAGCTCCCATTAATATGATAAAGAGCCCTCTCATCAACCACTCCCTCTGGCCAAGAGCTGACAGAAGATTTACCTTCAAGAGCACATCCTGCAAGCCCAACTAGAGAACTTCAGAAGTAGGAAAGGTGAAGGGAACAGAATAGCAGGGAGGTTGTTTTTGACAGTGTCATTTATTTTATTTTGAAGTCTGTATTTTAGAATTCTCAAATTAAATTCTTGCGAAAGAAGGGTTTCACAGAACAATAGGAACAGGTCTATGGATGTAGCGAGTAAATCAATAAAGGATGAAAAAGACAGATGAAGTGAAGGCCGACAGTGAGAAACAAAGGAGGGATATACAAAAGAAAACAGGGAAAGTGATGGAGTCTGGCCATGACCTGGATTCAGAAGCACAATACAGATAACCTTAAGATGATAGCCAGGCAGTGCAAATCAGTTACAAAAATAAATCATAAAAAAAAAAAAAACCCACAAAGCTGCCACAAAGAAGCCGGACTAGCAACTCAGAGGCAAACAAAATAAGTCAGCTTGACAAACAAGACTGGTCAGCTCGGACAGCTGGACAGCGTTTTCCACACAAAGCGTTGTCAAACAGACGTGTGCAGAATGTGCTGAGCATCTAACAGCATCCCAAACCATTAAATTAACTAACAACAAAGCTGGAATTTGAGATAGTGGGTCAGTCAAATTACACAAGTTAACACGAGTAAATGCACCATATGGGGATTCTGGGCTAAATATTATAAGCTGGGTGGTCTTTAAGAACAGCTGGCGGGAGGGGGGACCAAAGCCCTCATAATGTTCATAGCAACAACCCCCTGGGTCGTCTAGATTATTGCAGTCAATCATAATAGATTATGTTTCCATGAGCAACCATAATCGCTTTGTGAAATCAGATCTAGATCACATGTAGCCACAATAATATGTTTTAAAGTTCTTCCAGTAAAGACTTTAACCCCTTCCTCTCCAGACATATAATTTAAATATTAATCTTACATTATTATTTAGTAACTACTTTAAATTATATACTGATCCTTGTGAAACTATTATACAACTAAAGTGAAGGAATGTATCTAGATCTAGGCATTAAATTAATATTTCTTTTATCACATTGATTTCATTTCCAAAATGTAATATTGTCCACAGTTTCTGACAACAGGTAATCTGATCAAACCATTTTACATCATTTTACAGCAGTTATCTCCAATTAGAAACTTTTCTATTTGAACTGGACAACCGAGAAACATTAGTGAAATTGAGAACATAAGTGGATCAAAAACAAAATGTCAAGAATATTTAACCATGATATGTTTGCGTTATTTGGAGCAACTCATTTTGATGCCAATAATGTGTTAAAATAATAAAAAACAATAAAATACTGACGCATTGTTACTCACTGGGATCAAAAGTTTACTTTCCATTTTATGAGGCAGTCATGCTCAAAAACTATAAGCAATTTATGGCCCAAGAAGCAGCAAGCAAACTGTTTTTACCATAAGCACTACTGATTCTACTAGACAATCGAACACTGATCAGTAAAAACATTAAAACCACCTCCTCCCTGCTTCTACACTCACTCTCCATTTTACCAGCTCCACTTACCATATAGAAGCACTCTGTAGCTTTACAATTACAGACTGTGGTTCATCTGATTCTCTGCATTCTTTGTTAATCCCCTTTCTCCCTGTTCTTCAATGGTTAGGACCTCCACAGGACCACCAAAGAGCAGGTGGAGGATCATTATGAGAAATGCAGTGATGTGGTTGTGGCGTGTTAGTATGTATTGTTTTAGTACAAAGGGATCAGACAGATCAGAAGTGCGGTTTGAGGTGTTCCAGGTACCAGTATTCCTACTTTGCAACAATGCGATGTACAGTACTATTAGTATTATGGGCATTATGGGTGTCTATAACATGTATTCTATCGTGATTTTTGTTCATGCTACTGAACGTTTTTTGAACGTCTGTTAGCTAGTGCACCAGTTTACCAGTTTGGGGAATAGATAAATTAGTTTGCAAAAAGACCAGTTAATCGAATACCCACTCATTAGGGATGCTCAAGAATCAATATTAGCCAGGATGCACATCTTTAATTCTCACTGCTTACTTACTGATTTTACATTAATAAACGGTATTGTGAATATTTGTTCCCTGTGTAGTGTTGTTTCCTGTTTCCCTTTTCTTATAATTATCACATTTATCTTATTCCTATATTTCACAAAAATAATCATGGTAAAATCTCAACATGGAACTCAGCAATGTTTAGTAACAGCTTTTAGTAACACACACACACACACACACACACACACACACACACACACACAGATTCCCCCATACATAAAGAAGCATGTTTAAAGTGGTACATCCAAACACACGACATACACACACTGAAACAGACGTTTTTTTCTAAGCATCCCCTGTGAGAGGCTCTCAGGTCTTTTAGGGCCAGTGCACATGCTTCTTCAGTGGGTCAGGGGTCTTTGCAGAGTGCCTGTCAACGGTAAGTAGAAAAGCCTGTCATGTGGCTGTGACAAATCTCAGGGGTACTATAATCAACCCGCTCTGCTCACCCAAGCCTCAAAGCCTCAGTAGTGGTTCTGTTCAACCAGCAGCAACGAGAGCCGAGTTACAGCTCCATCCTCACATACAGGACATGCAGGGGTGCTCCAAAGGTTAGAGGGGCAGAGAGAGGCTATCAGAGTAGTGTAATCACAGCCCCGAAGGTGAATAGCTGGAGGCAACAGCAGGCAGCCATTCCGGATCCTCTAACGGCTCCAGTCAATTGGACCATTTATGGAGCACAAAAGCAAAAGCCCACTCTAAGGTGCTCATTCTGATAATATGAGGGCCGGGGTGCTCACCTTTAAAGGCAGTGGAAATTACTGGTGGTGGGGTGAGGGGTATATGGAAAGTGGTCCTAAATATTCATTTCCACTGTATTCACTCTACATTCTCAAGACAGAATGCTCAGAAGAACCCCTGGAAGTGCATGAACAAATGCTTGCAGTCTACACAGCCGAACCATAACACATCTATTATTTAGCATCACTACAGTAACCTATAGATAACTATGTGAGGTCTAAAATAAAACACATATGCTATAGCATACAGATATACCTCCTAAATACAGAGTACTAAGCACAGCACAGAGACCTTCCTATTGTCTATCCAGTTTCCAGTCAATAAGTACAAGTTATTCATTTTCAGTTTCAAACAGCAGGAAATGTATTTAACAAAAATTACACAAATAAATAACACTAACATCAAATCTATCTGTATTTAAACATCCATTATTTCCTTTACTGCACCTCATTTACTCTTCTATCCCCCAATCTTACAATCATAGAGTAACAACTGTGCCCTCCCAGCAACAGCTATTTAACTATGTTTCCCTTCAAACTGACATTAACATTTACACAACTACCCAAATACACCTTAACTGCCTTGCAAATTTCCCTCTTGTGTACATCCTATATGGGTGCCTATAATATATATTCAAAAGTGATTTTTTTCATGTTACTGTTCTGTTGTCAAAATGGTTAAACTGGATATATGGATATGTATAAATAGGACTTTCCAAAACTTAAGTTTAAACATTTTACAAATTCAGAGAAAATGTGACTATTTTATCAGCTGAACTCTTTATTCAGATCCACAGATTTCTGTCCAACCTTCCACTGTGAGAGGACAACTCTACAAAACGTGTCTGAAAGATTGTGAAGACATAACTGAGAAAAATAAATACTCAAGTAAGAATTTTATAGACTGATGAGTCTAAATTTGTAGTTATTTGGACTGCACAATACTGGAAAAAAAAACTGACACTGCAATTTTCAATAGATGACTCAAACATTAATATTTAGCAATCATTATTCACTGTAACATTTTTCACACTGGGGTGAAAATAAAAATAATAATAAAAAAGCAGAGAAATGACTTTTTAACACAACTGTGAGTGTGATCCCTCTTCTCTGGAATGTTCATGCTCTGTAATTGGTTTCAATACACCAAACACAAAAGCAGGTAAGCACCGTGACTACTCTTCTCTGTGTACCTCTCTGTTGAACCATGCAAGTTCTTCTTTTGTATCATGTAGCAAAAAACCACAGCATGACATGTTTCATTTCATTTGTCTTTCTAGACACTGCACGTCCTGCTATGTGAGTATTGCACATGCGCACATTACGATAACAATTCTGAAAAGATATACACAATGTTGCCAAAAGTATCCACTCATCTGTCTTCATACACATATGAACTTGAGTGACATCCCATTCTTAATCCATAGGGTTTAATATGATGTCGGCCCACTCTTTGCAGCTATAACAGCTTCAACTCTTCTGGGAAGGTTTTCCACAAGGTTTAGAAATGTGTTTATGGGAATTTTTGACCATTCCTCCAGAAGCACATTTGTGCATCAGACACTGATGTTGGATGAGAAGGCCTGGCTCGCAGTCTCCGCTTTAATTCATCCCAAAGGTGTTCTACTGGGATGAGGTCAGGACTCTGTACAGGCCAGTAAAGTTCTTCCACACCAAACACGCTCATCCATGTCTTTATGGACCTTGCTTTGTGCACTGGTACACATTCAAGTTGAAACAGGAAGGGCCCATTCCCAAAATGTTCCCACAAAGGTGGGAGCATGAAATTGTCCAAAATCTCTTGGTATGCTGAAGCATTAGAGGTTTCCTTTCACTGGAACTAAGGGGCTAAGCATAACTCCTGAAAAACAACCCCACACCATAATCCCACCTCCACCAAACTTTGCAATTGGCACAATGCAGTCAGACAAGTACCGTTGTCCTGGAAACTGCCAACCCCAGACTCGTTCATCAGATTGCCGGCCAGAGAAGCCTGATTCGTCACTCCAGAGAACACGTCTCCACTGCTCTGGAGTCCAGTGGTGGCGTGCTTTACACCACTGCATTTGACGTTTTTTTCATTGCGCTTGGTGATGTAAGGCTTGGAGCAGCTGCTCGGCCATGGAAACCCAGTCCATGAAGCTGTCTACGCACTGTTCTTGAGCTAATCTGAAGGCCACATGAAGTTTGGAGGTCTGTAGAAAGTTGGCGACCTCTGTGCACTATGCACCTCAGCATCCGCTGACCCCGCTCTGTCATTTTTGTGGCCTACCACTTTGAGGTTGAGTTGCTGTCGTTCCCACTCACTTCCACTCTGTTGTAATACCACTGACAGTTGACTGTGGAATATTTAGTAGTGAGGAAATTTCACGACTGAACTTGTTGCACAGATGGCATCCTATCACTGTAACACGTTGGAATTCATTAAGCCCCTGAAAGCAACCTGTTCTTTCACTAATGTTTGTGGAAAGTCAGCAGTCTGCATGCCTAGGTGCTTGGTTTTATACAGCTGAGACCATGGAAGTGATAGGAACACCTGAATTCAATGATTTGGATGGGTGACTGAATACTTTTGGCAATATAGTGTATACTATGCAGCCCTAATTTGGACTATAAAAAGCAGAAAATGCAACCAAAAATGGATTATGGTGTGGAAAAATATCCCTGCAGATTTCACCCAAAAGTCTGCTGAACAGTCTGCTGAGAAGTCTGCTGAAAAGAATTGAAGCAGTGATGAAGGCAAAGGTGGGTCTTCTTTTCCTCATTCAAATTTTGTTCAAAATATGAGAATACAAATACCGAACTGTGGGCTGGGAACTGAACCTCTGATATTCTGCAGGCGGGGCAGTGGTGGTATGTACTATCCAGCTGAGCTGGAATGGAAATGCCCACCATTAGTGCCTACATGTGCATCAAAGCAGGCACACTCTAAAAATAGGGTGCTAAATTATTGGTTGTAATTATTTACTATAATTCTAACGTTGGAAACAAATAAGCAAATAATATATCAGCACAACCTATCAACACACACACGAACACACACAGAGAGAGGGAGAGAGAGAGCAAGAAAGAGAGAGAGAGAGAGGGAGAGGGAGAGAGAGAGAGAGAGAGAGAGAGAGAGAGAGAGACAGACAGAGACAGAGAGAGAGAGAGAGAGAGAGGGAGAGAGACAGAGACAGAGACAGAGAGAGAATTAATAGTAGATGAGACAGTGCATGCCACAAATGGGACACCAAGAGATAGTTGAAGAGATGAAGTCTCTACTCTAGCCAGAATAGAGCTTACACACACACACATCCACACACACTCTCTCTCTCCTTCCCTGTGGTTGGCTGAACCACAGACAGTGGAACTAAGGAGGATGTGATAGAGAGAGAGAGAGAGAGAGAAAGAGAAACAGACAGAGAGACATGGAGAGAGGAACGCCTGGGAAGAGTGGGTGAATTAGATAACGCATGGGCCACCCTCTCCCCTGGTCACGTGCCGGAGGTGCCGATATTAAATGGAGTGGTGACCAATTACCTGCTAGTGCTCTCAAATCTCTCACCTCATAATCTAATACTGCTCTCTTCAGCAGGGCCTACCACATCCTCTCAAGCTCTCCCTGGAGGAGGAAAGACTAATGAAATGTACACCCCAGCCACGGCCCAGGCCCAGCACAGCAGCAGCCAGCGCAAACAAACGCCAGGCCCCTCGATCCTCTTCATATGAACAAATAAACCGCCTCTAATATCCAGTTAGGCCCTTGCTTTCATTTGTTTAGCTTCAGTGTGTACTATGTAGTCCACTGAGAGTTGATGTATTATTAAGGAAAAAAGAAGGAGAAGACAAAAATACACCTCTTTCTCCCAATCGAGCTGTGTGCTGCTGTGCCTGGGGCTGCGCACCTCGCGCTCCCACACTCCATCTCTCCGCTCGCTCCTCGCCCTTCATAATTCATCTCAAATGAGGGAAAAACAAACAAGCAGCAGCACATCCAGAGGATGCTAAGTGCAAAGCCCAGTTTCATGGGAATGTGTTTATGAAAGAGAGAGAGAGAGAGAGAGAGAGAGAGAGAGAGAGAGAGAAGAGTGGGTAGAGGAGCAGAACTAGGCGTTTGTGTTTTTCCCAAACACTGGGGTTAAGGGGGCATTTTTGCATATTGTAAAACCCAGTGCACACAGAAAGATGAACGAAGCACACTTAGTTTTACGGGACACAACAGGAGTTGAGTTACATAACCATCTAAACCATGCTGAATTCCACATTAACAGCCAAACACACCTCATGAAATCCTTATACAGTGCATACTGACAAAAAAATGTTCTTACTTTTTAATGTAGAGAGATTCCATTTCAAAGCTATTTTAAAACATTTCTATTGATTCAGCTATCACGAAATTTCCACACAATATAAAGAGCAGCTACTGCACTCAAATTACGTAGAAAATTAAAAACTGCAAAAATGGAGAATGTTGGCATCTATCTAGCTACAAAGCCCAAAACATTAAGCTTTTAATAGTCTTACGAACAAATCATGAATCAATTCATAGAAAAGCGCCACAATGGAAATCGCAGTCTTAATTTTGGTCAGGAAAATCAAGATTCAATATTTTGCCCAAATTGTTCCACCCTAGCTGCAGCACTCGGGACCCTTTTCTAAACCTATTTTGTGTTTAGAAGTGTTCTATAAATATTAATGATATCCATAATATGCTCAGAAAAGCTTGGCGTGATGCAATTTATTATCATATCACACATCTGTACTGTCTGGTAGTTGTGGCCTACGGTCATTAGGAGCAGGAGCCCTTTAGGGCCGGCTTATTCCATGTCGGGCTGGGTGAGAGTTAGCCTGCTGGACTCATCGCCTGCCACTGGAGGATTTTCAGGACTGGATTTCAGATTTGCTTTACTCCTGAACTGAGGGGTGAATGGTCAAAGGGAGCTGGGGAGGACTAGAGAGGACTCTGTGGGGAAGGACAGAGATAGTCAGAGTTTAATCTATCTCTCTCTTTGTCTCTCTCACTCTCTCTCTCTTTATTTGAGCTGCTGGAGTTACCAGAGCTTCATCTCTGTTGGTTGATCACCTGTCCCTTCCTGACCTAATGATGTTCTTCTGCTCGTCAGCCTGGATGACTAGAATTACCACAGTGGAGCCACCAACATCTGGCACTGATCACGAATTTCATTCTGACAGAGAACTTATGACACGGTTCTAATGTTACATTACATCCTCCTAGATTGATCAGAATGTTTCTGAACAATGTTTAGGCACTTAGCTTCTTTACTGTATCTTGTCATGAAATCTCATTCGCTCTGTCTTTCTCTCTTCATCCGTGGTTGACCAGAGAAGGCTGGGTTCCTCCCTTGAGCCTGGGTTCCTCTCAAGGTTTCTTCCTCTTACTCTGTCTTCTTCCTTGACACCGTCACCTCTGACTTGCCAACGGGAGCTTGGACCCGGATTCCCTTCCCTACATCTATATACGGCCCATTTTTTGGCCCAATGTATGTACAGGATCTAAAGACGTTCTTGTCAATTTAATTATGTCACTCTGCTGGGTGTATGAGGTAATTCGATCTGTTCTGTCATCAGAGCCTTGAATGATGTATTTATCATGGAAACTCACATCATGATAAAACGTGATGTATCGTGCAGCCCTAGCATGTACACACACTCACACAAATGACAGCTCAGATCAACTAATCTGTTCAAGATTTGTTCTCTATATCTCTAGTCTCTTATCCCGGGCACTGAAGCTCACAGGCATACACTCCAACAATGTAATCATTTCTGGTCTGTCATAGCTAGTCACAGTAGCACACAAAAACATGTGTTACTAGTGGATGCCAGATTTTTTTCCCTTACCATCATATTGTTTTTGTTTATCTTTTCACTGTCTGCGTCCTTGGAATCCACAGCAGCGGTCAAGAGTTTTAATCAATTTCCAGAGTACCATGGCTGCCCAGTCAGTCAGTCAGGCAATCCCTAAGGGAGAGCTGGGTACAAGCCCAGCAATAAAAATAATACAAAATCTAATCTGAATTATAGTCGAAAGAGATTAGGGTACCGTAATCCTGTGAATAAACAGAAAAAAGTGAAGGGAAGTAAACAACTGATGTGGGGGCAGGGGGTTGTATTCCTATGTGTTTGTGTGTGAGATGAAGAGGTTCTAAGGTGGACAGCACTTTTTCATCAAAAACACTCTAATCCGTGACTCATCCCCCCCTCATATCCGTCTCTCTCTGCCCTTCTCCACATATTCCCTCTAGTCCTTCCCAACTCCCTTTGACCATTCACCCCTCAGTTCAGGCCTAAAGCATATCTAAAATCCAGGCCTGAAAATCCTCCAGTGGCAGGCGATGAGTCCAGCAGGCTAACTCTCACCCAGCCTGACAGGGAATAACCCAGCCCTAAAGGGCTCCTCCTCCTACTGGCCATAGCCCACAACTACCAGACAGTACAGATATGTGATATGATAATAAATTACATCACACCAAGCTTTGCTGAGCATATTGTGGGTATCATTAATATTTATATACATAGAACACTCCTAAACACAAAATAGGTTTAGAAAAGGGTCCTGAGTGCTGCAGCTGGGGCTGAACAATTTGGGCAAAATATTGAATCTTGATTTTCCTGACCAAAATTGCGACTGCGATTTAAATTGCAATACTTTTCTATGAACTGAGGTGCAGACGGTTTTAGGCCAAGAAGACGAGCAAATCCACTTTTTCCTGGCTTGAAGCATGAACATAGCCGGTTAACACATCAGACTGATTGGTCTAACTCAAAAACAGGTGCTTCACAATTGGCGTGTTATTATGTTATTGGATAATATGTTTATTGGATAACACATATATAATTGTATACTCCATGTTAAATCCTTACTTTTTTATTCATATTATTCTTGTGTTATTGTTTTGATATTGAACCAGAGGAGGACAGTTTCTTTTGTTGAGTCTTGATTTTTTTTAATAACCTCTTTTTAATGCACCATTTTGCTGGTAACTTTCAACTTCAAACCTCAGAAAACTAGTCTTCGTGATACACATGGTCTTTAAGTATTGTGATATTTCTGCCCCATCTGCCAGGGGAGGCAGCTCCAAGGGTAAAAGAGTGAGGTATATCACTGATGGATCTCTCAAGTACAACAGAGGAGCAAATGCTTCTTGATCTACTCTTTCTCAGTTCCCCATCAAAGTAATACATTCAGTGCTAAGGCAGCTAATCACACTTTCTTGACTCCAGCTTTATTCTCATGTCCCTATCCAACCCTTCAGTTCTTCTCCTCCAGCAGTTTCTTTAGCGAGGTTAGAGGTTGAGAGATGGCACACTAGGAGAGGACAGGACTGAGGAGGGGAGGGGGACCGACAGCAGTGTATAACATCACACAAAGGACCTCTCCAGCACCCCTGCTGGGTTCACCACTACATCCCTATATACTGCCTGGCCTCTTTTCATGTTGAGTGGAGTGTACGCTATGCTTCATCTTTTGAGTGGTACAGCATGACAGGAGGTAACTGATATAATTATGAACACTGACGGAGACACAAACAGACACTCACACAGACAGGACTAAAATTGTACACCCATGCTATGCTTGGTAATGAACAAAATGAACTTTGACATCTCTGTGTCCGCCCCTCCCCCTGAATTTGGAGCTACACCCACACGTTTCTGGTTCAATGAACAAATAGCAAAGTTCAACAAGCCTAAAACTTGCCACATTCTCACAGCGCCACACTGCATTAGTTGGATAAAATAAAACCAAATAAGGCCACGTGTGATTAAAATTGTGTCAAAAAACTTTTCAAACAGTGCCTAGGAATGCTAAAATCTCTTTGAGAGCTAAACAAGAAGAGCACTCACTAAGGGTTTGATGTGACCGCTCCAATTACTGTCCCATCAGTGCAGTTGAAGTAAGTATGAGATCATGCTTAGTAACTCTTCCTAACGTCGAAGACAGAAGACACCAGTTCCCAGGTGGATCAAACGAGTCAGACTGGTCTTTTTATCTCTTCCTATATCAAAGGTATTTAGGGCTGTTTTCTGTTGTGCGCTGCGACAGACACCCTCACCCAGGATGTCTCCATGTAATTATACGCGAGAGGACCTTCATTTCACCACTGCTCCCCACGCCAGATGAAAGACATGCAAGGCACAGCCATGTAATTGCCCTCGCTCGTTGAAGGGGGGGGAAAGAAAAAGACAGAGATAGTGAGTGTGAGAGAGAGAGAGAGAGAGAGAGAGACAGGGAGGGGTGAGAGAGCAGTATTCTTGTATATCCTGTTTACTGTGTGTCTCATCTCTCCATTTCTTTCCCATACCCTGCCTCTGTCCTCTGAGGCAGTCACAGTGGCTCCAGTCGACTGGGGCTTCATTATTCCCCCAGTGCCCATGTCTCCAGGACAGATGTGTAAATTGTTGTGTTAATGCAGCCATGCAGCCGCCATGCTTTACAGGTCCAGATTTACGCACTCGGTGTCACTTTATAACTGTCAGTCACATATCTACACGCACACTTAAACAGGGTGTGGGAGGACACCGCTACATACACACACAGTGACATACAAACACTCCTGTCAATCACACTCAGTGGCCTAAATCAACAGCAAAAGTGCCTAGCACTTAAATCACCAGAGCCTCTACGCAGCTACAGAATCATGAGCTGCCTCTCACAGCCTGAGACGCTCACGCCCCAGCTGTAAATGACTGAGGACCAGACGTCACCGTGATTCACATGCTCTTTCTTGCTCATTTAAACTTTTTATTTATGTTAGAATTAAAAAGAAGTGTTTAGAGATTATCATAAGGTGCCATTTCAGGGCCATAATTCTCTCATAATTCTGTTTTTGTGGGGTTTACAAACAAGTTGAAACAGACAAAATGCACCAGCAGTAGTGTCACATTAAAAACACTGAAAGCATGAAAAATTATACAATTGATATAAATACATTTATTAAATAAGACAAAAGTATAATGCACTGACATCCAATCAGCTACTGGCAGTTGTTGCAGTTATTATTACAGTTAGTACTTGCATAGTTACTATAGTTTCTGTTGTTGCTGTTGTATAGATGTATAGATGCTCTATAACTGTTCTATTTTTTTTTTTTAGGAAATTGCCGACCATATTTAGAAATTGCTGTTCTAGAGATCACTGACAATAGCAATGACATTATGACAAGCCAAACAGAAAGACAATAACATACTGTCATATTGCCCACCCCAACTTTTTTTGATCTTTCATATCAATAGATGGTAGAATAAATTATTTCTTAATATGTAAAACTGCATTCAATGACTCAAGAACCAAAATCAGGGATGTTTATGGCAGTTACTCCACCTGGTTAGGCAGACTTCTCCACTGGCAGCAGAAAGCGGGCTCACACAAGCCATTGGCACAATCTGCTAAAACATCTACTGGCTGCCAGTTCATATCTATGTGTCTGCATGTCCTCTTAAAGCCTGAACGCAGTGCCAGGATCAATCAAAGCAGCTTTATGCTGTCCCATTATGCAGCATTGTATTAATAAGAATTATGAGCAGTTACTGTTATAGAAGTGAACAGAAATTTCATCTACCCGGTGAAAATCTGAACAGTATAGAAGGCAGGGATATAAAAAGACTTGCAGCCATGACGCCAAGGTAGACGTGTTGAGGCACAGTGATTCTTATTACATAGGAGAGACATGAGGGACATTGAAGTATAGCTAATTTCACCTGTCCATCAAGCCGACAAAACATCTAATTTCACAACTCTCAGCAGCTGCCTTTGATTTTAGAGAAAGATGCCATTTTGGATAGGAACTCAATATACTGGACCAGTACTGGGACCAATGCTTACCTTTTAAAATAGATTATGTGTCAATCAGACAGAAGCAAACATGATAACAATTCAATAATCCAACACTGAATGGCAGTCAGAGTTTCTATAAACCACAAAGTAATATCAAAATAACTTACTTTGTCATTTACCTTCATTTATTTATAATTACCTACAGCTTTTTTAAATTTTATAGTTATTATTTATTGGCCTACATCATGGAAAGCTGATTTGTCCTAAAATTATAATTTTTTAAATAAGACAGCTGAATGAAGTATGTAAATATTGTTACAGTTTAAACATGTACAATTCACACCCTTGTTCATACAGTCTACATGGTTTGCTTAAGCTGCAACAACAGCTGGTTCTGAATCCACAGTTTTGTAATGTCATGTGTCCGGGGTCCTTTCTGTGTGGAGTTTCCTCTGGGTGCTCCGGAGCGGTGGTCATGAGAACTGGAGATGCTAAATTGCCTCTAGGTGTGAGTGTGGGTGTGTTTGTCTGTGTGTATGCCCTGCGATCGATTGGTGGCCTGTCCAGGGTGTTTCCTGCCTTCCGCCCACTGAATGCTGGGATAGGCTACAGACCCCCACTGTGACCCAGGAGAATAAAGTGGTTTACAATATTAGTGAGTGAGTGAGTGAGTGAGAGTCATTTACATAGCAGTCTTAAAGTCTCAGTAACAAAAACAGCCTGCTTATTAACAACAAAGAGATACAGAGAGGTTGGAAAATGGTCCCGTAATAAATTAGTTTTAGGAGAGAAATGTGGGATTGTACAACCTTAATTTTTGACCCTGAATCTAAATGATGCACTGACTATATGTCTAACATGCAGTGTGCATGTATTCGAAGGAGAAAGACTGGATCACTCTTTAAAAATTGAGTTTGATGCTGTCTGGCCCATACTTGCACCCTATCCTGAATCAACGTAACAGGCCCAGCTCACTGTGAGCTCCCCCAGTCTTGACAGATCACTTTATAAACGAGTCTCCTGTGCTGTCAAAATGTATTTTCTCTTTCTATATATCGTCCTTTGTGCTCTCTTATATGGTCACAAAACACATGAACCCATGGCCATAGAACGCACAAACCCTGAGGGAAGATGAGAGGAGATGAGCACTCTGACAACATCACAACAAGAGTCTCTTTTTTCCGAAGTAAAAGTCCCACCGCCTCACTTCAAGATTAATCAATCAAGTAGAAGCTTCCAGCCCACGTCTCGGCCATCGGATCAATAGACATCTTCACGGCTTTCACTCCTGCTGTCATCCTTCCAGCTCATCTTCTTCAAACCCGTGAGCTGCACTGGCTCAGAACTTGACGTGGAGCGAGACAAGACGAGACGGTACAGAACGGGACGGGACGGGGTGGAGCAGTTTAGAGCAAATGCACAGAGAGTTAATGAACCTGCACCAGTCAGCATGGCCGTCCATCTGTTTCCTTAATCCCCATAACCACTGACCATGCTGCGCTAGGGTGCTAAGCAAGCCATACTAGCTGAACCTGACTCACTGTTGCAGTATGCAGGCTGAGGCTATGAATGGCTCGTCACAGATGAATGAGCGTGCAGGTGCATTGGCTATAGCCAAATGTGCAGATTGCTTTTAGACAGGGCTAAGTGTGGCACTGGGCCCATGGCTGGGTTTAGCAGCTAAAAGCTCTGCACACGCACTAATCACAACAGAGTGGCCAAGCCCAAGCGGAGTGAGTGAAGAGGTGAGAGTGAGGTCGGCCATGCTGCCCATCTGTCTATCAGCAGGTAAAGAGCTTGAAGTGAAGTGGACAGACCTTTCCATACACACACACACACACACACACTCAGATGCTTAAATGTTAACTAAAGTCAGTTATTCTTGGCTGAAACAAAAGCGTGGTCTAGTTATTTCTTACTAATAGGTCTTGCCACATTCAAGCAGAGAAATTCTGTCAGAAGTACAGATTCTAAACTTTCAATCAACACTACATTTGTGCTTATAAGCATAAAAGGATATATTTTGTTATGATCAGAATTTGATGAGGTCTTGCCTGATGCATGCTTAGATTCATGTATGCCATGCACTTATTAAGGGAAATGAATATCCCTACAAAACAATATAAGATGCCAAAATTATAATGTTCACATTTGCACAGTATAATTCTTGACTGCCAGTGTAGAATGCAAACTTAATTCATTCTATAGTTTACTATGTAATTCAATACATACACTCCTGGTTAACAAAAATGGGCCAAGCCCGAAGTCCAATGTTTTTTCAGATTGTTTCAGCCTGATGTGCAGATGTAAACTCTATAGGGAATATTTTCAGTCACATTAAACACTAACTTGGCAATGTTTTTCAACTATTTGAAGCCATCAGTGCTGAGTAGACTTTTTGGTCACCCAGAAAACTTTACTATTTAAAGAAACAAAAGGAAAGAGCTACTCTTTATCTAAATAACTTTATCTGCTTGTTTAATAATTAGTTGTTAAGACCGTTACATGCTTGATATTTTACAAATGGGGCTTGGTCCTTTTTTGCCCATGAGAGTATTTACACATTGCATTGAAATAGTACACAAAAACAACAATAATAACTCTCAGCTTCTAAAGAAAAACATCCTGCACATGCTAACTGAATGTACTGTGGCAGGCATAAATACTGTAAGGTTGCACACCCAGATTAGCTAAATCTCATTCCATGCATCAGTCCACAAACGTGAGAGTGTAGTGAGACACATAACTGAAGCATGGATCGAGTGTAAAAATGCAAAATGCCTGAATATTTGACAGATTTTGAGTGTGAGCTCGCCACAAGATTTCTGACAGTTGTCATCTCCACCCCACCTCACCCATCTGTCTCCTCTCTTTCACCTCCTCTCCTCACTTGCTCGTTCACTCTATCACCAGGCAGGCAAGAGACTGCCAGTCTCAGATTAGGGGTGGGTAGAGTTGCGAAGGCAAAGCTGGAAAAAGAAAATCGGGAATCAAGACGCAGGAGGAATGAGGATTCTGCACTCCATAGGGTGTATTATCCGAGGGGGATTACATCACGCTGCTCCTCAACCAGCCCAGCGGTCAGAATGCAATGAGGGGCTAAGTCAATTCCATCCCTGTGAGTTTGTACACTCTGAAGAGCTGCAGGGATGAGCCTGATCTAACTCTGCAAGTTTTAGCATACACTGGATTGGAAGTGAGATATGAGCAAATTTATCATTACCAAATGGTGAAGTGCTGCTTGTACACTGCCTGCCAAAGTGTGTTAAGCTTTAATAGATAAGAGTGCTTTCTTTGTCAGCTGCAAAACAATTAACATATCAAAGACAGGTTTCAAGTGAAACCTGTTTAGATCTCGTCATTTTTTTCTTTGCAAAAAATGTTAACTGAAACAACAACTGACAAAGGTCCCCCCCTTTTTAAGGAGAAAAGAAAGCCAGATGTCCCCAAACTTTTGCCATGCCATGTAATAACAGTGTTTTGATGTAGAACGCCTGTCGTAGGACCTGGACTAGAAAGATTGTTTAATTGGATGTGATAATACGAGACTTTTTGGGTCATACTTGTGGAGTTATGGTGATGAACCAAGTGAAATAATCCTGTCTTGCCAGAGGCATGGACAGAACAGCTTTTTAACAGGGAGCCACTGCGTGAGGTCTTTTTCACATTTCTTTGTAACACTACTTTATCACACACCATCACGCATCACTGACCAGCAACACACACCAGTCTCAGCGGAGGTCTCTTTTACTTACACCACAACAATGACGAACCAGCTGCTCTGTGTGTGAGCATGCATGAGTGTTTGCATGTGTGTCCCCTCTGGTGTGTTAAGAAGTCCCCCATTCCTCCCCACAGTGACATGGATACCCCTGCAGAACCCTAATAAATCCCTACTCCTCCCTCTCACATCCCCCCAAAGATGCCCTCTGACAATGCAGCCCCTCTAGGGGCAGATGGGAGCCGTAATAGGCGTTAAACTCCCAGAAACAGGATTCTCCACACTGGCTTCTAAATAGCAGTTCTTCAAACCCCCCCTGCCACTATGCTGGGGCAAAAAAGGACAGAGACGGAGAGCGGATGATTGCATAGGAAGCAAACAGGAATGAAAGACAGATTGGACAGATGAGAGAAAAAAAGAGGGATTGGTATTTGAGATTTTCTCAAAGGGACTAAAAACAGAAACATGACAAAAACAGGGCCAAATCAAGGCAAAAGATGAAGGCTAAGAGAACCGCTTGCTAATATCCTCTTAAAGACCGCCGTTACACAAAAATAAAGACTTAAACCGCCATTTCTCACACGCATACTTCAGTCAGCATCCGCATGTCAGATAGGACAACACACATACACACACATGCTCACATGCATAAACAACGCCCAGATTGGCTGGAGCCTAATCTCCAGGCATGGACCGGTCTGAACTTCCCTTTGAAGAGAAAAAGCCTGGCTAAGAAGATGAAGCGAATCTGCATGGCCTCAAAAAGTCTCTCTTTCAATGCAGGATGCACAAAGGCAGGCAGACATCAGGCAGGAGAGGTGTTCACGTGGCCCTGGCACCAGGTCTCACGAATCCCTGACGGGAGAGGTTCTACCATGCTGGCTGAACCAATGCCAAAACTACTGTGGGATGGCAAGACCCCACTGGTGTAAGCTACAGAAACTGCAACTGCCTGCAAAGCACAGTTTTATGTCCTTGTTTAACTTTTTTAGCAGTAATTTGTGAACAATTGAGAGACTGTGGCAAAATAATCTTACATTAAGTATACTGACACTGTTACAGATAAACCCTGTATCTGCAAAACAGTGAGTTTAAAGAGAAGTAAAAATGTTTTAAACTTTAATACATGTTAATGTAACAAGATTTTTTATTGCATTTATTGAACTTAGTGAAAGTTTTACTGTAATTCCTATCTATTAATCATGAAATTGTCACACATGGGCAGCAGGGATTTTGTAATGATAAATGAATGAATGAATGAATGAATGAATGAATGAATGAATGAATGAATGAATAAATAAATAAATGAGTGGAAAGGTTTTGACATGACAGTTATGGGAACACACAATAATCATTTTTTAAAAACCTCATTAGATCAGAGTATAATGAACAAGGCCATTCCCAACAGCAACTGGCCCTGCATGCCTATATCAGCTGCTGAGTAGTTTGGACCCACCTCTCAATCAAAATCAGCCTATCAACCATATCAGAACAATTAAAAGCTGCAGACACATGGCTCAACAGAATGTGGAAAGGACATGCTCATCCTCATGAGTTAATGAGTTTGAGGTGGTTGTAATTAGGACATGCAGTGATCTGCGTGTGTTGACAGGTGTGAGATACTTTCACTAAATTCTCCCAACCGCGACACTAAAGACAAGTGGAAAGGTGCCCAGCCAAAGACATTTTCGGGTTGGCATGAATATACACTTCCTATTGCGTTGTACTGTGACTGTGATTTTCTACTGTAAGAAGTCAAACCGCTTCCCTTTGTGATGAGTTATTAAGACCGCTGTAGCTGACACAAAAGTACTGCAAGAGAGGCTGAAAAGCTTTGTCATGGTCATAACTACACTGTTTGGAATAAGAATACAAACTTTTATGTGTCAGCTCCGGGCGCCATTGTTTGTGGACGGCTGCGTAAGAAGTGTGACCATGAAAAGAAAGAACAGAGGCAGAATAAACACACACATACACACTCATTCTCTGTGGCTGGCTCTCAGAAGTTGAGAAAGGCAGGCTGGCCTCCCCCTCACCCCACACACACAGTAGCAGAAAAGAGCCCTCTTTCAGCCCTCCATTCAGGCCGGGCACAAAGCCACCCCGCCGAGTCATTCTTCTGCAGGCCCTGTCACTCTCCACCCATTCGACCCCCCACCCCACAGCCCACCCTCCATCTGCCATAAACCCGGCCAGGGTGAAGAGTCTCCCTCTCTTCTTTTCTCATTCATCCATTCCCTGACTCGCCTTGACTTCATTAAAAACTCCTTCTTTTCTTTTCCCATCGTCCGTCCCTCCACCCACTCCTTCAACTCTCTCTGTCCGCATTATTATTCCTGATCCTCAGCTCCTCTCATAGTCATTTACATCCCCCTCTTCAGAAGGTTACGGTATACAGTGATATATTTTACATTGTTGATAATACTGGCGATATCTTTTGTGTTTCTCACTTCTAGAATAACTACACTGAACTTTGTAACTTGCTCTAATAGACTTTAAGTTCTTTAAGTACTACAGAACGGACTTAACTGGCTATTTCCTTCTATATCAGTTCCTCCTTAAGAGGTTTTATTATCATTTTGATTATGATATTGTTTAATGTCTTTTGTTTATACAGCTTTTCTTTTCTCAGTTGCTTTTCTTCCATACTCTTCTCTCTTCTTCTCTGCCTGTCTCAATCTCTTTACCCCCTCCACCCCCCACCCCCGACTTCCCTGCTGGTTGCTGCAGATTTATGGTAGTGCACAACATGTGCAATATTGGCAAAGCATTAAACATGTCCACCATTAATACGGAGAGCACTAGCCATCGATAAGAGCCTTAATAAAAACATCTCCTCCCAACGATCTGCTCATCAGCCTGGCCCCTCCATTGCTGTCCCTCACTTTTTCTCTGTCTCTTTCTCTCCCTTGCTCACTTTTTCTCTTGTCTCCTACTCCCAGACTGTGCCAGGGACTTAATGACGCTTGAATGCCACTGCTCCTGACTTCCCTCTCCCTGTCCTTCTCTCTTTCTCGTTTTAATAAAGGATATCTAAAATCCAATCCCTCATATCCATCCATCTCAATGTCTTTCCAAGATAATTTTTTTGGCTTTCCTTTCACTCTCTCACTCACTCTGCGTACCCTTTCCTTACACTTTTTAGACATGTACACTGAAAAAAGTAATACACCAACACTGTTGATAATGCACACAATGAAAAACTTACATCACTTTAACACAATCACTGACAAATGTAAGTAAAACAACAAGCAAACAACAAATGTGTTAATATATTTTACTGATGTGGAAAAAGTTTAAGTAAATTTAGTGCAGTGCATATCAGTGGGCTGTGAGGCTAGCTCTACCTAGCCCCAGTGGTGCATACTATTTACTAGGGGTGCAAGATAAACGGGGACCAATATATAATTGAAAAAATGCATTAAAATGTTAGTATTGTCAGTATTGTAATTACAACTGTTAATTACAACCAATGATTCATCATGCTATTTTAGTTTATGTATGATGGTGTATTTTCACTTGTTTCCATTCACTGGACAGCAAAGTGGATAACATTGTTGCACCACTCACAGAACATTTGAGGGTCAATTCTCTGGTCAGGCAGGGATGACACTGTTACTCCTGGGGCAAAACTCCTAATTCCACATTCACCTATGTGACATGGGACAAACATCTGCTCCATTTAAACTTGTGCTTATGCTTTTACATTCACTGCATTTCATATATCGAGTATATTGTGATCTTTAAATTGTGATAGTTATAGTTATTATTATTGATCACGACAAGGAGTTAATTATTGGTTCTTGTTATCAGCCTGAAAAATCAATATCAGAGCATCCCTACCATTTTCTGTAGTGTACTGACTGCTGGTCGTTTGTGTCAAGAAAGAGCAAGCAATCATACTGTTCAACTCTTCTCAGGAACGTTTTGTTTTACATACAGGCTAGGAGTATAACAATCCATCAGTCTGTATCAATGATGCATAAACACTGACGCACGCATGTTTATGTTCCAACACTATCCACTTGATTCCTCTCTGTACTTTACTTCGCTTTAGGAGGCAACATATCACACCAGATGCGACATATCAGGAGGGGCAGGAACCACTCACTAACATACTAACACACTAACCGGTTGCAAGCACAGCTAGATCATGAGGTAACAAGGGTAACTGTTTGTGTTGAATTTTCACGTAATACAAAAGTCTGTATTGTCAGTTTATTGCTTAAACAAACTTTATGTTGATGACCTAAAGAGATATAAACTTCCCTTGCTGTAGTGACTGTTGCTAGCTTTCTTACTATGTGAAGTCCAGCTGTATTAGAAGTATATGTGGATTCACAACATTAATCTACTCAAGAGATTTCAATCACCAAATTACATTTGCTGAGCCTACATTACACAATAACATAAACACTGCATTTCTTTACTGTCTCTGTCTCGAAGCTGCTAGGATGGCATGCTCCAGGTAAAAGCGTTGCTTGCATGCTTTTGTTTACATTAATGCATCTAATGATGTAGCTGCAATCTACCAGTTGTCCAAGCAGTAGCCACCAAAAAAAAGGTTTACACTCATGCGTGTAGAGACTTTTTGGCTTTAGTAAATTAATGAACAGATCATCTTATTTTATATTGACTGCAAGCCCCAGTACAGAATTGCATCACACTGTGGCAAATGTTGAGGTATTGAAAATAAAATTGAAAAAAAAAATGAAAATTGGCTTAAAGAACCACTATAGTATTGTATCATGACGAAAGTTGTTATTTACTAATACAGACTCATCGAAATGACAGTATGTACTACAGATTTCCTACTCAGGCCAAACACGCACACATCCCCATGTAAAGGTACGGAGGAATCATAAACAGGTTTAAAATATTAACAAGGGCCACTTTGCAGTGATGAATAATACAGGATTGGGGAGTGAGTGGAACACCAGTGATCTCCAATACCCCCCTTCCATTTCTCTCTCCCAAAGCGACCATTAAACTAATGCACAGCCCAGCAGTGCAAGTCGCTCCCTCTACCAGTCTGCTCACCAACATATGCATTGCATTCTAGCTCTCTCACTCTTTCTCTCTCTCTCTGTCTCTAAGAGACAGACTGTTCTTTTCAGTCCTTTCGGGCCTCTCTTGCCTCTGATGTTTTATTTGATAAGTTCTATTTATTTTGTAAACCCTCATTTTCCTTCGTTCATACAGGCCTGTTTCACAGAAGTCATCTTTGTCCACATCTACAAACTGCTCTGCCCTTCATGATAGATCTTTCTCATTCCATATGTGCCACATACAGACCGTAAACGCTGGACAAATCTTACTACTTTAAGAACGATTTCCCAGAGTTAACCACATGCACCTCCTCCACTGCAGGAGAATTCACCCTGCCCCGGGGAGGGTCAGACATGTTCTGCTTTGTAAAGGTGATGGGGAGGGTACACTCCACCCCTTTTCATATAATTTGACCTCCCACACTAGTGGCTAATCTCAAACGCACCCTCCTCTCTTCCAGCTCCCTCTAAGACCACTACCGCCAAGAGTATTGGTCTTCATTTAGTCTTTCCAACCCTGTCTAAACACCAGCATCCACACGTGTTCTTCCTTCAGTACCAATACCAGCTCAGCCCACAACTTAAATTAATTTCAGTCACAGTACTGAGTCCATATTCTCATGATGTTTGAAAGAAGAAAAATTATGACAGCGGTGTGAGACGGGAAGAATGTGGCATAAGACATGAACATGTATGTTTCATGAAACTTCCAAGACATGGGCTCTCCCACAAGCACCATATAAATTCAGTCATATAATAATATGTCCATATGTATTATGTATTTGCAAGTACCTACAATCACATTCAATAGTATGGGTGCCCCTGGTCAAATTAGATTTTGCTAAGTGAAAATAAGTGCACATGTTCTACAGAGAGCACACTTCTGCACACTGTAATGCACACTGACTGGTTATTTATTTATTTATGTGTCCTATATAGTAGCTGTTGTCCGAGTATGTTAATCTGTAGAGGATGCATTAACTTATTTTCACATTCAAATTTAATGAAGTATGTCATCTGACTGTGTTCAAACTTTTGCATACAACTGTAAATGTAGAAAGAATTGTCCATGTGTAACCCCAAGCCTAACCCTAACCAAAAAGAAATGGTTTTGCCCATTCAGCCTGACTTAAACATTTGGTAAAACAAAGAAAAACAGTTTACAAAGTCAAGATGCTGTCCTGATATTGTACGCTTCTCCTCTTTACCCCCTAATTCATCATTGTCCTGATAACATAGAAAAACAAACACATGCAAACATGCTCACACAGAGATACATGAGTGAGGAGCCTGATGGGGCACAGGAGCCAGTTGTGGGTTCCTGACAGTCTGGGTAATTAATGTGTACGTCAACACTGAGAGAGCAGTCTCATAGAAGAAATCTGAGCTCAGCACATCCACACACACATAATCACACACACAAGAGCAGAGAGGAAGAATAAAGGAATGGACAGGATGAGAGCGAAGATGAATGTTATCTGTCTAGACTATGATGCTATATGGAATGGCTGAAACATGCGTCGGCGTCTCTGCCTTGTGTAAAAACCCTTCGTCTCGTGTCCGGAGAGCCATCAGCAGTGCACTCATGCCCTGACCCAGCCAGGCCCCAACAACACATCATCCATCAACCATTAAGGGCTGTAGACTGCTTTTCAGAGAATTTCATTTCAAAACAGTGCTTCTTTTATTAAGCATAAGCAGCTTTTCTAGGTTGCCTGTCCTGGGACAACAGAGAGGGACAGGGAGGTGCAAGATTGCTCCAGTTACACATCATGTCACAAACAAATGAGAGGAGAAGGGGTATACTAATAGGCAATCTGTAACAACTAACACAATCAGTAAGGTGAAAGGGGGCCTCAGGACACCAACCATACACCTATGACCAAGCCACATGTTCTGATTTGTCTCTGTTTTTTGTTTTTTTCTCTTCCCTTTTTCTCTTCTCTTCAGAGGAAAACAACAATCCTCCGAACCTTCTAAATGCTCCTTCCTGTGCCAATCTGATTACAAATGTGGCAAGTGATGGAGGTTTCTCTGAGGCTGCATTGCTGTTCCTGACTTTTGAGGTCAAGGTAAGAACACCTTAGTGAGCAACAAAACAAACTAAATACACCGTTGCATGTTGTGAACAGATGGACTCTTCTGTTAGATTGCTGTAAATGATCAGGTGGTCCTATCCTTATTTTAATATGAAGTCAAAGCAACTAACACAACCTCACATGCAGAAGCTGTGCAACTACTGCCCGTCTGATTTCAACTGGCCGACCAATAAAAATATCTATATAAAGCTGGATAAACTTTTTAGATGGTTTTCAAGGTCACAGTAGTTATCAGCAAACCAGTTAACTTGAGGCTGGTGATTGGTTACACACTTAATGCAATGGATCTTCACAGGTTCTATATAAAACCATGAATGGTCAAAGAACCCGTTGCATGATTAAAGGGTTCTTTGCATTGTGAAAGGGTTCTTCAGATTGATGGAGAATGTGCTGCAGATGTTATATATGTTGTGAAAAAAATAAGGTCCTTCTATTACGACAAGCTGACATTATAACAAAGGAAGAGTCCTTTTTGGAACCATATAGAACCCTTTTCAAAAAGTTGTATATATGACCATATACAACACATTCTCCAGCAATCTAAAGAACCTTTCAACAATGCAAAAAACTCTTTAATCGCGCAAAGGGTTCTGTGAGTGTTCATGGTTCTGTACAGAACCATTTTCTTTGATAAAGATCCCCCCAAAGAACCATCATTTTAGGTGTGTACAACACGAGTACAGTACAGCAGTTCCAGGTAGAGCTCACATAACAGACTTGCCCCTCTTACACTGTGTCAGTGAGGGGCTTGAAATAAAGATAAAATAAAGTGCGGAACTAAAGTGAAGCTGATCTCAGGCAACTTGAGGACACTGTGACTAAATGGCTAAATGGCCCAAAAGCGCAGTGAAACTCAGTTTCCACCAAGTGTAACACGGACTCCATCTAAAGCCATCCTCAGTCGCGGGAGAGCTTCTCGGTTTGTTTCCTCTGTTTCTTTTTCATAATTCATGACTTCTTTTGCTGTTCTCAGGCACAGGGGCATCAAGCTTCACTGCCTCGAGCAGCGCTGTGTAAAGGCGCGCGCACAGGACACGCGGAGTTTCACACTTCACCGTAGCGCGAAACGAGCGCGCGCTGCGGCCACGCGCTCGCGCACACGCATCTAACCCTGCAAATCACTGCACGCTAACCGGCTCCATATTTAATTCTCAGACAATGTGCGCTATAAATAAATAGCCCCAATTAAACAAAGGAGTCCGTGTGAAGATAAGGCCCTAACTTTTGCACAACCTTTAGGATACATATCTGGAATAATACATATAGCTTTTCATGAGTTATATGAATATTAGGTATAGTTAATATTGCGTAATGCCCTAAGCCTGGGCCATCACGTTCTCGACCAACCCTCACTGCTTTCCCCCTTCCACTAGCACAACATCTAATGTCAGGAGAAGGCTACAGGGCAGAATACACCACGTATACTGGTCACACAGAATAATGAACCTCGTCGGGTCGTCCTGTCTTCATTCACAAAGAACCCATTCAAGTCTTATCAGTGACTTATCATCCACTGCATAGCTGAACCTCACTATCAAGATTGGTCCATGTCCAAGACAGCACACCATCATCTAATCTACATGGTGAAGTGAGCGTGAATCTTGCTTAAGCGGCATCTTATCACCTATGTGGTCTGAGGGTGTATTCATCTGGAGGAAAGTCAGGGCGTCTGGTCTTTTCTTTGCCTCCCCTCAACAACTGTGGCTAACAACGTGTTTCAACCTTCAGTACCAAAAGGAGAGAAAAGCAAGTCATACTTCAGCGTGAACGTGTATCCAAATGAAATTACCTGCGCCGCTGATGAAGGTTCCACAAATGAAAAGGAGAGCCAGCACAGGAACAGGAGCTTGTTCGCGCCGTATCCGCACAGAGAGCATCTTCCTCGGTTACGCTGCTGCCAGCCACGCGTCCCAGGTGCTCTCGATGTAGTCGTCGACGAAGACACCTTTCCACACTCTTCGGTGGGCGACTCACTGTGGAGGGCGTGATAATTCTCCCCAGGGAAGCTTCCGTAGCTACAAAATAGTCCGTCTCCGACAACTTTTCACCAACAGGCAGAGCAAAAACAGTCGGGTGAAGTTCCACCGAGAGGAAAACACCAGCGAGCTACACGCTCCGCGAGGTGAACTTCATGAAGCCGCTCAGCAGTTACGTGAAGTTCAAAACTTTTCTGTCGATAATACGAGCATTTCGACCCAGCCACGCAGAGTTTCAGACATGTATCTCTCACTTTCGACGAGGAAGTAAGACAACTTGCCCTCCGATAAATCGCCTCAGCCTGACAGTCTCCGCTCACGCCAACAGCTGTTATCTGTGCCTCCCCATCCTCCTCTGAACGTGTCCTGTCTTCTGCGGACCGCGGACAGTCAGGCTGTAAACACCAACACGGCGGCTTTGAACACAGAATTGAAATGCCAGCCTCTGGACTCCCATTGCCCGCTCAGCCAATCACCGAGCACCTCCCTCCGCGAGAAGGCTGGAGAAGTGAGCGCCAGAAGTCCAGCAGAGGGAGGATAGAGATGAGGTGGTTGCACAGAAACCCCGGAGCTGGATTCAATGGTTCCTCGGAGAGGAGTGGCATTAACTGTTCAGGTTTGAGGTTTGTTGAAGTCAACAAAGCAGGCCTTTTATAAACGAACTAACTAATAAATAAATAAATAAATAAATAAACCAATATATCCCTACAAACAGTTCCCATATTCTAACTTTATGAGACATGAGAAGTAAGAGGGGAAAACATGCTTTTATAAAGCAATCACTCATATATGTAACCAGCCCACCCCCGCAAGCAGTCATTAGGAATAATTTTTGACTGAGGTATAGACGTATATGGCTGTGCGTAGCTTAAACTGGTATTCAGTGAGTTTCTATAAAGGTAGCGTTATAAAGTCAACCACACGAGGGCGCCCTTTCCCATATCTGCACGGGCTGCATCAATACTGCACGGGCAAATGTAATAAACGTGTAGGGTGGTGTGTGAACAAAAGTATGCCATTTCTGTGATTATTTTTAACTACTGAGTTAAAGACAGCTGAGTACTTTGCCAGCTCCATGCCATTCTGTGAACCCGCAAAAGGCTAAAAGTGTTAGTCTTGCGAATGGCGTCTACTGCCACAGCCAGAAAGCTAACGCTCCTATATGTAAAACGTGTAATACAAGAAACCAGGTGGCCAGTGTAGGTGGTCATTAGTAATCTGCGGATATTGCAGAGGTTGGGAGCCACGGTAAATTGAGTCAGTTACAATATTTCATCCGAACAAAATGTTCTTTATCTGAAACCTGTAATTTACCACTACGGTAGCTTTTATACCTGCTTCTTTTTTCACATTAGCAAACTGAATAATTTGGCTTCAGTGAATTTGCTAAATCTTGTCTTGCTGTGGATGCTTTTCACAGCAGACACCAAAACATGAAGAATGACAAAACTCTGTCTGTCATCCATCTGCACCCCAAACTCACCTCCTTTTAAAGAAAGGACTGTAAGGGAAAGCAAAGAATCAGCAAGAACCATCTAGGCTTAAGTTAGTGTATCTGACATAATCTTTAACATTTAGTAGCTCAGAGCCAACTTCAAAAGCTCATAGGCCTAATCCCTAGGCGCTAGTCATGACTCCCCCTCCCACTGTCCCTTTCAATATAACCATTAGACAAGTATGCGAGCCTCTGGATTCTTGGAGCAAGGATGTATTTCTGAACATGTGTATGTGGTTAGTCACCAGGGTAGTTATGCAATTTGAAGCCTTTTTGAATGTCTGAGAGAGAAAGACTTACTGAGCTATACTATTTGGCCAAATTCCTTTGGAAAGGTCTATTGAAAAATGACACTTGCAAGAATATATATATATTCAAGACATAAAGCAATATGTAACACATTTCCAAGAGCTCTTAACTCTTAATGCATTCAGTCACTATCTTAACCAAAGTCATCTGTCATGGAGCCTCCAATGCTGTCATGAAATTTTCTTCTCTGGCTCTGCTCCCTGCACACCCCCGATCATTGTTTGCACAGTGACTTATTTGTGTTATCAGTGTCTGTGTATATATATAGCCCCTGTGTATCTACTTCCCTGGGCAATGTCGCTGTTTAGCCATGCACTCCTTTTCCAGGTTCCTTGGCTTTCCGACTCTCTTAAAAATTAAGGTGCTAAAAAGGGTTCTGAGAGCATTGCCATACTGGAAGCACTTTTATATCCCTAAAGAACCAAGTCTAAAAAAAGCGATTTATGAGATTTATATGAAGAAACATTACGTGTAATCTTTCACATAATCTAAAGCTTTTATACCTATTTAAAGGGCAAGTCCACCAAATATTCAGAAGGTTCCAGTTGTTGAGCTGTAAAGTCATCTGTAAAGTGGTTTGAAATGCTACGTTGCAGAGAAATGCTTTCTTCACTATGGTGGTAATAGGAACAAGGTATACATTTGATTTGCAAGTCATTTTGTTTACCATCCAAAATGACCAGTGAATGTGTATGTGCTACTTCTGAGATTCAGTGCTTATAAGGGGAAAACAGTTCTCTTTAGGTACTATTTGTCCATACAGTGGTCTACATGTACATATTCCCCCTGAACGGATTTAAAATAATGGATTTATGGCCATAGTTATTTAATAGTTATTCAATAGTTATTAATAGTTATTCAACTATTCAGAAACTGAAAATGTGAGGGTTCTTTTTGAAGCCTTTACATCTCGCTAAGGTTCTTTGAACTTCACACCTACATGCCTCATTACAAAAATGGTTGCATTGAAAAACAAAGGGAACTAAAGTGGATCCTCTTTGGCATAAGACTTCTATAATGAACCCTTTTTGCCAGTTTTTGTATAGCACAATCTGCCTTTTGCTTTATTAGTCTGCCCATGGTTTAAAATAATGGATTTGCTTGTGTTCTCTCTGGCTTTCTGTGTTTTGACCTTGCTTTTGAATTATGAATATGATAGCTGAAAAAGTCCTAATAAATGTTCTTCATGCTGATGTTTTGCCTGAGGCCCCTGAGTATCTTCAGCTTATATCATCAGTTGTATTGCATAGCACACATTACTTGTGCTCACATTTTACCCTCATATTCTACGTGTAATCTAATTCAGAAGATTTGCACAAGACACAAGTGATGTTACACCGAGTCGTGTTCAGACTAATTGGAAATGTGTGTCAGGAGCATGAGGCAGAGTCAGGGCACGTGAGAGAGAGACTATGACATGATAATGTAGGTTAATATTAGAAAATGATGAGACCCAGGTGTCAGGCTTCAGGATTTAAGGTTTATTTGCCATATGCAACCAGTACAGGAATAGGAACGGTGGAATTATTACTTGTCAAAGGTCCCCCGACCTGCAATCAGTCAAAACACACAACATACAGGCAGCACATACACAGACACGTACATTTTGTAAGGTAAAACAAAGCCAATTATAGAGACATAATTACAGAGCTGCTGTAGTAACAAGCTAAACCTGATGACATTAAAATAGCTTTGTAAGTTTGAAACAGACAAAGCCAATTCTTCTTTTTAAAAGGAGAGGGAACACTCTATAAATAGTATTTGTGCTCTGAACATAGCGGAAGCTATAATTGAATATTATTTTCAGGAATTATTGAATTGACCCAAACCACACACTAATTACTCCTGCTGGGCCAGGGAGGAAGGCATTTAATAGATTTCAATAAGTGAGTACGGTATGTGCAATCTCTAATCACCCCATGCAGTTCAGCTGATGATACTTCCCAGAGACATATAAAATATTGAAGCGTTGTGTTACCATACACAATAAAGACAACGTCCTGTATGTATGCAGTCTTTAATCAAAGAGCAGCATATATTTAGCAGCTTGTATCCTTGCAGCTACCATGTTTTGCTTTTGAGATTTCATGTTGCAAGTGTTTGCTCGCCTACATTAAGGCCTGTTTCCTTTGCTCTGATCTCCATCTGCTCAGTATAAATGTAAGGTTATGATACAGTTTGTACACAATGTACATTACTGAGTCTAAGGAAAACAGCATCACTTGTAAATATCCCCACCAACCACTTTATTAGGTGCACCTCCTTGTATTTGCACTCATTGCCCATTTTACCAGCTCCATTTACCATATAAGAGAACTTTGTAGTTCTACAATTGCAGATTGTAACCCATATGATTTGCTGCATACTTTCATCCTGTGCTTCAATGATCAGGACCCCCACAGGACCACCACAGAGCAGGTATTAGCTTGGGGGGGGTGGTAGGTCATTCTCAGCACTACAGTGACACTGACGTGGTGGTGGTGGTGTGTTAGAGTGTGTTGTGCTGGTGTGAGTGGGTCAGACACAGCAGTCCTGCCGGGGTATTTAAACACTGTGTCCACTCACAGTCCACTTTATTAGGCACTCCAATCTTGCTGGTCAACTTTGTGGATGTAAACTCGTCAGTGGCTGCGCAGTTTATGTAAGTGATTTTCAAGCTTTTCATCAGGGGTCATAGGACGCTGCCCACAGGATGCTGTTGGCTGGATAGCTTTGGTTGGTGGACTCAGTGACAGTGAGCTGTTTAAAACCTCCAGCAGCACTGCTGTGTCTGACACACATCAACCAGCGCAACAAACACTAACACACCACCACCATGTCAGTGTCACTGCAGTGCTAAGAATGATTCACCACCCAAATAATACCTGCTCCGTGGTGGTCCTGTGGGGGTGATGACCACTGAAGGACAGGCTGAACTAATAAAATGGACAATTAGTGTACATGCAAGGAGGTGTACCTAATGAAGTGGCTGGTGGGTTTATTTGCAGCAATATTTGTGGCTATGTGACTTTGAAAAAAATGCCAAACTCTATACATTTTATCATTTTGTTGTGATGTCACAATGAGCACTCAGTTATTCAGACCATAAGTTAAAATACATGTTGCATGTTGCATGTATGTTGTTGCCTGTAGAGAATGTGCACTTTCATTCATTCAAAACTCAACAAAGCATGGAAGCCTAGAGTTCAAACGCATGCAGACAAATTAAATGTAAACCACATATTGTAACGCTTTATTTGAGATGGATGTTGTATTGTGGAGGGTCTCTGAGCTAGCTGATTGCCCTGCCTAATTATAGGTTGGGGTGGTGGGAAAGGTAGGTTAAACAAGATTTTATTGCCTAATATTAAGCAAAGGCACAAATAGTTAAAATATTCCAGAGTTAAGTAAAGCTGTCAACAGAATCTGAAGAAATGTCAAACACAGTATGTCAAAGACATTTACATACTGTGTTGCAGTGATATCTACTGAAGTTAGCATGCTAACCAGCTAGCTCTGGCATGTCCTGTCTTGTAATACCATTTTGCACCTCAAGAGGTGATAGTGAGTCACTGTATCTGGTTGAATCAGTCCAACATTAGAGAATGAAGAAGCCCGGACGGTGTATTTTAAAATCTTGTCAGTTATGTTGAAGGTTCTGCTCCTGGTTAGATCATTTAGGGACAGGTAGCCAATAAAGGATAAGTAAATGCAACAATGTCTGACGGTCTTGGCAAGTGCCCATTATAACAGCTGCTGCTGCCTGCTCTCAGCAAGAATCCACGTTTAGCAGAAAACAAAAGAAGTGAAATCAGGTGCCTGGGGTATGTTTCATCATCTTACAAACTGATTCTTTAAAATGTAGGAAAATAAGAAGAAAAGAAAAGAAAATTGTCCAATCATAATTTGAAGAACATAAAACAGCAAAGTAACTCTTCTACGTTAACAAAACATTTGTTTTCTTATATGATTTAAATGTATCAGTGAAAAATGTGGGTAAGGTTCCTCTAATCTTTATATGAGTATGATTGAATGCAATCAAAGCTTTTGATTGTGTGCAAAGTTTGAGTATTCCAGGTCGAATTACATGTCAAAATATGTATACATTCACTACAGAGAACATGCACAATTACTGTGTTGATGAATTTACCATACTTGGAAAAAATAAAAGCTAAAATGTGGCCTATACATATTATATTTCATATATAATTTTTTTTCCAATGTTAATAATGGGTTCCCTTTAAAATGTGTTCACTGATTTCCACTTATTTTTCACTTATTTTTAATTCAACAAAACATGTAATTTGACTGGGAGGGTTAAATCTTTACATAACACTGTTTTTGCCTGCAAATGTGCAATGATCATACACTGATTTGCTTTGAGTATTGTATTGCATGAGTTTTGTGAAGGTGTTTGCTAATTACCACCTCAGCACGTGGTGTAATGCTGTATGTCTGCACATGTATGTACTTGTAAAGCTGTGTATGCCACCATGCTGGTTTCTCTTGTCCTGCCTTGATGTAATCCCCAGGTATACCTGGGCTTGTGGGCTGTGGGGCTTTTAGCAGATTGCATGGGCCAGACCATTACTCTGATTGTTGCCCCAGAAACTCAACTCTCCCGCGGCGAACCACAAGAAGAGCTAATGAAATTAAAGGTGACACAACAATTGGGAAAAAATGAGAATTTTCTGTCCTCATGCTCTTTTGAACTCCATCAGCCACACGTTGAAATGTAAGAGCTAGCCTAAAGCTAAGGATCTGGCTAAGTGACAGAGAGGAACTGACAAAGACCAGCAACAAATCTGCCATCTTGAGTATCTGACTTCAGTATTCTTTGAAACAGCAGTTTTCATTGGGATGTAGACATTTCTGACAGATAGCAAAACTATGAAGATTAAAATCATACATCTTATCAGACATGTAGCAAAAGTAACAAAACAAGCAAAACAAACGTTTCAAAAATGTGTTTTAAGGGGTTAAATGATGGAAAATTATAACATTTTAATAATAAATTATTATATAATATTAATTTATATTACATATTATGTTTAGTTTCGAACAGATACTATTCATTTAACAGGCAATTTACACTCATCATCAAAATTATAGTTGAAGAAATAGGTGCATCCAGAAGGAATCAACTGACAGGAATGAAACTTGGTGAGTAGGTTTGATATTGTGAGACATGATAATGATTCAAGTTTCACACTCAGTTGTGCATGTGACGTAAGCAAGGAGGAGCCTAATTGCTGTACCTGATTAAACCAACAGCTATGATTGGAGACATTCAGTGAGCAATGATGCCCTCCACGAGTTATCCTGTTAGTGCCAGCACCTTGCTCTATGTTCTTTCCTGTGTCTCTGTCATGTGCTTCTGTACTGCTCCTCCCTTGCCCCACACTTTTGGCCTGTCCCTTACCTCTCTATTATATCCGCCTCCCTCGCTATTATATCCAGTTGCTTCTTGTTTGTTCTGAGTGCATTTGTACATCTGCTTGTTTGACTTTCATTTGCATGCCATTTTTCCTTTTTGGTGTAATTGGTTTCTTTTGGTCCTTTTTTTCTTTGCCTCTTTTGTTTTCTTTTCATTTGGTTTCTGCATTTCAACGTTCTTAATGTCTTTTCTTAGCTTCTTGAATGTTGTACTTTTTTTTCATCATCTTATTCTACATGATAGTCAGTTGATAGTCAGACAATATTTACATTCATATTTACTTATTACTTTAGTCTTAAAGTAACAAAAACAACCTGTTTAAGGGATAGGAGAAGTTGAAGAATGTTATATCTCTTTTTGATATACAACCCCATTTCTAAAAGTTGGGATGCTGTGGAAAATGTAAATAAAAAGAGAATGCAATTATGTGTAAATGTTTAGTGTTTCTTGAAAAATCTATGGCCATTTTGAATTTGATGATAGCAATATTGTTTCAAAAGTTGTATTGGCAAACACTTACCCCAACTATTTAGGTTGATGGACAACAGGTCAACAACATGATTGGGTAAAAAAGAACATCTCAGACAGGCTGAATCTTTTCTAAGTAAAGACTGAGAGAGGTTTACCACTCTGTGAAAGACTGTGCTGGAAAGTAACGCAATAATTCAAGAATAACATTTCTCAACATCAAATAGTAAAGTGATGCCATCACTACAATATTCCAAAAATCTGGAAAATTTCTGTACGCAAAGCCAAAAACCCATATTGGATAAGTATGATCTTCGGGACCTCAGGCAGCACTGCATTACAGACATGATTCTGCTGTTGACTCAGGATCAGTTCCGAAAAACTATTGTCTAGGAATACAGTTTGTGCATGCAAATAAGAAACTAGGATCTAGAAACACTGCTGCCTTCTCAGTGCCTGAACTCCTTTAGTGGTCCAAATAATCAAATTTTAACCATTTTTTTACTCCAATTTAACCACCACTCGGCTTGTTATATGTGCACAGTGCAAAAGCCAGCATCCGTGATGATATGGGCTGGCATTAGTGTACATGGCATGGGTGACTTGCGCATCTGTGAAGGCACCATTAATGCAGAACTTCTGTATGTATTACAACAGCATGACTCCAGTAGTAAAATAGTCCAAGTGCTAAACTGACCTGCCTGGAGTCCAGACCAGTTGAAGACACCCAGACCAGTCCAAACACCCATTGAAAACATTGAGAGTTACAGAAATCACTTGTTGCAGTGATCGATCAAGAGGTGTGCAACAAAATTTAAGTTAAGGATACCATAATTTCAGTCCAGGCCAGTTTCATTCATTTTTTTAATTATTATTCTGTTGAACCACAATTCAAAAGCAATGTCTGATTCCATTAGTTGATTTTCAGTCATTTTTTATTATTTTTATTTTTGTCAGTTTCAGGTTTTTTCAGTAACCATTGTGGGTATTTTTTATTTAATGGAAGGGTACCGACAATTTTGTCCATGTGTCTAAAAGAAGAGATGATGAACACAGTGATACACATGAACCTATCCCAACTTTTTGAAACGCGTTGCTGGCCTCAATTCAAAATGGGCAAATATTTTTTTCATTTTTTTATTTTTTTTGACATTTACCAGTTTGGATATTTACCAGTTTGAACAACCCTAACCCAACAGATTTGGGAATGAGGCTGTATGAACCATGTCATAAAATGTCATAAGTGAACTTCAGCAGGAAAAATGAAAAGACAATAAGGATGGGCAACTATGTTTGCTGTGGAATATCTTTGATGAACAGATAAGCAACAAGAACCAAAAAGTTTCAAAAGGTTCTCATCTGCAAAACTGAGTAAATGCTTTGCAAACTTTGTCTTCCAGAACACAGTGGCACTGAATATATGAATATGGTAAATGTCCTGTAAATATGTATTTATTAAAATACAAGGTTGTTGGAAATGACCAGCGGTGTCCTTGAGGAGTATCCCTTGTGTTGCAACCCTGCAATATTGCACATAAACTGCAGGTTTACTACTAAATTGTGGTATATATCTTTGTGTGTGTGTGTGTGTGTGTGTGTGTGTGTGTGTGTGTGTGTGGGCAGGATGCAGCTTAAATAGAGTTCCAAAGTAAATGTCTCTGTGCGATGGCAGCAGTGAGTCAGCGCAGGCTGGAATGGCCAGGCTCTGATTGATGCTTACACACGCTGGCATTTAAAGCACATAAAAGCAAGCCCAGATCTGTGTACTACAGCCCTCCCATCTAACAGTCACCTGGGTAAATACCTCAGCAGTGACAGAGATGTGAGGAGATTCAACAGCCTGTGGAGATGAAGGCTCTTCACTGCATTTGTATGCAATGTGGTTAGGAGAAGGGGATATTGCTCAGGAGTTAAGGCTGAAAAGAAACTCACAGATAAGCGGTTACCTGAGAGAGATGTAAGCAAAACAGTTTTCTTGGAAAGTGTATGTTGGCTCAGGGAAGAGTGGAGTGTGGTCATGCCTTTATGACTGATTCCAGTGATTGATGAAATTGCATTCGATTTTGAGAACTCAAAAGGCATCGTCTTAGGGTGCTTCATGGATATGAGCAAAGTGAGAAGATTGATGTCCTCATACAGTTGCTGGCAGAATGCATGAGCGCCGAATAAGACGCACGCTGATTTAGGGTTTGTAGTGGCCCATACTTCACTCAGAGGGAGAGGAGGATGTTTTTTTCACCCGCTGGGCTGCTGTTATTGCATAATGCCTCAGTGTCTCCTCTATTTTCTTCTCCTTCTCTGTGTTCATTGATTCAGCTTGTGCATAATGTGCTGAGAATGAACAGGGTAAGTGAGTCTCACTGGGGAAAAGTCAGTTGATTTCTCCAAATGAAGACTAAATTTCAGCATGCTGGGTGTGTGAGTGCGTGTGTGCCGCACTGATGAGAACTGTGAGAATGCTAATTAAACACGGCATCTGCCTGCACAAGGGCCTTTGGGAATACTCTGTGTGGAGACTCAAAGTTCAAATGTCAACATTGCTCAGGCATCAGCCATATCGTGCCGCCTCATAAGAAATTACATTCACATCATTGATATAGACGCCAGCAATGAGCTCTCATTTTCTGCTCTGTAGTGGGTTTTAGTGCTGAAAGTTTCACTCCGAAGACAAATTCAATAATACGATTGTGCCGGAACTAACAGAGGAGATTTTGCTGTTAAATTGGACAGGAGCGGTCCTGATGCCCACAGTGCGACACGCAACCATAGCAACTGCATCAAATCTCAGGGCTTTTTTTTCCCATTCTAAAAAAATAAAAAAAATCTGTAAGTAGCAGGTGTTGACCATGAGACAGAGAGAAAGAAAGAGAGAGAAGGATTTCATTTTGGTTTCAGATTTCAGGCTTAGCATAGCTGCATGTAGCTACAGTAATACTAAAGAAACAAGCTTAAAAAATCGAAACAGGTTGACTCGGTTTATATTTTGCTCTTTATCCTAAAATGTAGAATTTATATGTGAATTTAAATGTAATTATATGTATATTTTGCTCTTTATCCTAAAACTCCTTTACAAACTACTATATATACTATATAACACCGCACACTGACTGTGCCTTGCTGGAGCATCTCATAGCAGATAGAACTGGGTGAGTCAGAATGCTGATAAAAATCAAGCTCAAATTAAATTTTACTCTCTACCCATATGGAGTCCATGGTACAAAATGTTTAATGTCTTACTTTTAATATCCTGTTGCCTGCAATTTATCACATTTGGAAGCAGCTCACTCCCCTGCTGAAAGGAAAAAAAGCGTGGTCACCGCAACTGGTTAAGATGGCAGACCAACATAGAATATGTATATAGAGTATATGTATTAGTTGTTTACCTAATCTACCACTACCACCAAGCAGGTCAGGGAGTTTAACAAGCCAGTCGACCAACATGACCAGCACAACCAAGCTGGAAACTGAAAGATCAGCATGACCACCAAGACCAAGTCGGTAGACCAGCTAAACCTTTAAACTCAAACAAAACATACCACATGCTGGTCAATGAACTTAACCAGATACCTAACCAGCACAGTTTATCTTGTCACCAAATCCAGCTGGACATCCAGCTTGTCACCTTTGACAAATGGTAACCAGGTTAGACCACCTGAAACCAAAAAAGCTGGTTGAATTTTTCAGCAGGGTCTTCACAAACTCTCTGTCTTCGAGCTAAAGGACACAAAGTGAAAAAAAAACTAGGTTGGTAATGATGGCTGGGGCAGCAATCGTGAAATCATGAAGATTTCAGGTTGACTGCCTGCCTCATTGTAAATTTTGATTTACCTTAACCCTTACAGCATTTAACCCTGCTACCCCTGCTACGTATGCACATTACCTGCCATGTGTCACCATAACAAATTTTTTAAATTAATAAAACATGTTATGTCATGTTACTATTACTATTAGTTTTTATGTTATAATTTTGATGCAGTATGGCTGACAAGAGACAATGCCATAACGTGTTGCTTGTATCTCTTTTTTTGTCATTTGATTTATGTTAACATTATTAGAAAATGTCAGCTGCTGTTTATGTTGTGTTAAAATTTCATTACTAATGAAGCAATACAAATGGTCCAAAAATAAAATCTTGCTACACTGAGATGTAAGAATGTTATTTGCTTCTGTCTGTAAAGCTACTTTTTTGGAGATTTGAGGTTTTAACAGTGATAATAAGCTTACCAGTAGTAACTAACGCACAGTTACCAGTAGTGGTAATATGACACTGTTATAATTACTGAAGCTGTCATGACAGCATATGACACCTGCTGTGAAATGTTTATGTTTGAAAATAATGTATGTAATGTGTGGACCTCACATGTGTCAATGTCAGATGTCGGCAGCGACACATGCTCCCTTCACTGAAAAAAATGACTCAGCATGGAATATCATGTATATGTGTGCAGCGCCCGCCACTATGGTACATTAGGATACATACAAATAAGCCATAAACAAAGTGTAGTACTATGTACAAAGAATGGCTTTTGTAAGTTAGAAGAAACCAACCCCTTCAGAAGCCAGCTATTCTGCATACCACCAAAACTAGAATATATGCTGGTTTTATGGTTTTTTATGCATGCTGGTCAGCAGAAAATAATATGCTGCTCAACAGAAGAATCACCATATGTTGTGTTATGATGCTGGTATGTTGCACAAGATCAGCACTAGACCAGTATAAACCAGCACAGACCAGTTTAGATCAGCATACAAGTTTTTGAACAAGCTTCTGTCTTTGGTGGACAACAGCCATCACAAGCATTTTATAAATTCCATTAGCAGCACATTTGAGGTGAGAAGTATTGATTGATTAGCTAAACTGTTAAGTACACTAATTCACATTACAATGTATGGTTTATACGCGTTTATTCTAACGTTATTTTTACACAAATATATATTTTTCAGAACAAATATACACTTCATTTTCTCAGATTACTTTTGCTCAGTATTGTATTCAACTGCGTAAATGTAATCATATCTAACCAGCTGAATGGTATGTTTCCACATGAAGTACAGTTTTTAGGCTGAATGACAAAATACTTTTTATAGTGAAGGAATACAAACTTTGCGTGTGTTTGTGTACCTGTGCGTGCACATGTGTTTACATTCAAATTAATGACCATGAGCTGAAGAAATGCCACCAACTGCCGTTTTACACAAACAAACCCTAGTTCGGTGACGAAGCAGGGAAACGCCTGAGGGAAGAAACGTGCCTTTCGCTGTTCTCTCTTATTCCCTCCATCCCTGCCTCTCTCCATCATCCCTTGCTCTGGCTCACCTGGACCGCCTCTCTAATGATCGCTCAGCGTCCGAGCCTCGGCCATGCATCATTTAGCAGGAGCTCCTGAGAGAGGAGAGAGAAAGAGAGAGAGAGGAGGAAGGAGAGAGAGAAAGAGAGATAAAGGGATTGGGCATAATTCAATTTGGTGAAAGGGAGCATGACATGCAAAAAGAGGAAAACAAAATGAGTGGGAAGGAAGGGAAGTGAGGGGGTATTCCAAGGTGAAGGAGAAAGGGGAATGGAAAGACTGTGTTGTACTCTTAATTTTATTGAAGGAGGGAGGGAGGGAGGAAAAGAGGGAGGGAGAGGGAGCGGATGGAAAGATTGTGTAGTACTCTTAATTTCGTTGAAAGAGGAAGAGAGCACGAGAGAGTGAGAGAGTGAGAGATGGAAAGATTGTGTAGTGCTTTTAATTTCATTTGCAGAGAGATCCAAAACAGGTGATGAAATCTTAATACGTTCGTCTTTTTCGTGTCATGGACCCATTAGAGTAAAAGCACTGAAGGAAACTTTCACCAAATATTAAAACTGTACAAATGTTTACATGTCCTAAGCATAATCTATAGAGGAGGAGAAGGATTTGAGTTCTGTTCCAACATACACTCACTGAGTACTTTATTAGGAACACCTCCTTGTTTCTACATTAATGGTCCATTTTGTCAGCTCCAGTTACCATATAGGAGCACTTTGTAGTTCTACAAAAGACTGTAGTACATCTGTTTCACTTTAACCGTGCTCTTTTAAAGCCAGGCCACCCACTGGACCACCACAGAGCAGGTATTGAGTGTGTGTGGCGCTGGTATGAGTGGATCAGACAGAGCAGTGGTGCTGGAGTTTTTAAACTTCATCATCAATGCAGACGTCAGTGTTACTGCAGTGCTGAGAATAAATTACCACCCAGATAATACTTGCTCTGTGGTGGTCCTAGACACTGAAGGGCCAGGTGAAAGTGGGCTAATAAAGAATGCAGAGAAACAGATGTACTACAGACTGTAATTGTACTTATATGATAAGTGGCAGTGATGAAATGGACAGTGAGTGTACATACTGGGTTTTTTCTAATATTCAAAGTTCGCAGGGACTCTATATATGTATGAGATATTTATAAACAATAAAAATATAATGCATTGTTAACATTCAGCCTGAATCTAAGCTCCATTGCCTTCCATTAATTGGCAAAATACTGGACTTGCTCCCTCCAGCAAGTGCATTTGCAGTGTTAACTTTGGACATTTTTGACCCTTGTTCCCCTGTAGTTTGTTCTCTCTGGTACGTGTGGATTTTTCTCCTTAAAAAACTGCAATGCAGCATTGACAAATGCGCTTGACAAAAACTTGATACATACTTTATGGCTTTCATTCAAATGCAAATAATTATCTTTACCCAGAAAGTACATTTGACAGGCAAGCAAGTACATTTCCCAACAGATCAAATCCTATGCAGCAATATCAAGCAGCTCTCAGAAAAAGCTTTAAGTACTATAATCTAACATTCACCATGGCTGCCACTGTTGTTTTTAGCTATGCTATATGCTTTTGTCTGTTTTTTTCTATAACAGTATGTCAAGCGATGTCAGAAAGTGCATAAGCAAGTCTTTTTGACCTAAATCCTAGAGCTACTGCTTTCCATTAAAATGTAAGGTAAGTAACTGTGCTCTCACCCACCAAGTACACTTGGTGTATCGAGCCTGGAGTGAGAGAGAGCCTCTACTCCGCATGAAGAATAAGAACACTGCCAGTTGTGTCCCAAAACCAGGACTTGAACCTGAATCTCAGATTTGGGGTTCATCTCTGCGCCTTTTCGTGGCCGTTCTCTATATTAGCATTCAAGGTGCCATAGAAAAGAAAACTGTATTTACACTGGAATATTTGAATATGAGTTTGGTACATAGAACTAACACTCACTGTGTGAATACTGTTGTGTCCTCCTTCAAACACAAATCCCACATTTGCAAAAGAGGAAGATAAAATAAGTTAATTCCAAAATTTCTATTAAGTCTTGCCTCAATGAATAATTAAGCCCCAAAACATGATATAAAGCAACAACAGAGCAATAGCAATGGAAATGGCAGACTACATGAAGAAATGTATTTTCGCAGGCTGTGAAAGGAATGTCTGCATTTTTTATACACTTTCCAAGGTCAATGACATGATTGATGTTCATCTTTAATCGAGAAATCAAATCAACTTAATTAAATATTCCATTCTACCTTAAATGCTACACCTTGTGTAGGTATCTACAGCATGATTTAAGGGTCAATGGAAAATTTGCGGAACAAGCTGGCAAATTACAGCTTCCACATCCGTTACAAAACTCCACAAAAGCAAGTAACTAGTATAGGCAACATTAGCCACTTACAAGGTCAAAGTAACTTGCTAGCTTGGCCAACGAATCTGACAACCTATCTAATATAGACGTTAATTTTGTTTCTTGCCTGCATCTATTTTAACATGTTGCTTCTATGTGATAATTGTGGTGCATCACTGTCAAAGCAGAGCTCATCGCATTATTCATGAGCTCCACAAGAAAGTCAAAGCAACTTGTTTTATTCTAGGGCCAAACCACAGGGTTGTAAGAAGATGTGTAAAACCACACATGTCTGGGGAACCTGAAACTCTTAATTTTTTATGTGACTGGGTTAACCTGCTGCACACTGTTTAGGTAAAATAGATAGATAGATGGATGAGAAATTAAAAGAAAAACTTGAATAAAAGAGTGTAAGGCATAACAAGTGCAGATATATCCAGACAGGTGTACTGCATGATATAATTAAGCAGTTAACATCGTACTATGCTCTGTGGCATGTATAAAAATGCTGAGCAGGCCCTGTTCACCTCGATGTTGGATTAAGATGACAAGAGACAAAAGATCTAAGTACCTTTGAAGGAGAGTTAATAATTGAGGCACAGATGGCAGAAGCTTCAATCACAAAGACTGCTCATCTTACTAGAGTTTCAACAGCAACAGTGACACCTGGATTTAAATCTAGGGAGAAGAGAGTAAACTGGGCATTGTGTCGTGGTCAAGAATGCACATCCAATGATGTGAAGCGTGTGCATTAGTGTGTTATGCAAAAAAGAACAGAATGGCAACTTTTCCTCTGGTGGCTGATTTTGTCAATGCAGGACGTGATCAGACTGTGGTACCAAGAACAATCTGTCAACAACTGCATGGACGCTGATATTATGAAGATAAATGCACACATTTGAGGGTTCGGTGTTAAAACAACGAGCAGTGGTCTAAAGACATGTAGAAAGAAATGATATGCTCAGATATGTCATCCTTTACCACATTCTGAACAAAGGAGTGAGTGCATATATGATGTACACCAAGTGAACAGAAGGCCTGAATGTTTGACTCCTACAATGAGGGGGATACAGAGGTTCCGCTCTGCTGTGGGGGTATTTTTTTTCTAGATTGGATTTGGATTTCTACTTAAAGGGAAAAGTCCTGCAGTGTAAAATAGGTTATTCAGACTGATAACCTTTATTGTATGAAACATTTCTATAATGATGGAAGTGGTTTCCTCCAGCATCACAATGCCCCCATCTAGAGGAATCAATGGTTCACTCAATGGTTTAATGATTGTGAAAATGATGAAGATAGTATGCTAAGGCCTTTGCAGTCACCAGCTGAACACCTCTGGGAGACTTTGGACCAAGGTGTTGGACAGCACCCACCACCACCTTCATCAAAACACGAACTGAGGGAATGTCTTATGGAAGAGTGGTCATCCAGTACACTTCCAGAAACTTAAACTGAAAACTATTCGGGTGGCTAATGGTGGCACAACAGCTTCCATGCCACATTTTATTTTGGGTTTTCCTTTACCTTGTTACCCAGCTGACACAGGTGTATTGTTTTTTTCATGACATCACTTTTTTTGAAAAAAGATAAGTTTTATATTATTTGCAGATATTTGCAGATTAATTTCCAATATGGTAAAATTAGGTCTTTCCTGACTTTAAATGATAAGAGTATTAAAGACCTAAAACAGTTTAAACCTAAAGACTACTTTGCATTTTATTGTTAGATGTATTTTGTTATTTGTGTTGATTAGTCATGTGGTCAGTTAGAATCAAGCCATTGTTTCTTTTTTGCTGGCATATTTTTGTCACAGACTGATCATAACTGTCAGTGTTCGAGCATCAGAAGGTTAGTTTTTCCTTTAAAACAGGGGTGCATTTACTTTTTTACCCATAAAAGAGAGCTTAGTGACAACTAGGCTGGTCACCATTAAACATCACTGACAAAAAATCATTAAATGTACCAATCAAACTTTGGATTGGACAAAAAACATTTTGGTTGTCAATATTTTGGAGTCCATTTACTGCAAGAGTTTACCATCATTAAAGCATAAATCACAAAATACAGTGCAAATGAATTCATCTTAATGAGCACACACATTACACTGCAGTGTCTCCATGGCCTGCTAGTGGAGCATGCTTGAGTTGGCCCGTGTGCTCTGGAGAGACAGAGAGAGAGCGAGTGGTGTGTGGAGAGCAGTAAATGGAGAAGGTGAGAAAGTGCTGCAGGCTAGAAGGAGGAAAAGGCCCGTTCTATTAATCATGGCTTTGATGGAGGGTGCCACGGAGTGACAATGAACTCCGCTGCTCCAGCAACCAGCCATGAGCCCCAGCTGCCGTTAGGCTTCTACTGCAGCAGGCCAGGGAGCCCCCCGCAGACTCACAGCTCAACCGCAACATCGCAATGAGATGAGCTGGGACTACCATCAGGTAGCAGGGGACAGAACAGAACAGAATTACAGAAAGCCAGGCTTCAGCAAAGAAAAAGACTGGCAAAACCCACTAAAGAACATCACTTCAGTAGGGAACTCAATCTAAGGTGAGGGTTTGGCTGAAAATTAAACTTCTACCACATTTACCACAAATGTAGTTCAGCAGCCATGACATCCAAAGTTTGCTTCTGTAGTTTTGCCCTAGAGATGAAGCTAATATAGGTTATAGTAATCGGGTTAACTATATGCCAATTGGCTGCCCAAATGTACAGGCAAAGTCCAGTTATTAAGAAGACCACTACTACTGTTTTAGCAATGAAATATATGTGTGTCAGAAGCCACACAAGCAAGTGTATTGGGGATGACTTAACACATACATGACTTGAGGCAAGCTAACCTGCTGGCTGTCACATTCTAGTTAGTTAGCTACTTTAGTTGTAGTGCAAAACTTGCCTTGACTAACTGATTACATTTCAAGAAAGGGGGAAATCATTTTAGAATATTCATGCTTTTGCATACAATTTGTATTCTGAAATGAGAATAGTTCAGAATACAAATTGCATGAAAGATTACAAGAATACAAACTGATGAAAGATTTGTGGTGAGATATCGCACAGTATTCATCAGTGTTGATGAGAAATCTAATAATCACCCTAAATCACCTTTATCTAACTTTATTTGGGAGTGTACCGGTGTTGTAATGAGTCTGACGACCTCAAAGATAATATCAGACCTGATCTCCAGGCAGCTCTGAAGTGGCGTGCTGTGTTGGTCATCTTATTAGAGTCCTTTCTAAAGGTCTGGGTGTGGGCGTGCTCTGTTTGCCCGTACAGGTTCCTACATCTCACCACTCTCACCTCATCACCAGAAGTGGGAGACAGCCTTGGGCTGAGAAAAAAGAGGTGAGCGAGTGGCGGGGGGTGAAGTGAGAGGAAGATTTCTTCACTGCCTTGCCATCGGGCACACAACCTTAATTTAACATTGATAATTGCTCCAGCCTCGCTGGATATGTTGCAAACTACATTGCCCAATTATCGACTAATTTGTAACTTCAGATCACACCTGAAATAAAGCTATTATTAAAAAAAAACAGCATTAATTTCACGGAATAGCTCTGTTATCAGGGAAATCTGAATGCACTGTTATGACAAAATTGCACTTTAAATGATGAAAAAGTATTGATCAGCCTTCAGACAGGAAATCTTTTCTCTCTGCTTTCTTGCACATAATGAGTGTGCAGTATGTCTGGGTACACTGGAAAATAGTTGCCTCATGAATCATTTTCTTCATTCTAATCTAACAACATTATTAGTATCATAACAAGCATCATAACATCACTTCTGCAATATACCTTTAACTGTCATGTTAAACAACAACTTTCCTAACTTCATGGGTGTTAAAGGGAAACAGTCACATTTGGTTATTTTTTTAAATGCCAGATGGTATTGTGTCATGCCAGAGGTTTAAAAAAAGGCGTCAAAACAGTTTCAGAGCGAAGAAAAACTGGACCAGAGAGAGGACCTCAGCAACAAGATGTGCACAGTCTATATACTCCCCACCCTCGCTCAACCCCTTCAAACTCACAGACACAACAGAAATCTCCTAAAACAGAAACAGCAGTCTTACCAGCCAGGACTAAAGAGCCACCACGACAATCTGTGTCAATTTCTAATGACAAGCATCTCCAAAATGGCAACTCAACAAAATGGCAAAAACTTTATTATAAGCAATTTTACAGAATTTCTATTGGTCCATTTATCATGACACAAATAAAATGACACATGCATAAAAGGACAGCTGCTGTGCTCAAATGATGCAGAAAAGTAAAAAAGGAGATATGGAGACAGTGACTACATGAGTCTAGTGAAGCATTTACATTCAGAGTTGATTCTAAAGTGACAATAAAACCCTCTTTTGTACCTGAAGTTCAAGACATGAGAGAGATGACTGTGTGCAGTATGAGAAGGAAACACGAGAAATGGGGTAAAGTTATTTTTACAAGTGTTCTCAATGTATGTGTATGTCTCCTAACATTCCTAAGATCTCCTAACTCCTAACATTAAATCATGTAAAATGGCAGAAAAAGGAGTGTATATGGGAATGGTGAGTCAATGCAGATTTCAACATTTTCTGCTGATGCTGATACCAATGCCCAAACATTTATAAAATTGGGACTAAATCTACTTAGATTGGAATTGTAAAGGGCCATAAATGCAGCAAAAAGAATACAATGCAGACAATGTAACACAGTAGTCTAGCATCAACATCAACATTTCTAAGCCAGGGTACAATGAATGAGTCATTAAACATTGGTTTAAAAGATCAAAAACATCTGTCTAAACATCTGTCTAATGCATTTTAGTGAGCAAATATCTGCTGATACGATTCCTATATCACAATGCATGCTTAAACAATAATAAATAAATAAATTAGATTAATTTGTGGTCGTGTTGATTGTTGACTGAAAATTGCCAAGCTATAGATAATGTTAATGATGCCCTGTACTCATTTTTTATGAGTAAAAGTCTTATTTGGAGTGAGAGTAGTCACTCCCATCCTGTTAACTGATACAAACATTTCTTTGTGGTGGACGAAGTACTACTTGAGTTAAAGTAGAGATGCATATGGTAAGATATTCCTACAGTAAAATATTCCTCCAGTCCTCCCTTCAGACCTCCACTTGAGTAAAAGTACAAACTTATTTGCCTTCAAATGTACTTAAGTATACAAAGTAAAAGTAGTATGATTTATTATAGCTCTAATGTCCTATTATCATGTTTGGAACAAGACTCGCTTGCTTAATCAACTCATTTTAGGTGAGAAGACTCATTTTCGGTCCACCAATCTTTTAATAGAAGGTTATTAATTAGTCTGACACTGATGTCTATTCAAACTATCATAAGCACAAAACAGTGAAGGCAAACAGTAGAACCAAACTCTATTCAACAGGTAAAAACAAGCTCAAAACAAAGTGCACGCTGTACCCTGATAGGTGTGCTTGCTTTGCGCTTCCTTTGTTTTGACATGTTACGCTTTTATGCACATGTAAGCCACAACAGGAACAACTGATTTCACATGATGTAATGGAATAAAAGGTGAGATATTAGACTTTGAAATGTGGTGGTGTTAAAGTAAAAAGTCACCCAGAATGCAAAAACTTCAATAAAGATAAACAATAAAAAACTTATAAAGTACAGAAACTAATTACACTTACTTCCTTTCTGTCCCACCAATTCACACAGGAAACTTATCCTGTCAGAGGAATACTTCTGTAGGCAGCCATGCTTGTGCACACCTCTACAAACTGTAACAGTGCAAAGGAGCTCTAGGAAAAGTAGGGAAAGGATCAGCAGCAAAACTGCTAGAGGTTGAAAGAAATGAGTAAGGGGACATGACTCCCTTTACCCAAAAGACTTCTCTGTTTGTTACAACTACCATCAAAATGACTGCTGATTTTTTTCAGCATTATGATTACAAAATAATACCAGAGAATCTACCGATCTACCAATAATACCAAGAAATATCATAGCGAACCAACTATAAAAATATTACCTTTAATGAGCAACACTGTACCAACATCAGCTGCATATGGAAACCAGACAGAACTGTAAACTGCTCAAGCCTAAGAGTGATAAATGCACAAACAGAAAGCACACACGCTGCTGTTGATGCGAATAGACACGTTTTTCTAACACAGCACTTCAGCTTTGTAGCGTTTTCTCTCTTTCGAAATGTCACTTGAGTGCTATAGCTCAGCTTAATTACTGCAAAGAACACAGACAACAACATTTTTGTCTACCCTAACTCAGAAGAGCTGGAGTGATACTGATGTAGCTTTGAATTTGTTGTAAGGTCACATTTAAATGTTCTTGGTGTGAATAATACTCCTTCTGCACATCTTTCAATGTTGAAAATTTTGCACGTTGCTGTGGTCACTGCATATGTTAACCCATGATCTGTACAGAAGGCTTTTCTGTTAGACTGCAATGATCCAGGTAAAAATGAAGTATATTTTAATCTACTAGAAATGTACTGTAATCTCATTTCAAGCACATAATTGTTTTTGTGTGTCCAATATATAAACCCTTTAGTCATAACACTAAAACCACCTCCTTGTATCTACACTCACTGTCCATTTTATTGGCTCCAAGTAACACATAGGAGCACTTTGTAGTTCTACATTTACAGACTGTAGTCCATCTATTTCTCTGTACACTTTGTTACCCCCCTTTTACCCTGTTCTTTAATAGCCAGGATCCACACAGGACCACGATAGAGCAGGTATTACGTAGGTGGTGGATCATTCTCAACACTGCAGTGACACTGACGTGATGGTGGTGTGTTAGTGTGTGTTGTGCTGGTGTGAGCGGCAGCAGTGCTGCTGGAGTGTTTCAACACTGTGTCCACTCACTGTCCACTCTATTAGACACTGCTACCTTGCTGGGCCACCTTATAGATGTAAAGTCAGAGACAATAGCTCATTTGCTGCTACAGAGTTTGTGTTGGTCATCCTCTAATCCTTCATCAGTGGTCACAGGACACTGCCCACAGGATGCTGTTGGCTGGACTGTTACGTTTTGCACTAATTATGTGGGGCTAATACTGTAGTTGGTGGACGCTAAAAATTGAGAGGAGATGACAAGCTTTGAGTTGTCAACAGAAAATGAACTACACTGATGGCAACACATAACCATATCTAATGGACTCACATCAGGCCGTTTTGACTCAAGGTGTCTAAATGGCTTGCTTAGATAGAAAATCATGAATGCGCTTTGCAAAGGCTACAGAGCAGAATAAGTAAGAAAAAATAAAATAAATTCGCGGACCAAATAACACAAAACTGGCATTCTATACGAGAGGGTGATTCCCCCTCATTGTGCCAGCTCTGTGTAGGAATAAAGTTTTATAGGTTCTGGAATAAAACAGGTCAATATCACTGCAACTATACTGCAAAATGTCATGGTTTTGATGCAAACATTTATTTAGAGAGCTTGAAGAGGTAGGACAATTTGACAGAACCCCCTTAAATGTAATAAGATATTATTCCAAGCAGGTCTGGATCATTTTTATTGATCTATTTGTCTCAAAATGTTCACACAACTTAAAGGCCAGTTGGCATTATTAATGGATATTTTAACAATGTAAAAAATAAAAAATGGAATTATTAGATTTCTAGATGATAGTGACAGCAATATTAGACTTATCTTAATTCCCAGAGATACACCCTTTAATAACAACTCTTTCATACCTGCTAACCCACTAACCACAACACGAAGGTAGGGAAAATGGCACCATTAACACACAAAGACAAACAAGCAGACACGAAAGCTTTAGGTAGTGTGTTCCATGTTTTGCCATGTCTCTTCACATTCACAGCATCTACAGTGACACTTCCTCCCTCTAGTGCTGTAGACAGAGCTGAGGAAGAGCCTGATATGCTTATGAATTCCAAAGTATCTTTGAAATGGCATTAGTTCCATAATACATGGAAGAAATAAACATGATCAACATAAGACAATGACAGAGTGAATAACGGAGGGTGAAATATGAAGAGAGAGAGAGGAAAAGAGAGAGAGGGGTAGGGTGGAAGAGCAAGCTTTGCCTGTGGTAGTGAGGCTTTTCTTGGTGAGGAGAGAGGAAAGGACACACACATCTCGGAGCCTAAAGACACAAGCACAAAAGATGCTAATTTAAACCCAGAGAGACACCTGATTCCAGCCATCCTCACCCCATGCTGTGAGCACACACACACTAACCTATATATAACTCTGTCCTGCTCACACACCCACACAAGCCTAGTAGTGTTGTACCACATGATTCTCTAATACTGGCCCCCTTTGCTTACACTACATGTAATGAATGCTTATGTGCTTCCATCAAATGTTTGCCCACAATAATATGCGTACGCGAGGTATTTGAATGTGTTCTGGTCGGCAGTAACTCAGTGGGCCAAAAAAGTAACTTGTAAAGAATTGATGAAGGTATGGGCCAAGTTGTTTCACATGTTAAAATTCCATGTGGAACATTTTAATTTTCACTTAGAGGCCTGGTCAGGTCGTGTTCGAGTTTTCCTGCTCAGACCTTTGAAAACTCAGCAATTTCTAACATTCTTAACATTTATGACCTGAGACCTTTAATAATTGTCTGCCAACGTTTATTATTAATGAAAACCTAAGAACCTAGCCTGGAGATTAGGGCTAAAGAATATTCCACAGATGTATAACACCGGGTTCAACTTTATTTAAAGTCATCATTGTAATTTAGCACCATTGGTAAGTCGGTTTAAGTTCACTTGAGTTCTTCATTTCTTGGCCTCATTGCTGCACTGCACAACAAAGAAAGTGATTCATGAAAAACAAGAAACAGAAAAAAAAATTGCCTCTTACAAATAAAGGTTTCTAAATGTTTCTTTGTTTTGATGTATGGTATTGTAGCATCCTGCTACTGGTTTGATTGACCATAGATGCACAGAGGCTAATGGGAAATGTCAAACATACAGGAAGTTGTTGTTGTTAGCTGGTAGTCATGTCCTGGAGTTTACAGAACAAGCCTTGAGACTGGAAGGTCACCGGGTCAATCTGCTGAGCAACCCCCAGTTGCTCCTCGGGCACCGTGGATAGGGCTGCCCACCATTCCAGGCAAGTGTGCTCACTGCCTCCTAGTGTGTGTTTACAAGGTGTGTAGATCCCTCTGTGTGCAAGTACATTGGTCAATGAGTGGTTCTATTCTATTCTATTCTATTCTATTCTATTCTGGATGATGTGTACATGTGATGTATGTGCTATTATGCGCTGGGTGGGGTAGGTGGTGCAGTATTGGTGTCTAAATTCATGTAGAGAAGTGTGGGCAGAAGTGATCTGACTGCTATTCTGACCGTTCAGCTAGCGCTGGGTGGCAGTTTCTTCTCTGTTGCCGTGTTCAGTAAAAGAGTATTGGCCTGAATCATTTTGCTTCCCTCATTTCCTTTGGTAATACGGCACAGTATATAGCCTTTTATATTATGCGCTAGGCCTTTAAACTAAGACTGTTGGCCCATATCCAATTTTATAGTCTGCACAGCAAAAGAAATAGAAACTGTTTATAGTTTGCTTGTTTATTTTAGCACTGTAGCTGCGTTGATAACATTGTTAGCAAACATCAGCCGTCCTAAATGTTTTTTTGGAAGTATATTTAGTTCAAATTCAGGAATAAACGTATCTACAGTATCCATATGCTTGATGTCAGAATTTGGCACAACACCCCTGTTGTCTAAAATGTTTGCCTTTCTATACAACCTTAATGAAGACCTGGGTGCAGTATAAGAAGATTGAGAACTGTTTGGGGGATTTATTTACAGAAAAGATTTGGGTGACTACTGACTCCTAGTGCTTGTTAGCCTCTCAGCTTCAGTGCTAAACTAAAGAAGTAAAATCTGAACACCAAACATGTCTTGGCTGATCCACTGCATCTGAGGTAAGTGGAAAATTGTAGACATTTGATTTTGCGCCAAATCATTAATTTACAGAACCACCCATTGAAGGATTATTTAGGGACCCGAAAATGGTTTGTCTGTGGCAGGGGATCAAACTGGGGCCTATCCAGGTCCAAACTCCGTGGAGAGTTCTGAATTCAGTTCATGAAAGGCTTGTTAATTAGCCAGTTAGTTGAATCAGGTGTGTTTAATGAAGCAGAGGTCTCCAGTTCTGTGGCCTTCAAGGATTAAGGTCTGACATGTTCTATGTCATTGCTTCAGAGAACCTTTTGTGTCACCTTTATTTTTAAGCATGCAGTTTTGAAGAAAATTTGAGCATCAATTATTACATCTGTCTATTAGTTCCTAGAAACAGTCTGGGTTCAGTTGTAAAGAACATGCTCTAATGTAACACGCAAACTCTGCATATCTGTCAGATAGCTTCAGCAGGCTCTTTACAGGAAGCCTAAGCGGAGAGAGCAGGGAAGACAAAGAGCTCCTTTCAAACCCAACACTGCAGGAGAGAAGGGCTGCCTGCACACCCTCAGGAGAGGAGCAACACGCCTCTTTATTCTCTCCCCCTCTCTCATGTCTCCGTTTCAAGTCCCTTTTTCCAGGCAGCCGGTGCACTGGGGACCTCTTTAAGATGAGGATGTGCTCCATAACACTGACATCACACGACATAAGCTTTTCTGCAAGCTCAAAAAAAACAAAGAAGAAGAAACAAAGTAAAGTATGCCGCATCCACTTAAATACTGTACAACTGTACCACACGCTTATCGAAAGTTTTGTTTTCCTGAAGAGAATGAATTACCGTATGTCCCGTATAATTTACAGATTTCTTGCCTCACGCAACTGTCTGATGGGTAGACAGAAAAACCAACTGCCGAGACAGATGGAGAGAGGGATAAACAGACAGAAAGTCTTACAAATACAAACAAACGCACACACATACACTCACACACAGTTGAGCAGAGAGCGACAAAGACAAACTGCCAGCCGAGCGAAGCATCGGAATCAGATTGTAAGGCTGGCCGTGCAAGAACAGAACCAGACAAGACAAATGTTTTGGACACAAATGACCAGCCGCAGAGCTCGCCATTCTGGTGCCATGCAATCCATTCAACATCATACAGCACGCCCAGTGCACAGATGTTCGAAATCAATAAGCTAGGAGTGAAGGAAGAAAAATGAAAGGAAGGGAAAGCACACCTGGATCAATGAGCCTCCAGGTGATCAACAGCGAATGGAAGCACCGTGTACTGCTAGGCCTTCATGTGTTTTATCTGTACTTGGATGTCTGTAAATGTATGTGTGTTTATATGTAGTGTCCAGGCGTGTGTGTGTGTGTGTGTGTTTGTGTGTATACCCTCTGGCTTCCAGGGGCTCGCTCTGTATTGACGCTGAGTTTGAGAATTCTTCCAGAAGTGTGTGGAGCTAAGCTGGGGTAGAGCATTCCCCCACACGGCCCTCATTTCATCAATATGTCTGTGAAGTCTGAGAACAAAACAATAGAAGAGACAAAAAGAAAAGAGCCAGGGACTGCAAAGCCCACAGCAAGCAGACAATACCTTAAACAAGGCAGTTATTCTTATCTGTAGGGTAATGTCTCAGAGTGATAGTTTCGATTAGCTCGCTTGTTTTCTTACTGCCTCCCCGGCCCACTTGGGATATCACTGTGTGTATAATATTACATGTGCTCTTTTACTGTAACCACTTTGCCAGCAAAGAGTTATTAATCAAAATCTGAAGTAAATAGCTGTGGAGCTGATGATAATTGTTTCCTTTTCTGCCAAGAAATGTTTACTTCATCAATATAAAGGAATTATAATGTGGAATGCAAACCAAGTCACTGTTGTAATGACATCACAGTCGCTTAGTTAACTGACATAATAGCGATTAAACACCTCTAACTTTTATCTGCATGGGTGTTTTGCCATCTCTTCATAATAACCTTGGTTGTTAACACCCTGCATGTGCCACAGACTGTCTTGATAGTGTTGCCAAACACTGTCAAAACATTTTATTGATAACAAAATAATAAAATAAATGTTCTTATATTTCTCATAGAATTTATTTGTCAATTTATTTGACAAATTAGACTTACAGTAAGATTAAGGTATGTCACTGGTGAAACCCAGGAATGCATTTAAGTTGGGATGCACTGACACCACTTTTTCCCTGTTGATTGTTGTTACCAGATTCATAAATATAGGGTGATACCAAGTACTCATACCGATACTAACATATCTAACATAACAAAGACCATCTGTTTAAACAATTATGTTTTCAAATATTTTATTTTGATAAAATATATGTACTGTATCATATATATAACATCTCATTAGCATTTACTTGAATTATATATATACTGTATATATTAGATGCTTAGAAAACTATTTGATATTTATTATTATATAATTAGTAATAAAATCATGTTTAATAACTAAGGTAAATGTAAAATCAAATAGAAAAAAAAACAGAATTGAACTATATATAGATAAAAATGTACATGTTAGCATCCAGCAGTTTCTCTGGCTCAGCAAAAAATAAGGTGAATGTTGTTTCACATCCGTCATTTTTCTCATCAAGTCATTTTTCTTGTACATGTGTTCTGTTCACTTCTGCATCCATCTCTGAGCATCAGACTCTGTAGGAGTTTAGTAAGTATCACTGTTGCTCATGGTGTTACTAGTAGAGACTTTCAGTGTTTTTCCCAGATCGGTTGAAGTGGCGGGCTGCGAGACCCCACTGCTCAGCAATACAAGTGATGGATGGAGATGCACCCAAGCCAGGGATAGTGGGCGCACTAAAGGCTAAATAAAGGCTACAAGCTAGACAATCTGGACTACCCTGAACTATACAGCAGCAGGAGAGTAATTACTGAAAGACGTCTTTCAGGTAAGAGGTTCCCATTAGCATGCTGTTCCCAGAGAATACTGCAGTTACAGATAATGCCACATGCAATTTCACTACTGCTTGTGATCCCACACTGACGACATGTTCAGTCTATGAGCATGCACTCGTCAGTGCATCAGAAATTGCTTTGTGGTATCAGTCATAGGTGTCAGTATTCTCATCACTGATAACCGATTCTGCATAAGTGCCAGTATTGTGATACCATCAGCCAAAGTTAAGACAGCCTCTACAGAGAAGAAATTTATATTTGGTATCCATCTGCTAATTTTAGTGTACAATTTCTATTTATTTGCTGAGTGAAACAAAAAAAAGTATAACTTTTGCATGGGCCAATTTTTTTTTCAAATAATTTCCACAATATGCACAAAAATGTGTAAAATGTGTAAAGGATGTGTTAATTATTTTTACTCAGATTAACTATACAATTTGAACATTGGCATTAATACCAAAAACACTTGGTTTGCAGAAAGCGATTTGTTTAGTGTTTGGGTTTCTATCTCAATGACATCAGCACATGACACCCCAAGTGAGTTAGGCATGAAGTTGTTTGAATCTGGATCAGTACATGCCAATGTATTATTTTCTAGCCATTAAGATTGGACTGTTTAGATGGATGTGAAAAGAACAAGAACTGCTTGGTGCCCTACTGAGGCTAACAAACAGTAATGACTGAAAATGGTGTAAAATGATCCATAGGGGCTATTGTTCCATGCAACGGGATTACTGTAATCTCACACTTACAAATGATCTAATCTGGTGAATCGGTTGGGGAGGGTGCGGGGGGGAGGTGGAGTGCTAATCCGAAATTCAGTCCTTATTCAGTCTTTATCTGCATAAAGAGTAATCCAGACTGATTAACCTATTTCCCTTTAATTACCACAATGACAAATTACCCCAACAAACTGCTAACTCGTAAGACTGAAGTTTTTCCTATTAAATGATGGTAGTAGTCATTTCCATGAGATAAATTAATGACTATGTCAGAACGGATATTTATTTTGTCCTGATTGCGTTCAGGGTATTTAAGTGAATTCGCATCTGACTACAATGCACAATTGTGAGCCTGTCTGTGTGTGTGCGAGTGCCCCATCTTTGGACATTAGACATCTGGCTCTGGGGGAGGCAAGCGCATGGCTGAAATTAGATTACACGATCACAAACGTCCCAATCAGGCCTCATACATATTTCATAGCTTTGCCTCATGGCGTGATAATTACTTAATTAATATCCTGCCAACCTGCGGCTCCTCTGAGAGCGGACGGCCTGTAATCCCACCACCAGCCCAGCATGGGACCTGCAGGACGGGTGTGTCCCTTGATGGGGGCCCCTGGCACACTGATGAAAAGAGCCTTTTACATGTGCGAGCGGCAGGTCCTGTCACCACACTGACAGTTACCATGGAACTAAATCCTGCCCGTTTCTGTCCCCGTTTTTCCTTTCCTCTCTTCTCCATAATCTGGCCTATCCAATAATGTTCTCAGCTGGGGCTGTCCGACGGACACAGGGAGAGAGAGAGATTTCTCCTCTGTGCTGTTTCAGCCACATTCCCAGGAGCAGCAGGGTGGCAGCGCGTTTGTAATGTTTGCCCTGAAGATGGATTAGGCTTGATTGATATGAGAAGACGGGTGGGTTTCTTTAAAGGTCTCAATCACACAGGAATGCATTTTCCCTTTCTATGGGATCCCGCTTTCTAATGGCACACATTGCTTTTTGTCGAACAAAATGCTGTGCTTCTCCAAAGACTCAAGCTTAAGCTGAATTTGATGAAAACATTCTTGTTTGGCAGATTTAGACAAGGTGATTGTTGTCAGATAATTGAAACGTTTAGGCTATTGATGTCATTATTCTGAACTTTTAGGAATATTAACCCCTTAAATCCTAAAAAAACATACGGTTGCTGCCGGAACAATATCTTGCATCCCATATTTGTTGTTTTGCTTGCTTTTTTTTTTTTTTTTTTTTCTTAGATGACTGGCAGCTTTTTTATGTTTTGTTGATGCATGGACCAATAAAAATAGAAAAAGTTGTCTTTTGTGGTTATATGAGCTTTTGCACCAGCAGCAATGATACACGGGCCTGCTTACATTGCTTAGTAAATAGGGCTTCTATGACTTATAACAATAGCAAAACCCTTTTAGTGCAATTTATTATTTTTTAAAATGCTTTTTAACCCTCCCAGGTCGACAATGTCATGTATGACTTTAAAGCATGTCATGAACATAAAACAATAAATATCTTGTGAATGCTGCGCAATAGAGAATTATTTTTATTTTGTCCAGAAGGCAAACGACAAGTCAGGAACCCAGCATCTGATTGGCCAACAAGTCAGGAACACACCCTCGGGCTGGGCAACAGGTCAGGAACACAGCCTCCGATTGGCCAAAAAGTCAGGAACACAGCCTCTGATTGGTCAACAAGTCAGGAACACAACCTTTTTTTGTTTGACAAGATTCATGATTCAAGATTCAAGCGTTTATTGTCATATGGATAGAGAAACAAGCAGTTGCACTGGACAATGAAATGCACTAGCTCCCGGACTACAAATACTAAACAATTACAATATAAATGCTAAGTACTAAATAAGAAAGAAAAGACTAGAGAGAAGAAAATATATGTATGTATATAAATTAAGAACATTTACAATATAAGTCCGAAAGGTATAGGAGCAGAACATATGTACAGTATTCGGTATTAGTGCAAATGACAGCACTGTACAATAACAGCCAAATATAGATTCAAGTATCCTTATTAAGTATACATGTATCATACACACAGTGTACATATGCAGTATAAACAGAATAATACTGGTCCTTATATAGAAGTGATAAACTGAATCACCAGGGTATGTGCAAAAAGTGCAGTCTGTGCAGTTAAGCAGTCTGTAATGTTCTGGTGGTCAGTCTGTGCAGTTAAGCAGTCTGTAATGTTCTGGTGGTCAGTCTGTGTAGTTAAACAGTCTGTAAAAAGTTAAGCAGTCTGCAGTCTGTTCTGGTGGTCATCTCATAGGACAGAGGACTGAGCATGGACTACTCAGGACTGGTCAGATGTTTGTGGCAGAGGAGCATGAGGACAAGTCAGGAACACAGCCTCAGTTTGGTCAACGAGTCAGGAACACAGCCTCTTTTTGGTCGACAAGTCAGAAACACACCCTCGGGCTGGGCAACAGGTCAGGAACACAGCCTCAGGCTGATCAACAAGTCAGGAACACAGCCTCTGATTGGTCAACAAGTAAGGAACACAGCCGCAGATTGGTCAACAAGTCAGGAACACAGCCTCTGATTGGTCAACAGGTAAGGAACGCAGCCTCAGATTGGTCAACAAGTCAGGAACACAACCTCTGATCGGTCAACAGGTAAGGAACGCAGCCTCGGATTGGTCAACAAGTCAGGAACACAGCCTCAGGTTGATCAACAAGTCAGGAACACAGCCTCTCATGCGTTAACAAGTCAGGAACACAGCCTCTGATTGGTCAACAGGTAAGGAACGCAGCCTCAGATTGGTCAATAAGTCAGGAACACAGCCTCAGATTGGTCAACAAGTCAAGAACACAGCCTCAGATTGGTTGACAAGTCAGGAACACAGCCTCAGATTGGTTAATAAGTCAGGAACACAGCCTCAGATTGTCATTATGGGTTCAGTTTTCTTATTTCACAAATCTCCAAAAAGCCCACACCAAAGCCTTCATTGGAACAGAGCAGTGCTATCCCTCCTGGAAAATCTGAAAATCAGTGTGTAATATTAAGATTTACCACTACAGAAACAGATATTTTTGCAAAATGTTCAAAACTGTTTTTGCTAGTCATAAACTGGTTAGCATTTCTGAGTTCTGTTCAACTTATATCTCAAAATGGAAATGGTCACTTTTGAAACATTTGTTTAAATTCAACATTTGAATAATAGAGTTTGTTTGAACAGTTTTGCTCAGTCAGAGGCCATATTTTCAACAGTTAACACATGATACTAAACAGGGTCTTGCTACCTGAGATAATGCTTTTTCTTTGTAAATTGGTCAGACTTCCACAAAACACTAAACAATATGTAAGACTATATGAGACGTAAGACTATATGAATATACTTGAGCACTGGAACATACACAGTGGATTTTAGTTATAGTTTGACTGAATTTGAGAAGATTTGTTGCAGAAAATGGTTAAAATTGTGATGTATTTAAACATCTGCCCAATAGCAGCTTTAGTAAACCTAGGTGAATTGGTAATATTACGTTTACATCTTTCCTAAAATTAGATACCAAAAACTGCTATTTAAACCCTTGCTTACTGTATTGCAGTACATTATAATGTATTTAATCTTAACCCTTGTATCAGGATATGTATCATATTGTCAGGTTCTTGCCAGTTCACATAATACCATTAAACACAAGATGCCATTAGACACAAAATGAATAATTTCCATCAAACACTACTGCTGACTACCAAGAGAGCAAACTCCTTCCGTCACTCAATAAACACTGAGCAAAAAACACAAAATACAGGTTTCAGTTTCACAGGTTTCAGCCTATATCAGTGCTGTATATCAATACTGCATCTGAATGTGCCAGAGTGTAAGAATATCACAGTGTGAAACCTATAAACCTTTTCTTTTCTCCTGGGTAGTTTATTTTTCAGTGTAATGTACTGTATATGCCAGTGCAGGAAAAAGTCATCTAAAGTATTCAGAAGCAAATATATTTATTTCCACCTTTTCCATATACCTGAAACCAAGGCAAGAGTGGTCAAGAACATTGTCCAAAATGATGGAAAGCCATACACCTGCGTATACATCAGTCGAGGGTTAGACAACTGATATAAGGCCTTACATACAGTACATATCTTACTGAGCTGAAAACTTTGCAGTGAAATTCAGACAAAACAAATACAGAGCAGACCATCAGTCGTGACAGAATGTACAAGAAGTTTCAAACCCTGTCAACACACTGTACCGTTAATTTAACAATGTTACTTTTTACCGTTCTCACCTTTTTCCATATGCATAAGTAAATAAAAACAAGAAACAAGCAGCTTGTTGTTCTAGATTGTTGTGAATGTGGGTGCGCAGTAAATTGCGCAGTAAACTGAAAGTTTTATGATCTCAGCAGGGCCGTCTGTCAATTTAAATCAAGTTTATATAATGACAATTTGTACCTGTTTCTCATCCAATGGACACTCGTCTAAAAGCTTTTATGGATGCTTACATCAGTAACTGATGATGACTGATTGCTGAATCAACCATCATGCACTACAGTATTTTCTATAAGCTGGCAGTAAATGTTTTTCATTTGTTTAGCACAGTTATTAAAATCATAAAAAGGGACAATGAAGTTGAAGTTGACCCCAGTTTTGTTAAATGTGTTTTACTGATCAAGACAAACTGTAATATAGTGAATGCAGGGAATATTATACAGTAATTTAAGCTTTTTCTGCCCTTTCATGACTTGGTTTATGCTTTGAGGCTAGAGTTCTTTCCACTGATAAATGTATAAGTACAGTACCAGTCAAAAGTTTAGACACCTCCAACTAAATGGATGTTGTTGGTTATCTTAAAGGCTTTACAGGTTTACGCTTAAAGGTTCCAGCTGATGAGACGTCTGAAAAAATAAATATCCTGATATACCACATAAATTCTTGATGCACCACAGTATTATATTTTGCCATATCACCACCACCAATATATATTTTGTTGTTCAAAGAAATGTTTATCTCTCTTATTTTGCACAATTTAAAAGATCTAGTTTACCCTTTCAGTTTTGTGACGGACAGACCAATAGAATTGCCCCAAAATTTCTTAGGAAAAAAATCTTATATATCAGTTATATCAGCCTCCATTGCAAGTTAAGAAAGCTGTTTTATCCTCCTGTAAAGTTCACTTGTGGAGGCTGTTTAAGGTGACTGCATAATTCCATGAGTGCTGTTTTACAGTTTGATGTCTTCACCTTTATTCTAAAGCAAAGCATTAAGCAGCAAATAAGGAAAAGCTTCTATGAGTTGGCATGTCTATACTTTTGACTGGTACTGTATATAAATTACATCAACTTAAAAGTCCCACCCCCTTATGGCAAAAAAGCAAATAGCATTAATCTGTGAGAATAAACGATGACCTGTATTTAACAAAGTGGTGACCTCTCTCTAGCACTACTCTCTCTGCAGAATTTGAATAATGTACTACCAACTATTAGGATGTAATTAACGATTAATTGCAGATTAGAATTATTTCATTTCACTACATGAAGAATTAATTATGACTCCTTTGAGTATGCAAATGCTAGCAAGTATGCTCGGAGGTCCCGTAACGGCATTGTGACAAGCCAAAAGGCAGACTGAGCGTAAGTGAATGCATGTGTGAGAGCGTGTGTGAGTGTGTGTGCCGTCTCCCTTGTGGCCTTCACTGACCAGGCAGGTGCCTGGAGAGATAGCAAAGATACATTTCTCCCACCATGCAATCAATCAATTCACAGGCTGTAGGCCAAGTCCAGGGTACTAATTACCCAATCAGAGTGGACGAGCTCTCTGAGCCTGGCAGGCCGGACCCCCCCAGGACCCCCCTGGGGACCTGGTCTCTCTCTTCCCCTCATTAACTTCTCCTGTTCTCTACCCTTGTCCAGGCACTCAGAGGAGCAGCCGAGGGTTGTGGGTAATTCAGTGGGCTGTCTCTGAGATGACCGCATGCCGCAGGGCTGGATGAGTAGAGGACACACTGCTCCCTCTCGCTCTCTGTTCCCCACTTTCTCTCGCTTCCTATAGAGTCCCTTCATCCGCTCTGCAGTTGCACTACCATGCAACAGTTTCTCCTTTTCCTCAATTTTCCCCCTGCAGATCGCTCTAACAAAATCTACTCCCTCTTTGTCACTACCGTCCCTTGCCCACAGATACTTCTTCCCTCTTTTTCACCTCGTCTCATTCCACAAGAGACAGTTCATGTATCTCTGCCGCTGTCTGCAGACAGCCTGTCTTTTCCTACCTCCTACCCAGTTTTGTTCTATCCTTTGGGTTTTTCCTTATCGCTCTCACACACAGATTGAAATCTCGGCAGATAAGGCTGGTCTGAGCACTGTCAATGTGTTCTAAATGGTTTGCAAAAAAAAAAAAAATCCTAACTGTGGGACTAATTTATGTTTATGCATGTAAATAGTTACTCTCATGTTTGTTAGTCTACTGTATCTGCTGCGAATTGTCACAGGTTTTGAGCCACCTGGGCCCATCTGGATTGAGGCCCCTGAGCTCCCTTGCAGTCTGAAGATCTTGGCCAAGTCAGTGTCTATTCCTGTTTGTGATTGAACACTTGCGACCGGAAAAATCAGTATTAATTGCATAGATGCTAATGTGTTTAGTGCTGTGTTATTAGATTCATGTGTGTAGCCTGTAATATTCAGCAGCGGCAGTGTGTCATTTGAGTGAACTAGGAAACTAAATACTTAGTAGCAATGTTTTATTATAGTTTTGTGATTAACTTTGTCTGCATTTGTCTTATTGAACATATTGGATATGCTGTGTTGCTGGTACAGAGTAAGATAACATGGCTTAGTTTTATTTTACACAACCATCCAGGTTTATGCCACGTTGGGTGGACCAAGACCTGGTCATATACTCATGTTGTGAAATATTTAAATACGTAGGTCAGGGTATGGTTAGGTTTATGGTAAGAGTAAGATTAAGGTTGAGACTAAGATTAAGGTAAGGCTAGGCCCCACAATTCACAGAAACAAACATGTGCATGTACAGAAAAGTGTAGTATATTGTTTTGGATCAGCCAAATAAGTTATGCTAGCTAACATGCAAGGTGGTTACTTAGCCAAATTTAAATGTGCCATAAAACAATCATTCCAATTCCAAAAATATAAGTATTTGAAATGCTATGTTGCAAAAAAATATTTTATGTTTTACCTCATGAACATAACTGTTTTCTGTAAATACACGCTTGTTCCAAATTTGATGTCTGCAGCACATTCCAAAAAAGTTGGGACTGGAGAATGTTTACCACAATTATGCATCACCTTTCCTTCAAACAGCCCTTAACAATCGCTTGGAGACTGAAGACACAAACTGATCCAGTTTTGAAAGCATAATTTTTGCCGTTCTTCTGTTATACAAGCCTTCAGCTGTCACATTTTTAGCTTAATTAGATGCACATTTGGAGGTCTGGTCTGGACTGCCGGCAGACCATTCTAGCACAAGCCTTCTCTGATTATGCAGTCAGGCTGTTGTAACACAGACAGAATGTGACTAGGTGTTGTTATGCTGGGATAAACATGGGTGTCCTTGTAAATGTCTAGAATTCAGCATATGTTGCTCCAAAATGTGTTTAGTGATAATAGTGTTTTCATAGATTTGCAAGTTGTCCACTAATAAACCATAACTTATACCATGACAGACCCTGGCTTTTCCTCTGTAGCCCAAAGAGCACAACATCCATTATTTGCATAAACAGTCTGAAAGGCTTTCTTGTCAGACCCCAATATACACTTCTACTGTGCAACATTTCTGAGCTGGACACCAGAGAAGTCTGCAGTGTTGCTGGAAGCTGTTGACATATGACTTTCACTGTGCTTAGTACAGTCTTGGATTTGTGGGTGCATCAATGGATGACATTACACACCTTGCCTTTTTTTGCTTAAAACAGGTCAAAGAGGATATAAAAATTACTGGTGTTTTTATTTTCATGTTATCTACCATCTTAACCTACCATTTTACACACTGTCCCAGTAATGGAATCAGGTTCATGCATTTCATTTGTTACTTGCAGTTATTATGACAGATTCAGCTAAGAACCTGCCTAAGAACTACTACTTTAAATAGTTTTGGGTCCCATCTGGGTCATTTGTGCATGTGCAGTGTAAAAATACCCCAGTGAGGAGAATGCTTCATTATAAATTTCAATGATATGTGTGGCTAATGCATGTTCATAATTAGTGCATATGGCAAAAAAGTAACCACACAAAATTATAAAACCCTGGGAGGTTAAAAATAACAGCCAGCTTGGGACATAACTGCTTCAGCAGCATACAGGACTACTAGTTTTTCTAGGCCTAGTTTCTCAAATACAGTACAAAAGAAAAACCATTAGTCCTGCTTATGTTGTTTCTGAAAGTCTGTGATATACTGTACTGCACTGCATAGCTCAAATCAATTGTAGAAATTTTCATGAGGCCTTATTTTTGTCTGTGGAATAAATACAGTATATTTGTGCTTTTCTTTTGTTTCTGTTTATTTATTTTCACCACGGACAACAATAAAAGTGTCAGTACTTGCAGCCTGCCTCCTCTTCATTTATTAAGAGACTGAAAAATGTATATAGCAAATGCACACACACCAGCCCCAACTCACAGCTTACAGCATACGCACGTTGTCACTAGAGCCCCTCCATTAGGCTGTGTAACACTGATTATGGCCTGTGACAAATGAGTACGTTATATTGATCTAATAAAACAGTGGATTGGTTTTTAATGGGTAACATGAGTTTGGGAGTGAGGTTGCTTTTATTTGTGCAGTCTCTTCACCTGCTGCCATATTCCTTCTCTTCCTCTTGTGTTTTTCCTTCTCCTTTTTTCTCACATTTACACTTTTTTCCTCTTTGTTGCACTCCTGTGGTACAATAAATATATATTCCGCAACAGGTACCATTCTCACGACTGCTAGTGCTAGTGTCTTCTTGTAGAAACATGTTGAGAGGAAGTGATCTCATAAACAGAAACAAGCAACGGTGTGAGCATTCACACATTCACCTCATCTATAGTACATCATGGGGCAGACAGAACGTGTTTGGAAACCGTTCGCACATGGAACAATAACAAGCCTCCTAGAAAGCTGCTCAGTAACGTTATGATAGCTTGCGCATATGTGGTGCACCCATGCTGTGGCTTCCAACCGGATACTTACTGAAATAATCTCTATCAAGCTCACATGTTATAGGCAAAGAGGACACAAACATACATGCATTAAAACAAGTCACGAGACGATGTGTGATCTGCATCTAGTGGCTTATTGTTTTATGAATTGGTGACAAAATGCAAAATGCTAATATACAACAAATAATGTAATTAATTATTTATAATGAGTGCAATAAACTACACTTCTACAGAGCAATATAGTTTGGGAACTGGGAGTTGTGGTCCAATATGATAAAAAACATAATATATGTTTTAATGATTTTGGTTCAGTAATTCAGTATGTGTGCAGTCATATGTGGGCATATCCCATATTTCTGAATATCTTTCAGCCAATCAGACGTGGGATTATCCTGGTTTATGAAACATGTCTATGGCAGACTCTAAGGATAGATGCCACACTTTTCAGTGAGCTTTTTAACACATTGTGACAAATGAACAGAATGTGACTGAATCCAGTCAGCATCCACTTTGGCCATTCTAACTCCGCCTCTGCCTGTAGTACCCCCCCCCCCCCCCCAACATACACACATCCTGTGTCTTCTAACATTTATCCCTCCCGCCCTGCTGAGGGACCACCAACCTCCCAGGAGATAGACAAGAGCAGACAATGCAGGCAGGGAGATCAAGGCAGGAGAGCCAAGCTTCATCCCACACATATCACAGTCACCTCCCCAAAATCTCCAGCCTCCCCCAAGCCCACCCGTCTTCTCCCCCTCAGGGCCCAGTTAATGACTTCTCTCCCTTCTCTGCATTTCGGTGGGCTTCAATCCGAAAGGGACGGCAGTGGATTAACATATCTGAGCCCAGATTAGGCCCGCCGCCACCGCTGCTGCTGCTGCCATGTTTGTATGGAATGGACCAGAGGTGGGGGGTAATGAGAAAAAAGCCCCCTCCCTCCTTTCCAGCGGCAGGGGCAGTAAATGGTTTAATGAAAAGCAGGCGGGGATCCACTGCTGCCTTTTATCTGTAGGGCCAAGTGGCGGAGCTGGAGCCTGAATGGATCCTAATGGTGGCGGAGAAGGAGGAGGGGTGCCAGCATGAACTGTGTGGTCAGGGACATGACAGTGGACTTAGAGGAAAAAGACACATAAAGAAAGATTAACGGAATCACACATCAGGTGGACACCTCAGAT
>CM067478.1:14693877-14840256 GCA_034552555.1 Semaprochilodus insignis
TGTGCGTGTATATATATATATATATATATATATATATATATATATATATATATATATATATATATATATATATATATATATATATATATATAAAACTCATATGTATGTATCACCTTCCTCTCTCTTCCCCAGTTCTATGCTCAACTTCTCTTTCTGCACTACTGATAACAAAAGAGTTGTATGAAGTGATGGCAAAGAATGACTGCATTGGGCTGCCTAAGGAAACTTTAAGTAAATGGATCCTTTAAGGGGCTTATTTTAGTAGTATGTCCCACCATCTGCTCAAGAGTTACCTGTATTATTTCACAGTTTGACATCAATTAACACTTATCATGAAAATAATAGTTGCACCCAGAACGAAGTGTTCAGAAGAAAAGTAAAGGTTCCCAATAAATGCTGATAAATTTAGAGGTAATATTTATTGAGCTACACATACAGAGGCAGTCTGTCTCTCAGTATGGCTTCAAGCCGCCATGTTTTGCTAACGCAACATGCCAGACGTCTTGGCATGGCAATGTAGAGTTTCCTAATGATGTCCTGCAATAATCCAACCAATCTACCTTGAATATTCTCACACAGTTCCTGCAGATTTTGTGGTAGGGGTGGAGGTGGACGCGTGACGTGTGACAAGCAAACCGCTTTACCTCTGTTGGTCATCTCCACCAAGACCAAAACTCGCCACTGAAGATGCCCTGCTGCTATTCTGAGTCACTCCATGACAGTCTGGTGATGCTGACATGGTGTTAAGGGCAGTTGTTGTAACAGTCTGCGTGCATGTAGTTCTGCTTCATGCAGCCATCTGCCAATGGTGCTGGCACTAACCCACCAAGATTCATTCCTCGGGTCAGTCGATTGATTCCTCCTGGGTGCAACTATTTATTCAACTATTTTTTTGATGATGAAGGTATTTCGGATCTTGTGTACAGTCGATAACGTTACTGTAAAGGTTTGGTTCCCTCTGGTCAAATGACATGTTTTGTTGATTTGTGAAAACAAGACATCCTCTATAGGTAACAAATTTAAATATGGCAGTTTCTGCTATGTTTAGTGTACTAATTTCTAGTGTACTCATTTTCAAATGCTATTTTAGTGTAAATTTCTATTTAATTTAAACTGTTGGGAAGAAGGCATACAGTGTGCCAAAACATTTGCACAGGCCACATTTCATGTTATCTTATTCCTAACGTACAGTAATATACAATACACAATGAACATGAACAAGAATATGAACAACATGTATTGACAAGGGGTGCCTAAACTTTTGCATACAAAACTCTTTGTTCCGCATTTTAGTTGCCTCATATTAAGCACTCTGTGTTTTCTGGGCTCTGGACCAGTGCCCAGTCTCAGACTGACCCAGTAACCTCATAAAAACTGACCCTTATCCCTCTGACCTCTGTTGGTAATGCCCACTGTTTTCTGATATGTTGTATAGTGATTCTGCATTGCCCCACTGACACTGAACCCCCATTGACCTCCACTGCTCTCCCTCCTATCCCGTCTCAGAGCTCAGGAAGAACTCGCCCCTATGGACTTCTCATTTGTGGCTTACTGTGCCCAATCGATGTGTCCTCTGTTCCTTCCCAGCGTGGATCAGCACTTTTCTCTCTGTGCGTGTGTGTGCGTATTTCCTTCCCTTACCTTGTTTTCACTAACCTTTCCCCACTTCCTGCCCTTCCAAAACCACAATGTCTACTGCTATTGCTTCATCTCTCCGTCACGCTCCACACTCCATTGCTTTTTTATGGGAAACTGTTCTCCCTCTCTTTCTCTGTCTCTCACGCTCTCTCTCTGCCTGTCTCTCTCTATTCTCTGTGTGCTCTCTATTCTCTCTCTTGCATTCTCACTCGATTCCCTTCTGTCTCTTACTCAGATCCAGCAGGATCCTCTCTCTCTTCTTCCCTTCTTTCTATCTACTGCACTCTTCATTCTTCTCTCTCTCTTTCTCTCAATTCTTACCTCTGTTGCACCCACTAGTATTCTCTCTCTCATTCAGTTCCTCCCTGTGTCTCTTGTTCTTTCTCTCTTTTGATCTCTGTTCTTCTCTCTCTATCTCTCTCTCTCTCTCTCAGCCCACTGGTAGTGGTAGGTACCTACATGTCCCTCATGTACTCACTGCCTGGCTTGGCCCATTTCAGAGCAGAGTTGGGGCCAGTCTGGATATGCTACTGCTGAGGGAATTGTAGGCAATTCAGAGCCTGTGGTAGAAACTGGGGCAGGAGCTGAATTCATCTCTGACAAAAGAATAACTCTGCTGATCTGCTCATCCATTCTCCGCTAAAAAAAACACCCAGCACAAAACTGCATGTGGCTCTTAAAGAGACTAAAATATGAATACAGCATGTTATGTAAATGTCCCACCAGCTCTAGAGGAGACTTTTTATGGAATGGTGAAAATAAACCTGTTGTTAAAATAATGCCCTCAAGCAACCATTCACACAGCCACAGGTCAGTAAGGCTGAGTAAGTATCACTGAGTTCTTTGTGATGGTACAAAGGCACATTGCACATTCTGAGAGAATGATCGCCTCCTCTCTGGAGCACATACACAACTATGGCAGTGTGCTTCTGGCCATAGTGTGGCTCTATGCATGCATAACATTCATAACATTCTTAAAAAAACATTCATAGCTTTTATTTGCTGGTTGTCATGTCATTGTAAATAACAGAGGCGTACATAATGAGCATACATAATTGAGATGTTTGCAGAAGGAAGGTAGGTACATTATATCCCCAAAATTTTGTAATCACTTACTCATCATTCTGGAAAGATGCTGCACTAGTTGTCGGAACACTGCTGTGAGGATTGGATTGTGTTCAGCCAGAGGAGCATTAGTGAAGTGCTGTTGTTTGAAGATTAGTTTTGGACCACAAATGGCGCTCCAACTCATCCCAAAACCCTGAGCATGGTGACCGCTCATGTGAGGCTGCTCCTGTTTTATTGCTTTTCTATGGAGATTATACATGCTATGTGCACATAATTGAGCATCTGGGTCAGCATTAAAAGCACCTTGGTGTGTTTGGTTTGTTTGTTCCGGGCTACTGTAGAAACATGGCAGTGCAACATGTTGGAAGAGGACCTGCTTCTTTGAGCAGGTGAAGGGCTCATTTTAAGTGAAAAACAAAACGATTCTAACGATTCGTAAATATAGGTTGTTAAACACTAATGACAACTTGGTTTTGTAATCAATATTCTATTTCTGCTAACAGATTCCCCTAAATCTTACACTCTGCTTCTCTTAGCCTTTTTTATACCAATTTGTTATTGTTTTTATATAACTATATTCTATATTCTATGCTTGACTGGCAACCTGTCCAGGGTGCTGGGACAGGCTCCCGGACCCTTCAGTTCCAACATGGAACAATGATTACATAACGTGATCTCTCTGTAGACTATTATTGCTGTAAGAATAGAAGCTAAAGTCTACAGGTAAAACTACAGACAGATCTTCATCAAACTGTGATCCATGTAGTTGACATGAAAAAAATAGAAGTATTGTTCTGTTCTGATGAGTAAGATTGGTAAATTTGTGATATATGCATGAATGTATTTAAAGGGTAATATTTAGTGTACATTCTTCAATAGACAGTAAGTGCAGAAAGAGAGTTAACACAGGAGTAGTCTGTCCATTCACAAAATCCACCAGCTTATTACGTGTTAGAATGTGTCCATGTTTTTCTTCTTATTTATTTTAACCACATATGACACTTAATCCAGAGAGCTAAAACTTCAATAGCCAGACAGATGTTTCACCTAGCTAACATATGAGACATGTTACATGTGATTTTATTTAGCTTGTTTTAGGTTTAACTAGTAATGTGGCATTCCACGCTGTTTAATCCACTACCCCTACTTTTTATTTCTTCTATTGGGTCGTTGGTTCAGGAAATCCTCCAAACTCCACACATGTACTACAGCATGCTTGCTTATCAGATGGGCATGCATGTGTCTAGGTAGTTTCTGGCTAAGTTATGATAGGCCAATTGAAGTTTAGGGGCAGGATATAACAAAGGGTTTTGGGTAGCCTGAGCAATTGTTGAAACAATTCCTCAGCCAATCATTGTGCTTACAGAACACACTTGTAGACAGCTGGGGTAAAATGGTATACCCTTTAATAAAGCTCCTCTTAGGTCAAATGCTGCTCTAGGCAATTGCTTAGTTCGTTTATATAAACGCCCCAGCCCTATTTTTACCCTGCAAGTTGGCTATTTTTTATTTACTACTGTCTTTATGTACAGTCTTTTGGCACTGGTGCCTATAAGGACCAGTACTTTGATTGAAACAGAACAATGCTTCACAATATAGTTCCTTAGTTAAACTGTTCATTTTTTAAATTCACTGATTTATGTATGTGATATATGTATATATATATATGAATTCCTAGGGAAACAAATATTAATTTTCATTATTAATAACACATATGCAAATGATCTATGTTCCTTATAATTCCAAAGTTCTTTACAAAGTAAAGTTTGTCACATACTGTATATTTAAATATTTTCTGTGATATACATTTTATTGATTTGGATCAAATATCAAAATCACCTTCCCACATTGAATGGACATAAACACACTGTCAAATAAAATACAATTAAATAAAATCAAACAAAATATACAGTCAAAGTAAAAACAGCTTTTGTCTAAACCTAAAAACAAGAAGTATACAGGCTGTGTTATCAAGTGCACTTGTTTCAATCAACTAATATTAACTCATCCCACATCCCACAATATTGTAGTAGATTTAGCCTTATTTGTCACAAGGAGAGCAGTACCTTAATAGTATAACAGCCATTGCTGTGCATTTACACATACAGTCTCCTTCATAATTATTGGCACCCCTGGTAAAGGTGAGTTAAAGGGTTATAGGAAAACTCACTCTATCTCACTCTAGAAAAATAAGAAAAAATAACATCTTCTGGTAATCTAGTCTCTAAACCCATTATCTGATGCCAACAGATTATTTGGAAGGAATGTCATGAAGAAGGCTTTCCTGTCATCTAACCACAAATGTAACTGGCTGGAGTTAACAAGATGCTACTGGGATTTTGACTGGAACTGTGTTTTATGGTCAGTTGAACGGAAAATTAACCTTTTTGGTTAAACACACAGAGTGGGTTTAATGTAACAAGAAGCATGCCCACTTTTAATTATGGTAGAAGGTCTTTGATGTTGTGTGTTTATTTTTACCTCTAAGGGCCCTGGGAACCTGGGAACCTTGTTAGGATTCATGGCATCATGGACTGCACGAAATACCAGGACATTTAAACCTGGCAAAAACTAAATAGGTTATCATCGGATCTTCCAGCAGGACAACGATCCAAGACATATGACCAGATTAGCACAAAAGTGGTACACTGGAAATATGCTTCTGCCGTGGCCATCTCAGTTCAGTTCCTATTTTAGTCCCTAGAGGGGAAGTTTGTTTTACAGCCAGGTATACAAAACATGTATAAGCAACTCAGTCCCCTTAACTAAACCACATATAAACATGTGGGATGAGCTATAGAGGAGAATGTACAAGAGAGGCTCTAGGACCCCAGACCATCTGGAGCGATTCTGTGAAGAGGAATGATCTTAAATTCCCTGCTCTGTGTTCTCCAACCTTGTAAGATGTTATAGGAGAAGACTAAGTGCTGTTTTATTGGCAAAGGGAGGTGTACAAAGTATTAAATGAAGGGGTGACATTAATTGCGGCACATGTGGTTTTCTTAAAAATAATTATTGCTAACAAAGTATGCAGAGAATCAGATGGACTATAGTCTGTGTTTGTAGAACTGCATCTATGTGGTAAACTGAGCTGATAAAACGGACAAAAATGGACTGCTCAGTGTATTTACCACATATGTTCTAAACGTCACATACAGTTGCAAAGGTCCCTAATGGTGTCCTGCGATAATTCATCCCATGCAGCTTGAATATTCTCACACAGTTCCTGCAGATTTTGTGGTAGGGGTGGAGGTGGAGTGACACCTTCTGGACATGTGACACGTGACAACAAACCATTCATCTTGGCACTGACCACGGTGCCTCCGCTTGGATCATTTGGATTCGTTGGTTGTCTCCACCAAGACAAAAGTGGAATCGTTACTGAAGATGATCCACTGCCATTCTGAGTCACTCCATGATGGTCTGGCATGACACCATTGCAGTCTTTGGTGATGTTGATGTTGTGTTAACGTCATCATACCGGTCTGCGTGCATGCAGTCCTGCGACATGCAGCTGTCTGACATCGGTGCTGGCACTAACAGGATGACTCATGGAGGGCATCACTGCTCGCTGAATGTCTGCAATCGTGGCTGTCGAGTCACTCCGTGCATGATGGACAATCCATCAGTTCTCTCTCTGTTCATGTAGGTCTTCCAGATCCTTCATGTTACTCTATCCACTACTGCCAGCAGTGCGCTATTATCTGCATAACTGGTATGCACAATACATCAATAAGACCATCCCGTTTCCTGGAGCTTTACGATGCGACCCCTCTCGAATTCTTCCAGAAAAACTGAGCTGGTCTCTGACGGGACTTCTTAAAGGGAAGTGAAGGTTCACAGTATTTAAGAATATTTACACACTATTGTGCTGAAGAAATCAAATAAGGCATTTCATTATATAAAAAAAACAAGTTACTCTATTGTTAAAGGTTACTGGGTTTGCCTTTTGCAACATTAAAGAATTTGTTAACCATCTCTGATCACAGGTAATTTGCAGAAGGGGCACAATGAACAATACACAATAGCAGCACAAGCAAAGTACAGATACACAATACATGTACATAAACACAGTGTACATAAATACTTGCACATAGTCCCTCGTACTAACACCCACACAAACACATCCAGCTAGAGAGAAACAAAGAGAGCGGAGAGGCAGTGAGACAGGTGGAGAGACAGGTAGTGAGGGAGAGAGAGGCTTTGACAGCTCCCTGTGGCCTTGCAGGTAGCTTTTATGAGGTAGTTTCTTCTCATTATCAGGGCTAGGGAAAAGACCACTGCCATAAAACGCCCCCTTCCTTCTGTGTAAAATCTGGACTAACATTTTGTGTCAAGTCCTTTGATGGCAATATCAAACGTCCACTGAGCAGACAGAACTTAAGATTTCAGATCTCTCTGAGCTGCTTAACATTTTTAGGAGCAAAGACTATTTCATCTTAAAAGTTAACTAAATGTAGTGGAAACTGCAGCAAAACTGCCCCGAAATGTCACTCGGAAACTTCATTTTACCAAAACTAATTGAAAGCACTATTTCATCCACATATGTGGTTATAAATATAATTCCTGCTAGAAGTAAACTGATATCCATGACCTATCCCTGGCATGCTGGCAAAAAGAATTCTATTGAACCCAATGAGAAACTGAATAGACATGGACATTAAAAATAGATCCATTGTGATTGAAAACCTGTATTGATGCTGATTCTGATTAACATTAGCATGATGTTCTAGCCTAGCATACTAGTAGCCTGGCTCTTAACCACCCTTGAGCAAGGTTTGCTAACATCAGCTCTGTGAAGTCGGCAGCATTTTATAAGCTAAGTCGGCTACTGGCAAGCTTGTAAAACAATTCAAACTCAAAGTCTGTCATTGTACAGTAATCTGTATGCAATTATTTGTTGGCCACATGCAAAATGCAAAATACAGGAGTTCTGGGGGGTCCGGAACCTCCAAATTAACCTCTTAGACAAAATAATTAGACAGAAATTCTTGGAGGACCTTAAGTAATAAACTTATTATGACATTACGCTGTCATTATTAAGCCTGATTCACCCACAATCAGTAAGATTCTGTCTTTTTTGAATAACTAGAGATGCAGCACTGGTCTGCCTCAGGGTGGCGCAGTAGCAGATTGTTTCATTCAATCGGTTCTTCATAGCCTAGCAACTGTAACTATGTCTAGGATACCTCTAAAAAACTTTACAATATGGTGGAGCATATTTTGTGAATATGAAACCTTTTCCAACTTTCCCAGGTGGATGGTGGAAAGAGTGAGTTAGCATTAATTTCTCAAACCAAAGACAAAAGAGAAGATGTGTAAGATATCGAGGAAGAGCCATTAAGAGTACCAAACTAGAAAGAGTATTTCAAGAAGAATATATGTTATATGGTATTATTAAACCTAATATTTTCTTGCCATTGAATTGCCACTATGACAAGTGAGCAGCCAGCCAATGCTGGATTAGCGAGCCAACATGGGACCCCCCAAATACCAGAGGGTATTTTACACACTGACTGTATGTCACCTCACTTTTTTCTGTAGACTACACCATTGGAAATCACAATAACAAATTGGTCAATATTCCAACATTAACTCAATTCAAATAAACTGAGATTTATTCATTCAGATTTCTCCAGTGTTCCGTAACCTGCCAACAGCTGCTACAAAAGAACACATTTGTGTAGTATGGATAGGTCAATTGATTTGATCAACTCAAATGAAATCATATCTTAATTTCATACAAAACCTTTATATTTCCAGGTGCTTCACAGATTGAGCCTGAAAAGCTTAGAGAATGCCTGTCTATCACACAGGTATGTAAGGTGTGATGATAATTGCCTCCAGCCTCTGGAATGCAGTTCATGCCCATTCTGGACACACGTCTGTCCCTCCTGGCTCATGTCCGTACACCAAACAGGTAAGAGTGAGTGAAAATGAGGGTACAGGGGAACAGAAGGAAGTTAAACTCTACTCATCAGCAGGGCGCCTCACGCGCAAGAGTTGTACAGCCGGAACTTCAGCACAAACGAATGCACATCGCTCCCATTCGCAGTCAGTGGACAGTAATGACAGGAAATGATATGGTGCCAGAATAGCAGCACTGCCAACTGGGAGAAGAAGAGCAATGCTGTGTCTCAGCTCCAATGATGAACAAGCTGAAAATTAAAATCCTCCCCCTCTCCACTCCCTGTAATTACCCACCTATGGGGAGGATGGATGAAGGCACGCCGAGGGTTTGAGAGAGAGGGAGTGAGAAAAGAAGGAGTAAAAGTAGAGTGGAAATAACCAGCCTAAGAAACATGCAGACGAAAGAGAAGCTCGTTTCATTAAGTTCTCTTCTCCCAGATGTGCTCCTGATGTGCAGTCAGCACATTCCCCGACTTTGCTCCTCTGCTCTCTCCTCCATGTAGTGCCACTCTCTCTCTCTCTCTCTCTCTCTCTCTCTCTCTCTCTCTCTCTCTCTCTCTCCCTCTGTCTCTCTTCCACTGCTGGAGGGAAGGAGCCCTGTACTGCTCATGTGGAAAACACAGAGAGCACAATCAGCAATGCATCCCTGGTACAGACAAAAGCTAAGATATGTTGTTAATCGTCCCACGAATCAGCCAGTATATATAAAATGAGCAAAAGTATTTTATGGACATTAAAATCAACCTGGAATTAAAGCTGACTTTTTTATACCTTTATATTTGATGACCATTGTCCTAAAGTGCTGTATAGCATACTATACTATTTGCATAGACACAGCCCAACACATCTCTGCAACATATCTACTGGTACCGTTTTATTGTTCAGGGCATTTTGTTGTATATAGGTCATTGTAACAAACTGTTGTGACTCCAGTCTGAAAGTTTTTAGCAGTTTTTGAACAAAGCTCAAAAATACTAGCTAGTACATAACTAGCAAAGACAGCTTTATACTGCAGCAACTACGGCAATTCTGAATGTTACATACTGATTTTCAGACTTTGGGACGTATTCACTTAAAAACAATGGATTAAAACCGGTCACCATATGGTCACGAAGGACAGGGATGCAGTCTCACGTCCTACTCTAAAAGACAGGGGTGTGGCTAAAATAAGGCGAGACATGTTATTAATCAAGTTTATTCAAAAATCAGAAAAATGATTGACGGGACCAAAATTCTCATTGCCTGTAGTGTCTGGCCTTTGAAAGATCGAAGTGTAGTTATGCCTGTCATTAAAACATCTTTTGGAAGGGGATTCGTCTGCCTCTACTTTTACTCCCTTTAAACAATGAATGAAACAATCAGAAACCCTCCCTAACAGTGATACGATTATTTTCACTCAACACAGGTCATAAAACCTCATAACAACGTTCATTTTAAACCTGTCTGCTACATTGTGTGAACATTTCATAGTAACAAAAATGGTCCTAATTACTTGGTCAATAATGATTTTCCCTGCCTTATAAAGTTAGCATTTCAAATATATGTTATAACTGCGATGTTAAGCATAAAAAGAGCAACTTTGACGAGTGATACAAAGCTGACTGCTAATGACAAGGTATCCCTTTCAGGGGTGCTCAGTGCCTGTCCTGGAGATGTACCACTCTGGAGAGTTCAGATCCAACACACCTGGCTCAGATGCCTCTGAAGGCTTTCATTAACTAAATCAGGTGTATTTGGAAACTCTGCCAGAAACAGGATTTGGGCCCTCTAAGGTTTTTGCCTTAAAACATTACCTAAGGCCTGATTATTTTGGCTTGAAGTTTATTTTTCTTTTTTTTTTTTATTATCTCAGATAAACAGTCATCAATGTTGAAAAACAGGCTTCATCACTGTCAGTTTAAAAATGACCGTTGCCTTCTTTCACCTCAGGCACAACAGCATTGTACTCCCAGGCACTATGGCATTGCAGGTCTTTCCTGACACAGATGTGAGAAAATACTGCATGCTGTATTGGCAGGCTAGAGGGGTTGACATGAGAGCCAGAAAGCTCAGTTTAACCTCCATACACTTTTCTCATAGCACCGCTGCCTCTGTTACTGGCTCCCATTTGTAAGAGCTCTCCCTCACAAAAGCCGAGAGACCATGAAAAGCGCCTTAGCGCAGGGGAGAGGAGGAATCATTACGCGCAATTTATAAACCATTAAGAGCCTTGTGAAAAAGAAAGAGGCAGCAATCTGATGGAGGGAGGAGAGCGCAGAGGCTCTGAGGCTAAGCCAGAGAGAGGTGCTTCATTTGGGAAATGTGTTTTGCGTGGTGCCGGTTGGTGTGGTTAATAGGGCCTGGGGTCACCTCTAGCCCACCCAGTCATACACAGCAAAAAGAGAGAGAGAGAGAGAGAGAGAGAGATGTATTGAAAAACTAGCTACTGCCGCATTGGTTCTGTGCCTGCTATGAAGATACTAGAGGTACAAAGTAAAAGCACAATGATCCAAGTACTGATTTAAACATTTCGGTACCACCAGCTTACATAATCTGCCTTTAAAAGTCGTCAGTATCACTGATGCTAACAAGAAAATAATTTGATATGAAATATTTCATTTACAGCTTACAGAAAAACACTGAGAAATTCTGTCGAACCTGCAGATTCTAAGCTTTCAGTCGATGCCATATTTGCATACGTAAGTAGAAAAACAGATGTTTTCAATTCAGAGGCTGGTGTTCAGGTTTAGGTCGCCAACAACTAATTGAGGTTATAAATAATGTTGATAATAGAAAATAGCTGGGAATTAATTGTTCTCTACTATTTAAAAAACTCCAGCAGTGCAGCCTCCTCCTTACCTAACGCTGAGGCATCTGATCCAGTCATTCAAGGACTTCTCAAGAAGTTAGTTAGCTGGAGCAGGTGTGGCAGATTTTGGTTGGAATTAGACACTGCAAGAATGTAGATCTCGAGAACCATGGTTAATGAGCAGTGATCTAGAGAAACACATTCATGGCAGAAAATGACAAACGCTCAGCATGATGAGTAGTTTACAGTAAAACTGTATTCAGGTTTAAAGATGAAGAACAGCATGCTGTTACATGTTAAATAAACACCACTGACCAGAGGAATAAGCTGCATGTTGGGGTAAACCGCACTTATGTGTGTTGCTAGTGCGTGAATGCAAACAGACCTGTTTGGCCTCATACACAGACTTTTGTTCTCTCACTAAAATGGTGTTTTAGTTCACTAAAAACAGACCTCTTAGAAAAAGCTCTACATGGTGAAGATTTGGACAGATATTTTTGAAAATGCTGACATCACATGCATAGTTTTTACTGTTTCATGAGTGGTGAACATGCTTCATGATCCTGTATGTCTGACAACCAGGCTGCTACACATTTAATGCATTTATCGTTGCATTATCATCTGATGAGACATAATTTAAATAGCAATGCAACATTCCTGTAGAATCAAACTACCTTAATTATAGCACATTGATGGCCATGAACAAACTTGTTCATGCTTGGTTACTTTTTACTGAATAAAATAGCGTTTCTGAGGGCAATGCAGAAACGCCTCCCGATTTAGAAGTTAGGGTAGGTGTTTTATGCTTGAAATAGCTTTATGCAAAAGAAGCAACAATCCTTTTATTTTAATTTGTTGAAAGAAACATTGTATGTCATGAAATATTTTGTAATTGACAGACTACTGCCCATGCTTTTTCTTTTCCCAACTAGCGGATTATTCAACGTCATTAGGCATTAACACAGTGAACAGTCATGTTGAATGAGGGGGGTTTGAGTGGAAACAGCTCTCCTCTAGATGAGCTAACAGTAAGGAGGACACACTTTATACAACAGGTCTTTTATCTTAATCTTCCAGTCCTGTTCAGTGTGATTAAGTGTTGGTGATGTTGTGTGTACCTTCAATGAAAACATTTAAATTTTGGATGCTGGTCATGAAAAGGCACGTCCAATTGTAGTTGCCTTTAACCCAATTACTGTGACTAATTTATTGCCACCTCCATTTCCACTACAACATTTATTCTGAGGAAATGGGGAAGGTCAGGTGATTTCTAAGCAGGGTTGAGAGTCATGCCAATCATTGTTTTGCAGAAAGGTCCACTGGCTTAAAATCTAAAAAGAGAAGGGCCTGAGATGCCGTATGTCCAATCAAAGTCCAAACATAGGTACAAATAGAAGTAAATTACACTGACTAGATGCATTTCTGCCATTTACTAATTATTTTTGTAAACAGTAGAGTGCATGGTTTAAGAAACCCATACAGTCAATGGAGAACATATTACACTCATCATGAAAAGAATAGTTGCACAAATAGGTATACCAAGAAGGAATCAACTCCCAGGAATGAAACTTGGTGGGTAAGTGTGATATTATGAGACATGTGAATGATTCAGGTTTCCCGCTCTGCCATTTATGTGACATAAACAAATATGGGCCTTATTAGTTAGTGCCATCTGTACCATGTGCAGACAGTTGCACGACGCAGGACTACATGCATGCAGGCTGTTACAACAACTGTCCTTAACACCACGTCACTCCACCTCCAACCCTACTGAAAAATCTGCGGGAACTGTGTGAGAATATTCAAGCTGCATGGGATGGATTATCACAGAACACCATTAGGAAGCTCTACAACTCATGCTGAGACGTCTGGTATGTTGCAAACATGGTGGCCTGATGTCACACTTCTAGGCTGCTTCACCACTCAACCACCACTTCACCACTAGACAAAAAGTAATGGATGAACAGATGTGCAGATGGACAGACAACGGACAGACAAATTAACAGACAGACAGATGAAGCAACAAGTGAATGAAGGAACAGACGAAGGAACAATGTTGGTGTATGAATATATGAATGAATAAGCTATAGGCAGCTACAGATAGGCGGTTTTGCTTGCTAGCTTTTGGTTATGCCAGGTTAGCTTTCGCTCACTATGTTTCTCTGACTGTAAAACTGTTTTGTGTGGGTGGAGCAAGAGATATGGCAAGAGATAAATATGGTAAAATACAGCAGATATTCATTTAGACTTAGGAAGGTATTCATAAAGGCATACTTAGCACATTTGTACCATGGTCCAGAGGAACAAGATTAACTTTCTTTTTTAAAATTGTTTAATTCTTTATAATAGCACAAAGTTTGCTTAAATGGACAAGCCACGCCTATTTGAATCTGCCTAAAAAAACAACTTTCACAATTTGTCCACATTTGTCATTTGTTGCCTTGAAATTAGGCAGAATTAAGTCACAAGTGCCGAATCAGGCCTATCGATAGAGAATTTAAACTAAATGTAAATGGCTTTACTTACAGCAATTTACTTACTACAATTTGCACAGTTGCATTTAAGTAATAAAGTGATGACATCACTCTTTTGAACATAAAACAGATATTTGCCCACTTAAATGTTTCCACAGCACTGATATAGGCTAAGTCTGAAAAAGCAAAAGTAACAAGCGACAAAATAACAACGAAAAATAATTTCGGTTCTGAGTGTTGACCTGTGGCCGTCAACGTAACAGTAAATTTCCTGCAATCAATAACCATAAGCTTTTAGGTTCAAATCCCATCTTGGATGTCTACAGCAATAAGATTAAATGTCAGAGACCAGCAGGTGTAATATCTCTATCCGCCTCACTGTAGTCTGACACTGCACCACCATCCCTTAAATGTGATAAAGATTTTATTGCAAACTTCAATGCTTTAGTGCAACATAAAAAAACGTTCTTCTTTAGAAAGTATCAATAAAATGGTCCTGTCTGACAGAAAAAAGACTCAAAACAATGAAGACTCAAAGAATTGTTTTACTTGAAGTTGGATCTTTAAGGAATGTAGACAGTCAGTTCATTGATTCAGTCTGTACTGGTAACACAGTGGTTCTCTATTGCAGTCTTGGAGACACTGTGCATTATGCATTTTCATATTTTCTCTATTGACCAAACCTGATTCCACTCATTAAGTAATTGATCTATCCATCCACCACCCACAAATGTGTTCTTCCTTAGCAACTGTTGCCATTCGACTTACTGGCAAACCGTACTGTATGTTTTGTATAGTCACTACATAGCATTAAGTTACAAGTTTTTCAAGTTTACAATGTCATGCTACAGAACTGGATGCAGCTAATCGAATCTAGACAGGTGGGAAATAACAACAAACTCGCCATTATGCTAATGTTAGCTCAATTACATGACATTAGGCTGATTTGGACATTTGCCAATGTTCTGTGAAGCTTGATCAACCTAGTAACAGTTGCTGCGAAACAAGGTGTTTGTGAGCCAGGCATGGGTATATCAACTGATATATATCGAGTGTCCATGAACTGAGGGGGGTAAAAACCAGGAAAACTGAACATGTCATTGCCTTGTGAGTTCGGAGTAAGTTATGAGTTAGCTTCTAGACACTCAGGTCACTTCACGTATGAAATGGAGCCGCAGGAAGGTCAGGAGGGTCAATAGTTGTGGCCTACTGAGCGTCAGAGTGGAGCCTGAGGCCAAAGCGCGCCATATCACAACACCACCACAGTCAATACACCCCAGATTGAGCCCTCGTCCTGTACGCTGCAAACGGGAACAGAAATCAATGCTCTCAAAAAGGTTACACATCAAACTATTAAATACTTTATCGACCCGGCCCAAATATCTGCTGCACTCTATAGACGCATGGAGAGATTTCATCATAGATAAGTGAGTGAAAAGATGGACAATATTCACTCCAGAGACAGTGGACATTTACTGAATATCATGTGCAATGAGGTAGGTGTTGGCGTCGGTGCAAAAAGGGAAAAAAAACCCTACAGTATTTACAAGGAGCATTTCTCAAGGTCTCGCAGCCAGGATTATTTTTGGCGCTTCACGGAAAACAAGCTGAATATTTCTCTCTTAAACCAATTCATCTTGTTTCTCTTGGCTGTCAGCACTGCAAGCTGGGTGGGAGAGAGAGAGAGAGAGAGAAAGAGAGAAGCAGGCTGGAGAGTGTGAGGTGAGACTCAAAGTGAGACAGCGTCTCTACATTGTTGAGGAATTTGATTCTACTGCAGTCTCTCCACATCACCTCATCATATCAATCAGTGTTTGTCAAGCACCCATCAGCTGAGAGACGATACTTATGTAACACAGAGAGGAAAAAAAGCTGATGTTTTGGTGAGGAAGCTCCATGGTAGAGACAAAACCTGCACAAACAGATGACGGGAGCAGAGGAAGAGAGTAATGAAGAGTGGAAGAGATGATGGGGACTGGCTGTAAGAAGCAAAAGTGTGAAAAATGGAAATTGGAAGGAGGAGGTGGGGTGTGCATAGAATTTAAGAGGGAATGAAGATGGAAAGGAAAGCCAGAATGGTGAGGGGAGACAGGTGAGGAGGGAGGAGGTGATAACCTGAAGGTGATAAAAAAGTATCTGTTGGCAGGTATGGATGTGTCTGTAAAGCGTGTTCCATTCTGACTGTGAGGCGGCAGAAAGAGAGAGAAGAATAACAGCGAGAATGAGTGAGAGAGAGAGAGAGAGAGAAAGAAAGAAATAGAGAGGCAGAAATGAGAGAGAGAGAACAGTGAGAGGGTGAATGTAAGAGGACTAAACGATAAAGGATAACAGCAAGAAAGAGAGAAAGAGAAAGTGAGAGGGGAGAATGGGAGAAAAGTAGAATAACTGACTGTAAGAAGACAGAATGAGAAAGTGAAAATAATAGCAAAATGAAGAAGGGAAGGAGGAAGAGAGAAAGAGTAAGTAAGATTGACTGACTGTGAGAAGAATAACAGCAAGAAAAAGAGAGAGGAGAGAGATTAACAGTGGTAATGAAGAAGAGAGAGTAAGAAAGAAAGAAAGCTGGCAATATACAGTACATTAGGGGGACACATCCTCCTCAATACTCAGATATGCTCAGAATATCTTCACCATTATACTCATATAATATTTGTCTCACTGACCTTGCGTCACATTACGATCCTTCAGTGTTCCCTTCAGTTGTCATGCCAGCACTGTCATTTCAAGCAAATGTTTTATAATGTCTATAATCAATCAACTGTCACTAACATTAGTTATTATAATATATTATTATATATATAATATATTAAGTTACCTGGAGAGTTAACTAGCCACACATTCCCCAACAATGATCACAGCATATTCAACTTATGTTTATGTGTTAGAAACTGCATGCAGAGTCTCCGTAAAGTGTCAATCAGTGTAGCGATGCATGTGTAACATATAGACGCTGGTAGATTTATTTACTCCATAGTTGTATAGTATCCTGCATATGATAAACAGCACTATAGTGTATGTTTAAATAAGGCACAGCCTTTTTTTTATTACAGTGAGATTTCATTCACAGTGAGTCATCATGAGCAAGAGGAGGGGTGGCAGAGACATCTGCCAGTTTTTTTGGGCAGCCTCAGGTAAAAAAGTAACGTAAGACCAGCAGGAAAATGAGTAAAAAGAGAGTGACTGTGAGAACATACAACTTGAGGAAAGAATAACAGCAAGAAAAAAAGACAGAGAGAAAAAGGGAGGATAGTGAGAAAAAAGAAGTAAGAGAACTTCAAAAAAAGAAGAACAACAGAGAGAGAGAAAGGGAGAGAATGTGTCTGAGGAATAGGACAAGATAGAAGAACAGTGAGAAAGGTAGAGACAGAAAGGGAGAGAGGAAATAGAGAAAGTGACTAAGAAAACAAGACTAGACAAAGGAAAAAATAGAAAGGGATGCTGAGAGAAGCAACTGTAAAGTGACAGAACGAAAGAAAAATAACAGCAAAGAGAAAGCAGGAAAAAAGAGCAAAAGAAAGTTTCAAGAAAACAGGCCAGGAATGCATAGAAAGAAGTAGAGAGAGAATGAGAATAGGAAAAAGAGAGAATGAGACAAGAATATCAGTGAGAGAGAGAGAGAGAGAGAGAGAGAGAGTGAGAGGGAGAGAGAACAGGGAGAGTGACAGAGAGACAAAATAGGATAACTGCCTTTAAAAGTGAGAAGAATATAACAAACATATGAAGAATTAGGAGGAAATAGCAAATGAAAAGAGTGATGTGTGTGAGAGTCTGTGAAGGAGAGAGAGAGAGCTGAGAGGAGCGGATGAGAGACCTATTACAATCGCACAATACTACTTTAATGACCAGCTCCAGTGCAGCAGGAAGGACAGAGCAAGCCAGAGAGATGGCTGACAGCACAGAGGGGGTAAAAATCTGCTGGCAGTTATGAATGTGTGATCAATACAGGAGGAAAAAAGGTGAGAGAGAGATTGAACGGCGAATGAAAGAGAGAAAGAGAGAGACAGCGACTGAGGAAAAAGTGTGTGTGTGTGTGTGTGTCAAGGAGAGAGAGAGAGAGAGAGAGAGAGAGTGAAGAATGATGGCAGTTAAGAATGTCTGGTGAGAAATCGGTTATTACAGAAGGTGGGCGACAAAACAGCTTCTCTTCCCCAGAAATAAAGACACTCATCAATTTAAATCTCTGAGGGGGGCTCTGGGGTTGACCTGGGCTCAGGTGAGGTGGGGGGCATTGGGTGGGATGGGGGGCACTGGGGGGGTGGCGTATGGATGCCCCACAAGCACATGTCACACTATCTTTCTCTCCATTCGTCACCATGGGGGAGAGTCTACCAGCCTGGGTAATCTTGCGTGGCCGGAAAACGTGGCTGTGACATCGGAACCCTTTGTTATTTACTGCACGCCCGCCCCTCCCCGCTCTCTCTCCATCCTCAGTGTGACACACAATTTATGAGGACAATCGTGGGGCATGTTGCGCTCCAGCAAAGCGCTCCCTGATGGATGGAGAGATGGAGAGCGTGGGGCAAAGAGAAGAGGGAGTGTGAAAAAATGGGGAAGACACAGGGCTGGCTGGGGGAGGTGGTTTGGTGAATTGTCTCCGGCGGTCTTGATTAAAAGTTTATGTTTCTTTGTCCTGCCGAATTTCTGTCCTTCAAGAGTAACAGACGCCGGCGATGCTAAAAACATCTCCACAGTGAAGTGAGGGAATGAGGTTTTGACAAGTGAAACAAGGTCCTAGAGAGAAGAAGAAGCACTTCTGTGTGAAAGGCTTTAGTTAATGCATGTGCCTTAAGATAAAGGTGGTCCGGGTAACAAAAAAAACTGTATGTGGAAACCCCATCTTAAACTCAAACGCTGAACTGTAACTAGCTCTCATCTGTCTTTTAAAATGCCACCAAGCCACCAAATGTCAGCAGAATGTCACTTCCTCCACCAGTGAATGTACTTTTGTCTTTTATTCCAGGACCTTTCCATCACTCTCGCTCCAGCATCTCTTTCTGTCTTTTTTTTCCTTTGCTGGAGAGCTTCAGAAACACCCACAGACATCAGATCCTAACAATCCATTAAATTAATCACTCTGCATAAGTCAATTTTCATAAAGGCAGCAGGATTAAATTTTAATGAGATTAACCCAATTTATGTACCTTTTTACTCAGGGCTGTCAATTGATAATCCAGTGATTATATCGCTGGCTCCGGCAATAGGCTTCCAGGGCCTATTTACACAGCAGCTGATTTGGACTTCATATGAACAGAATCACCACATTTTCTCTCACTGTGCTGGAACTCCTGTTGGGACCAGTCTCTGGAAAACACATATATTTTTAGTCTTTTCAACACTGCCTGGTGTAAAGAAACAACAACAACAACGGCAACAGAGCGAAGGAAGCAAAATACCTAGAGAGTAGAGGAGTGAACAGGGGTGGGAACATGGATGCTGGGAAAAAAAAGAGCTAGAGAGACAACAGCACAACGCTAAAGTTGAGCTGATGAGGGAAACAGTGCTTTGTTCCCTTTGTTCCCTGTTTATTTGAGCAGTTATGTTTTGTTTTCTCCCCCAACATCACCCCCTTTGCAACTCCCGGTTGGCACATCAGCTCTGTTCTTTTCTCTTCTCCTCAAATGCACCTGGGCTCCCTGTCCATCACTGTCCATCAAAAGTTTAGGAACAGCACGTTTTTTTTCTGATTTTTTAAATAAGCATGCTTTCTTTGGCGGTTTGCTATAATTTAACATATTAAAGACTAGCCAGGTTTATTTTGAGGAAACCAGTAATGTAAAACCATGAAAATATTCACAAACCTGGGGATAATGCCAAATGATGTGCTTTTTAGCATTCATACACATATATGATGTGTCAGTGTCTTTAAAGGAGAATTCCAGACATTTTTTTTGGTTTGATGGGAAATGGTGCATTGAGAATTGTATACAGTGGTGGTGATAAGAACCAAACATTGGCAGCATTTAGTGCAGCTTACTAACAGCATGCTGCTATGCCAAGTGCTCATGTTCAATAATGCTTTGGTCTAAAATATATTTAATCTTTCCATGGCAGATATATATGCACTCTTCTTAAAAAATAGTTGCACTCAGAAGGAAGTGTCAGATTGCAATGCTATTTGGAAGGAAGGTAAACATTACCAGGAACAATAAATGATTAAAAATGTAGACTGATATGGGCAATATTTATTGAGCTACACAGAAGTACTGTCTCTCAGTATGGTGTCGGCCACCATATTTGCTAATGGCAGACATGTTGGCATGGAGTTGTAGAGGTTCCTAAGGGTGTCTTGCGATAATCCATCCCAGGCAACTTGAATATTCTCACACAGTTTCTGCAGATTTTGTGGTAGAGGTGGGGGTGGAGTGAAACCAGGCCTTCTGGGTGTGTAATGCGTGACAACAAACTGTTCATCTTGGTGCTGACTGCTGGTGATGGTGCCTCCACACATGGATTTGTTGGTCATCTTCACCAAGACAAAAGTGAGACATGTCACTTAAGACAACCCGCTGCCATTCTGAGTCACTCCATGATAGTAACTGCAGTCTTTGGCGATGTTGACATGGTGTTAAGGGCAGTTGTCCTAACAGTCTGCAGGCATGTAGTTTCCAAGTTTCATTCCTGTCGGTTGATTCCTTTTGGGTGCAACTATTTGTGCAACTATTTTTTTGAGGATGAGTGTATATATACACAAAGTGCTGTAAGGCACAATAGCACCCAATGAACATGAGTTTTCTCTGATTTACTATGTTTTACTATTATTAACATTACATATCATCGCTGTCTAAAGAAAAACAAGTATCTCCATTTTTGCTGATTTAGAATTTTCTGCATCCTTTGAGTACAGCAGTCATTTACACTGTGTGAAGATTTCATGATGAATGGAATAACATAAATACTCCAAACAGAAACAATATAAAGATTCAGAAGTTGTGTATGTTCACTGGTCATACTGGATAGGAAAATATGTCTATATCTGTGTAGGAGACATTGCACGACCTCTTTCCTATCACCACCACTGTAAAGAAATCCAAGTTTATGTTTCTCTAAACTGAAGCACTCTGAATTACTGTGTTAACTTCTAAACGATTTAATTATAGAGACATTTTGAAAAAGTCAGTGCTGTTTCCTCGTTAAAGGTTTTAAGGCAAATTATTTTCAATTGATGTTTTTAACAATAGCTTAGAAAAGGATGAAGAACACAAATCTTGACAAACATGAAGCTCAGTTCAAACCTAAGGGTTTAGAACATATCTGTTTCGCCAAAACATCTGTATGGTATATATATTTTTTCATTTGAACAGTAACTGAGACATTTAAAGACTAAGCATATGCACTTTTTGCTCTGCTTATTTATATAGGTCTTTACCTTATACAGATTCTGAGGACCAAGCATTTCAGATTTTATGTTCTCTTTTATGGAGTTACGCATCTTTTGCTTTTATGTATTTTATGTTCTCCAATATTGTGTATGGTTTCATGTCGTGAATTTATGTAGTGTCTATGTTTTCATGTACTGCACCACAAGAAATCTTTTCAGTTTTACTGATACAGCAATAATGTGTCTTGCCCTGACTTGATGTGATCATTCTTTCAACAGAAGTCAATGTGTTCCCAAATTTTTGATGCACGTGTTATGCCTTGCTCTTCATGACAATGTTCTTCCAATGTTCATCTGTCTCTCTTCCCTCTTCCTCTCCATTTCTGTGGATGGTAAGATATTCTGATAGATATTTTGTAATGAACCGTTGCCTTAAGGTGGGCCTGCTGACGGGGCTCCCAGCGGACAGTCTCGTGGAGCGAGCGGGGTTAATTTGAAATGTGCCATGAGCAGTGGGGCGCAAAAAAGCTTTGGCTAACCCCAGCTGGCCGCTCTGCTCACCACCCCCCCACCACATCTCGCTTAGGAGCAGGCTGAACAGAGCTCCACCGGGACCCAGACAAACCTACCCTAGCTCTCTGCTGCTCCTGTGATAACGCATAGTCGTTTGGGACATCCCACTCCTTCCAGCCCGATGTGTGAAAGAGTCCTCTCATTTAGCACTTTCATTGTGAAAACAGTTTGACTTGTTCAGTTGCAATTTAAGTTATGTGCTAACTATGCATACTCTACACATACCTAAACAGTGTATGGCCTATAAATATACTGCACTGCTCAATATAATTGTTTCCCACCCCTGTTCACTCCTCTACTCTGTTGGTATGTTTAAGATTACTGTTTTTAATGGTGAACTAACCCTAAATGTCAAGCCTGGTCGAAAAACAAAATATATCTCTGCTAATTTCTGCTTGTGAACCTATGGGTTTCAGCTCATATGTTTACTTTCGGGTCTACTAGAATAGATGAACTTGCTTCAGTTTCCCAAAGTACAATACTTTTCTTACATTGTACATCTATACTCACCCTCTGTTTGAAACGCTCTGTTTAAGCTCTTTTGTCTTTAAGTTCCGCCTCCTGTTGAGCCCATTTTGTCGTGACTGCTCAACAACCAGAGCAGCATCCTAGCACAAGTTCTTCCCACACATTGCTGATTGTTGTGGCTATTCTTATGATGTTGTTGGTTCTGCTGTATCAGTTTGAGCCAGAGTCCAATCCTTAAAGTCAGGTAGAACAAGTTGGATGACCAGCAGGTTTTTCAGAGTGGTAAGTTTTTACTTTTTGTTTTCTCTGGGTGTCGTGTGAGGGCGTGCCAATCTTGCCCAGTAGGCAGGCAAAAAGGATTGTGTTATGAGATGATGTCACCTTGTACCAGAAAAAAGGACCAGTATCACAGCAAGGAATTTCAGGCAGCTGAGAAAAGTGATTTCTGTGGGAGAAAATACATTGGGCTTTGTAACTTTGCAGGCTGTTTACATGCACAAAAAGCTACATAACAAACTAATAGAAATAATAGACTTTCACACGTGTTATACTAGTTTTCAAATAATTAGCTTACATGATTTAGTTAAAATAACGAGTTTAAAAAGGGTTTTTGGAGAAATACCACATAAAACCACTGCTGGTTTTCACAGGAACCAAGTAATTCAGTCGCTGCAATTATCAATCAAAACGTTCTTTATGGACCCAGCAGTGGTTCTCTCTCTCTCTGCGGCATTGCTCCAAACAAAACATATTTAGCATTGTCTATGCCATGCAAATTAAGTTTAATTTCTCAGAATAGACTTTAAGGAACCATAAGGTGAGGTGAGATAAGGTGAGGATATGGCAGTGAGAAACACGTGGAACTGTGTGTGTTTGCGTGTGTCCCAGTGTATTATTAAAACCAGCCTGACCGAAGCCTCGGAAGGCCTCCAAATCCCTCATCTGGAGCTCACCCAGTCGACAGTGCACATATGGCGGACGACTGGTGTCTGCCTTCTATTTCCAATGTAGGTTAATGAATTCATCACAACTCAGTTCTGGTGATCATCACATGCTCACCCCACACACACACACAGCCACACTCACAACCACATCTGCAAGGTTGAGTACACAGGATGTCAGAATGGCGGAAGGTGTGTGTGTGTGTGTGTGTGTGTGTGTGTGACATTGGGAATGGCACCAGTGTTACAAGGCGACATGAGCCGGATGCTTCCATTCATCAACGAGTGTGTCTGGAGCTAATTACACATGCAGAGTGTGTGATTAGGACACACATACACACAGACAGACACACTCTCCACTGTTGAGACGGGCTCCTAATGCATTAATCACTGCTCTGCTTGGGGGAAGGCATGTGATGACATGCGTAAGTGTCTGTATTTTTGTTTGTTGTGCATATAAGAGACAAAGAAGCCACTATACAAATTGGATGAGAACTTTTTAAAGGGGGTTAGAATGGTGCTGTACAAATTAAAGGTATTATTGGAATTGTCACGCGATCAAAGTAATTAACTATGATTTTTCATTTAAAAATCAATCATAGCTACATGACTGGACAAAATAAGCCCCATTAATATGTATTTGTAGTAACTTATTAGTATTCATATACTAAAATTACTATAGTATTAGTTTATTCATATTTATCAGTATTTATTACCGGAATTCAGCAACCGTATTAATATCTTGTGGACTCATGATTCATCTTGGAAACATGAAAACAGGATGAATAAAGCAAGAACAACAGGGGCTACATGTTCTGACTCCTCCATGATCAAATATGCACATAGATAAACCCAAATGGGGCTTGAGCCCCTGCCCCTTTTCCTGGTACACATGCTCTTGTGCTTAATGTGTTTAATAATTGTGTCCTATATTGTCTCTGCCATTCTCCAGGATCTGTTTTGCTAAGCATCAGTTGGGTTTCAGAAGCTTCATTGCTTTTGAGTGTTCCCTCTAGTGCAGCACTGGATCACTACAGCTTTGGAAATCCCACTGAAAAAACACTAATGATCTCTTTAAGCATGCATCACTTTCCTATAATGTCCATAATGTCAGCAATCAGGGTGTTAATATCTTGCTACTCTATGTTTTCATGATCATAAAAACAGTAATTTATATAAGACTCTGGGAGCTCCTAAATAGAGGAATACTAGTACAGAGAGCAGTAATGATAAAATAGCATGGTGATTAGTGCCATGGCTTGGTACGCTGGAAACTGGCATTTAAATCCCTATGGACAGTAATGCTAGTGTTCTGGACTGCCATAGGAGAAAAAGAACCCATTTTGAGGGGAACTGGAGCATTGCATTTTGTTGTTGCTTTCGTTTGTTCACTTGTTAATGAACCATAGTTCTGCCTGCAAGCTCAGCACAGCACTGTCTGCTGGAGGTGCCTTCCGGAGCTAATGTTACTGATCTTGGCGGCATCAACAGCATTTTTTCTTTGCAAATAAAACTGAGCAAGAACTGATGTGCTTTGGTGATAAACAAGGTGTGAAGCACAGGGGGTCTGGGGGCCCCCTATTTAACCTATTTAAATTCTGGGGAGGTCCCTGAAAAAACTTTTTATGACCATAAGTTGTCCATTATGGGAAAAATACATACTTCAGGCAAATACAAATTCGGAGAAATGCCACTTTTCAGCTGCCTCACCCACATGAACAGTGAACTTCTGTCATTGGTATTCTTAACTAACTACTGATGCAGCACTGGTCTGTCTCTGGGTGGTGCTGTAGCAAACTGATTCAGCCAGTTGTTCCTTCATATTGTAGCAACTGCAAGTTTGGTGGAAAAAAGGGAATAGTTTTCAAACCAAAGACAAAAGACATGTGTAAGACCTTATGTGTGGAGGGCCATATTACCAAACTAGAAAACAGCATTTCCAGAAGAAGAATGGTTGCTCCAAATATTATGTCGCCATTGAAGCTATGTAATAGTGCGTGACCCACAGCCCCTGCAGGGTACAGGAGTGGTGTGTCACACCCTATGGATAGTGTCGGGCGAGAGGCCTCAGGGCCTGGAAAAAGTTGGCCGGCACGAGAACTGCAGATACATCCCTTCACCTTTATTCACACGACACAGACAGCTATTTATATATTTACAGGCGCGTACACTGGACGAAAAACAAAACGACATTTAACAAATTCTATACACAGAGGTAAGCAGATTAATGACTGCAAAGTCATACAGATCTCTCATACAATACTCTTAGCCCGCTGGTCTAGGCAAAAAGTGCCCCATTATCCCTGTTGCACGATGTTATATTCAATTAGCCCCTCCCCCAGAATATCCCATTCTTACCTCGGGTAAACAAGGACAATGAATATAAAAACACTTTAAGTGATTATGCAATACACAGTTAATTAATTCCTTTTACAGGTCATGACTTTGTCGTTCTTAAATTCATTATACAATGTGCACATATCTATATACATAATCAACATAGTACAATTTCTGTACCTCCCTCCCCTTCTACAGAGGTTAGACTAGCCCCGGTAAGTAAAATCCTGAGTTTCGCTCTCATTACTCTTTTAGACCATACAGGTAAAGACTAGTCACGGGTAAGTATCGGCAAGTATATTCCTCTTAAAATATACACTGGTGATGTGTAGCTCTACATCATCACAAGCTAGCATCAGAGCCACAATGATGAGTCAGTTAGCAGCCAGTCAACATGGGACCAGAGGACTACAGCTGTAGAGTCATAGCAACAGTGTACAAGCAGTTGTGCTTCAGGCTGGAATTACTGATGGGTCAAACTAGCAAAATGAGTTTAACGACATTCAGCACATTAAAACACATTATTAACATGTTACCTTTGCCACTGCATTATTATTACTGTTGTTGTTGTTGTAGCAGTTATTACTAAATAATAATATTAGCCAGGCACTGCAGCATGTCCACACAGTTTGTCTCTGAAATGAGCCTAACAGACAAGACACAGTGTACACAGGGTGTTCTAATTAGACAATAAGATCCATTACAGCAGTGGGCTGGTTCTTGGCTTGGTTCGCTGCTATTGAGCTCTGCCCTCCATCTTTGTCACCACAGAAATGCCCACAGCGAGGAAGGCATGCATTGGGCGGAGATCACTGACTCAGACCATTAATTGATTTATCCAACCACAGTAAAGAAGAAGGGAGACAGGGTTTGGGAGCAAGTTGTCCTGGATAAGGGTGCCTGCTTAGCAAATGAATAATAGAATGCAGATGGCTCTGTCGTTTATATATATTTATCTATTTTGCTGCCGCTGCTTTCTGAGAGAACACTTGCTCACTGCGGCGGTGCCGTGCCTATATTTAAACTTGTCTAATGAAATAAAAGAAAATGATGTAACGCTGAGTCCGGCGGCTCCACCATGGAGCCAAAAATGGCCTTAAACGCTGCCCTGATGCTGCAGTAATGCTGCTCTTACGTTCGGCTGCTCCAGAAGGAGAAAACTGAATGGGTTGAGTTAACGAGTCACACTGTATTCTGTTTATGACAGAAGCAAGACAGAGTTTTACAGCCAGAGTTTATTGCTGTACAAATGAACACAGGCTGAAGGTGATTATTTATATCTATTAATTAAGTTAATTAAGACTGGAAGATTTGCTTCCTGTGCTCTCTGTTGGAAATTACGGCTGACTCCAACACACAAACGCAAAGCTGTAAATTCCGATGTCAACTCCGGACTACCACTGAGGCAGATATGAGCTGCATGGGGCGCATGTGTCTGTATGTGTGCTGAGAAAGAGAGAGAGAGACAGAGAGAGGGAGGGAGAGAGAGTCAAAGGTTCAAGGAAGAAAAGACAGAAAAAGACAAAGAGTGAAAAGGTGGGGAGACAGAGGTGAAGAGGGAAAGAGGAAGGAAGAGAAAAGAGATATAGATGGAAAAACAAAGAGGGGAAGAACGAGGTGGCAGTACAATAGAGGTAGAGAAAGACAGAAAGAAGAAAGTGGAAGAGAAAAGAAGAGATTTAAAAAGAAAAGGAAAGAGGAAAAAACAGGAGGAGATACAAAGAAACAGAAGGTGAAAGAAGAGACAGAAGAAAAGAAGCAACTAGAGAGAGAGCAAAAGAGTGAAGGAGACAAACAAAGAAAATGAGAAGGACATAGGAAGAAACAGAGCAAGGGACATAGTAATAGAGAGAGAGCAAGAAAAACATAAAGAGAGAGGTTGAAGGAGGGAAAGAGAAAAAGACAGTTAAAAAAGAAGGGAGAGAGAGAGAGATGTAGAAGGAAGATGGGTGGAATGAGAAAGGAGATATAGACAGATGAAAACAAAGAGGGGAGGGAAATGACAGGGAGATAGAGATGTGGAGAAAGAGAGAGAGAGAGAGAGAGAGAGAGAGAGAGAGAGAAAGAGAAGGTAAAGAGAGTGAATTGGGGAATAGATGCTGCATGCATTATGTATAGTATGTGCATTATATGTTTTAAATGGCTGCCAGATGTGAGGTCCCAGCTTCTGCTGTGTACATTGCTAAATATATCACAACAAATATTGACATTGCAGGGACATTTTTCAGATCCATGTTTCAAAGGGAAAGAGGAAATGCACCAGGCAATTCCACTAGAGAAATGAGAAGGAGAACAGGCTCCTATGAGGAAGCAGGTCAAAGAGCCCAGCAGCAAGAACATACACCTTCATTACAGTCGTCCCATCTGCAAACAGGGCCTGCAGTTAGGCTTGATCAGCTAGAGGAAACCTCTCCCTCCCTCCCTCTCTCCCTCCGCGTTTTCCGTTTTCCCTCCCCTGCTTCTGTGACTGCAAATGGGACAGCAACCAAGGGGTCTGCACTACAAGCAGCAGATTAAAGGATTACCATTAATTAGATGTCAGGGACAGAAAGGGGCTTTGCCTGTCTTGGCCATGATACAATATCTCCTAATCTGCTGCGCTCCTGGATAAAAAGAAATCAGTTCATTGACAGAAAAAACGAGCAAATGAATATGAGAATGAGGGAGGGAGGGAGGGGAGGAGAGAGAGAGAAGGAAGGTTGTAAAGTGTGCAAGGGGGAGAGATGAAAAGAAAGGGAGCTGGACATATAGATAGAGAGAGGGATGAAAGAAAGAAAATATGGATGCAAGGAGTCTTTTGGACCCACTTTGCCTTGTGCCAAAAAGGACATTGAGCCATTTCTATGGTAACGGAGGGTGGAGGAGAGTGGAAGATAATAATAGGGATGAAGGGATGAGGGGGGGAAGAAAGAGGCATGGAGGTGATAATGAAGGGATACAAGGAGAAAAAGAAAAACGAATAGGAGTGGGGTGAAGTACTTGGGGCAAAAAGAGCAGCAAGGAGAGAGACAAAAGAAACAGCACTGATTGAGATGTAGCTTGCACGCACACACACACAGACCCATCGGCACGTGCACGAAGACACACACACATACACACACACACACACACAGACATCACCCACAAACACACAGTGACCTGGAGAGAAGGAACAGACAAAAGCCTTCCAAATCCTAGCCTTAGTTTACATTCATGTCATAGACATTCTTCCTAAGCCTTTCCTTGCCTCCAGTCCGCATTACTACATCATGTTATGAGGTGAAAAAGGTGAACTTTCACTGAATCTGGAACTGCACTACTTGATGAACGCAACTATGACAAGCAGACATGAAACATAATAGGTCTAAGAGACACGAACATGGAGGATATGTCGTAAGATTAGTAGGTGCCAATACAGTAGCTTGAAATGCTATACACGTCACAGAGTGAAAAAACAGAAGCAGGATGACTGAGCGAACTTGCTACAGCACCACCCTGCGACAGACCACTGCTGCAGCTCTAGTTAGCTGAAGAAGGCAGATGTGCTACTTTTCAATGAGTGCTTTAAATGTACAAAATAACAGATAACAACAAAAAATCTGTCCGTAAGTAATCTGATAACAGGTCAATTGGTAAAATTAGCAATCAAATTTCTTATGACGTCTGCCAGAGATGAACAAGCAATTCATGACCTGAAGCAGAGTGAACGCTAGCTGTAGCCTCATTCTTCTCAGCTTTTTAGTAGGGCACATTTTGAGTCACTATATTTTAATGAAGTAGGAGTTAAACTTAACTCAACCTGATTATGCTATCTCTACCAATCGGCAGAGCTATGTTAGATGAAAAAATCCACAAGAGATCAAGTCTTCAATAGATTCACCTTTACTGTTCTCATCCATAGAGGAAGCAAGCAACAGGTAAGCATAATTTTCTCAGCATATTATAGTATATGTTACATATATTTTTTCTTGGTGAGGATGGTAAAGTGTAATTATACATAGAATATAAAATAAAATAGTCATAGGCTATGACGTTCATATTCTGAGAAATAATCACGCTGATCATTGTTAGTTGTTGTAGTCAGTTTATTTTATAACCCTGTTCTTTATTTCTAGAAACTCTTGTTTATACAATAACCCTGTCTGCTAGTTACAGTGTCCATTTTCCCATTCACTCCTGAACTGACGGCTCTGTGCTGATTTCTATTCCTTGGTTTGGTTTTCACCTTTAAAGTGATTTACGTATTAACTGTGCCATTTACAACCTCAGCTGCATTGTACGATGAACACAGACGGATGTCAAACATAACTGACAGGAAGAAACAGAAAACGGCAGCTATGTCATTTGATTGGCAGGTGGCATGGTCAGTTTTGATAAAGCCAAGCCTTTCTAATGGACTTCCTGAGTGGCCTAGAGAGCTGGTTTAGCCATCCATGCCTTACTGCATTCTCCCTAGGGCAAGTTACAAATAAAGGTATCTGAATCCCCTCATTCTCACCTCACCTAGCGCTACAGACAGGCCAGCAAGAGAGGGCAGCTCTAACCTGACCACCGATGGGCAGGCAGGACGGATCCAAACTGTAAATAAAATGCAAGGGCAAAATCGTTTAGGTGACATGTGTCAGGGAACAATGGCAACCCCGAGTCTGCTTTTTTTATCAAAGCTGGCTGTCTCCTCCGGCAGATTTAATTCAGGGGGGATAGGTGTTTACAGCAGCATACACTAGAACAGGACACCAGGGCTGAAGCTCTGATGCATAATGCAGGTCAGTGTCAGCTTGGTGCTAACATGTAGTGTTCCAGGCTTTTTGTGACCAGTGTTCTGTGCTGTCATGTCTATGTTGAGGAAATACTCCAGCATTGTCCAACATATTCTCCATCTGCTGCATCTGTGGCAAATGTTTGATTACCAAGGCAAATAATTTCAACCCATTTCCCTGGAATAAAAAATATAATGTAGCAAAACAATAGAAACCTACTAAGCTGAAATAAACGTGTGAGTGTCTTGCGAGTAGTCGTGTCCAAGTTAACACTTTAACAACATCAACACAATAAATGTCATTAATGCATTTTCCTAGTTTGACCCTTCAAACCACATGCCCTAGAGCCCAGCTGCATGTGCACTGTACATTGCTATGACTCTGTGATTGTAGCCCTTTCATTCCTATGCAGCTTTCTACTGAAAGCTCTCATTTATTTCCAGTGGCTGCAATGCCACAAATTCATGACCACAGTACATCAATACTGAGCACTCATTTACAAGTAAAACACATCTCTGATGCTGGCAATAAGAGTAATTTGTCAGCTTGTGCTGGACACAGATAGCAAACTAACCAAAGCTCCAGCCCTCCTCAAAACAAGATGTAACAAAACAGAAAAATGACTGCGGTTACAGAGCATGCAGCAATTGTTGTTGAGTGGACTTGATCAAAATTGGGAACCGGGTTCAACTTATTTTCAGGTGCACCCTGGGGAAATCATGTGACTTAATTAATGTTGCATTTATATGATATAAAAAATACATATATTTTTTTTTATTATTGAATGTCATTTCAAAATTTCACACAATGTAAAAAACGACAGCTAAGCTGAAATCATGTGAAGAAGTCAAAATCACAAAAAAACTGAGATACCATGGTTCCTATAAAAAATACACTACTTTTTAAAAGGAAAACAAGTCTTTCTTTAGGGTCATATTTAATGAATCATGTAAAAAGACTGCAATTAATTAAGCATGATTAATTAAGCTCATTTGATAGCCCTAGGTTTAGAGTTTTAAATGTCTATGCATGTGCATTTGCGAAAGGATGATGTGCATTTCTGCTAGCAGGGTGTGTGCATATGCGTGTGGGTGGTGGTGGGACAGGTGAAGGGTATAGGGCGGAAAGAGGGCTTCGCCCTGAACCCCTTCTTGCACAGGGCGCTAATTACTTTGGGGACTCTGAGATTTCAAGGGATTTAAAGGGAAAAAAAAGAGTTTCCAATTTACTCCACCACTTGATGTTTGCCTCTGTTTGAGCGGCAATCCGACGTTTAGAAAGCAAACACACACAGAGGGTGCCTTAGTGTTTTCTGATAAAAGAGAAATGTTATTAGAACGCTGTCTGCCACAGGCTTTATCCCCTGGTAGCGTGTATAGGGTAATAATCTCCTGGACAAATACACCAACAACCCTCCCCCACCCCCCACCCCTGAAGCCACACACACACAAATTCCCAACATATTGTCATATCTGCTGGACACACAGAGCACATTCGGGTCCAACCCACACTCAAAGCACCTTTGCTAAATCTGCCATTATCAAAATGCATTGCCCAAAAGGAATGAATTACTTATGAAAGTTTAAAGATAGGCAGAGAGGTTTTGGCTGTTGATGAAGTCGTATTTCAGCCACTTTAACAGGGCAAGATATAGACATTTACAGAGTGCAGTAAAAGAACAATGATGCGTATATGGACAAAGAGACGACCTACAGTAACCCCCCGCTCCAAAACCACCCCAAACCCAAATCTCACATCATGCTAACTCCTTCTCTGAGGTAACAACTGCCTTAAGTGGCCCTGGCATAGCACATAAGGGATTCCTGATGCCTCTCATATGTCTTAAACTATGCTCCATAATAAGTTCAGGTGCTAAGATCATTTTTTATCACTATTCATTATGCTGCATGTTAGTCCGGAGGCCCACAAAGACTTGACAAGCATAAACGCATAATGTCTCACAGTGAATACAGAGCTTAGTCTTGTTGTGCCAACTGTTTATTAAACGTGATTGCGTTTTTATGTAAATGAGAAGCACTATGCCCAAGGTACTTCAGCTGTGTTGTTGGTGGGTGTTTGGAGTTAAGGATGCTGATGATTGTCATGCGCTTTTCTGATTAAGTGCGGGTCATATCAGTGAAACACATAAAGCACACCTTACAAACGTGTGACATCTAACAAATGATAATGCATGAATGATGAAGTGTGACAGTGCTAATTAGTACTTTTCTGTCAGCCGACTGAATAATTTTAGATAACATGTTCATTATAATGCAAGCAAGACGGACCAACAAAGTAAAAGCACACATCATATTAGAGTTAATGAGTTATGTTAAACAATGTACTGCCTGCAACAGGATGTCTATTTATTAACAAGTTGTGCTACTAAATGCTTAATGTGGTTGATTATCACCTGGGCGATAGTGTGTTTGGTTAGGTGTATGTGTTTATGTGCATGACGTTGACACGTTTGCCTTGCACCTTTGTGTGTGGCAGGGTTATTATTCGGAGTGAAGCCACTATGCTTTTTGTGGATGCTCTGTCAGTAAATGGGAAAGGTATGCTAATGAAAAGAATGGATTTGCATATCAGTAGGAATGGGGATCGGTCCTCGCATGACTATGCAAATGCCTTAAGAATCATAAAGCTTGTGAAGCTCATACATCTGCCTTAAATGGGTTAAGGAGTCACCTCTTCCATAGTGGAAAAGGAAGGTCAAATGAGGCTTGAGGAACAAATGAGGAACAAAACCTCACATTCTCCAAAAAGTAATGCTAACACTTTATAATGATGAAAGTTTATTACATGTTTATTAGCTCTTACTTCATAATTCACTACACTATTCTATTATTCTACTTTCTATTATCAATTAATGAATGATGTAAATATGGGAATGTGACAGTTATCAACTATTAGTGAATACCATATGTAAATATTTACAAAATAGTAATAATGATATTAATAATAACAATCTTGGCAGCTATCTTGGCTGCTAATGAAATGTGTCTTTTGTGAACTCCATTAAAAAGAACGCTACAGATGTAAACATTACCCAACAGTGATTTTATGGCCATATATTACAAAAAATATATATAAGTTAAATGTAAACTATTTACTAGTTGGAAACACTAGTGATGAGGCAGGACTACATGACAGCTTTATCATGACTTTAGATTATATTACTTTAGATAAGAGGCTGTAAAATAATACGGCTCTTGCAAGCCACAAACAAGTAATGTTCTCTACCAAGTAATAATTATTTCATGATTAGTCAGTCATTAATTATCAGCTAATAGATGCACTACATGGACAAAAGTATCGGGTAACCTATACATTATACCTACAGGAGACTTCGTTACATCCCATTCTAAATCCATAGGCATTATTATGGAGTTGGTCCCCCATTTGCAACTACATTAGCTTCCACTTCTCTTGAAATGCTTTCTACAAAATTTTGGAGTGTGTCTACAGGTATTTTAGCCTGTTCATCCAGAAGAACATTTGTGGGGTCAGACACAGATGTTTGATGAGAAGGCCTGGCTCGCAATCTCCACACCAAACTCACCCAATCATGCCTTTATGGACCTTGCTTTGTGTACTGAGGCAAAGTCATTCTGGAACAGAAAAGAGCCTTCCCCAAACTGTTCCCTCAAAGTTGGAAGCAAACAATTGTCCAAAATGTCTTTGTATGCTGAAGCATTAACATTTCTCTTTACTGAAGCTAAAGGGCCTAGGTCAAACCTTGAAAAACAACCTCATTATCCCTCCTCCACCAAACTTTACAGTCGTATAATGCAGTTAGGCGGACAATGTCCTTGTGACATTTAACCCAGACTCAAACTCGTTGAAACAGGCTGCGAGATAAAGTAGCGTGATTCAACACACCACAGAACATGTTTCCACTGCTCCAGAACCCAATGGCATGCCGCTTTATACCACTCCATTCACTGTTTGGTATAGTGCTTGATGATGTAAGTCTTACATGCAGCTGCTTCGCCACGGAAACCCATGCCATGAAGCTCCTGGCGCACAGTTTTTGTGCTGATCTTAATGCCAGAGGAAGTTTGGACTCTGCAGTTACTGAGTCAGCAGAGCTTCAGCGACTTTTACGCATTATGCACTTTAGGGCTCGATGACCCCGCTCTGTAACTTCACGTGGTCTGCCACTTTGTGGCTAAGTTGCTGAGGTTCTAAAATGCTTTCACTTTTCAATAATACCACTCACAGTTGACCGTAAAATATTTAGGAGGGCAGAAATTCACATACTGGCTTGTTGCAACAGTGGTATCCTATTGCATGCTATCTTACAACTACCTTGTTCAAATTCAGTGAGCTCTTTATAATGACCCATTCTTTCACAAATGTTTGTAAAGGCAGACTGCATGGCTAGAGGCTTGACTTTATACACTGGGACTGAATTCAATGATTAAGAGGTTTGTCCCAATACTTTTGTCCGTATAGTGTATCTTATGTTTTACTGACATTATTATAAAATGTGAAGTAATAGCTTTCAATGTAAGTTAATATGTAAAATTCTGTCTTTTTTTAGACTATTTCTATTGGTCTGTTCAGCATGGAATTTCATCATAAGAACCTTAATGTTGCTGTTTACTTACCAGTCTAGAAGAAAGATAGCAAGTTCAACATCAAACTTCAACCTTTTACTCGCCAAGAGCATCTCCAGCAGTGGAGAGCAAGATCAATCTTAACTCTCGCTGTGCTTCAATTTATATCACTTCTGTTCTTTGCTGCCAAACATGGTTTCTTGACAAAAGCAGGTAGTGGTGGTCATTTGCTAAGAGCTTCACCCACCCTTGCATTTACTTCTCCTTTCATTGGCAACCTGTTCTTTTATGTTCTAACTGGAAGCAGGACCTTCAACATTATTGACAAAAGGCCCACGGTTTAGTGCTACTTCTTCAGCCTCCTGTCATGTTGATGGCAGGCTTGACACTACAGCAACTCACGTTCGCCTCTTGAGGTACACAGTGGTATTACAAGACAGGATGTTCCAGGGCTAACTGGTTAGCAACTTAAATAGATATCTCTGCAAAACAAAAATGCAACACTGTTATGGCTTTACATTTTTTCTACAGTTTTTCTTACTTAGGGAATGTTTGAGGAAAAAAAATCATATAAATTGCCCCTTACAAAAAAAAAAAAAAAAAACAAATAAATAAAAACAACAAGTTTTTTTTTTAAATACAGAAACAATATTTCATTAAACTCTAATTGGCACTAAATTACAATATTTAAATTATGTATAGAATTAAAGTGGCTGTCCTATGGCATTGCTTCAAGCATGCTTTTTGGCACCTTTATTTTTTTAGCATAAAGCTTTAGCTGTATTCTTGTGCATGACATGAAACACCCTAAAAGCAGCTACCACCCACATGCACAAACCAATGACCAATGAAATGACACTTGGTGAAATGGATTGTAAAGTCTGGTGATCTCAATTCTTCCCTCCTCATCCCTTTCTCCTGCTATCTCTCCCACTTGCTGCCATTTTAGTGACTTTAACGGGGAGGATATTTTCATTTAGCTGCAGTGAGAGACTCCGTAAATCTACTGTGTTTTACAGCCACCTTGCCGCTTATTGACTCTGCTTAGGGAAGGGATTGACTCAGTGGTTGAGCACGGTGTTGAAAGTCACAAAGTCACAGGAGAGAGTGAAAAGCTTAGTGTAAATATGAATGTGACTTTAATTTGAGGGTCTGGGAGAATGTACATGTGGTCTATACATACCCGTCAGCGTGTGAAATATTCTATGGTTAATGGGGGGGGTCTTGTTAGTCCATCAGTATTGGCTGAACGCTGCAGTCTGACTTTAGTCCCACTGAATTAAAATTTGCAGCATGTAAAATGCTGTTGCTTAAGATATGCTTAACATAACTACTGAATGTGTCCAACTCAGTCACTGAAGCAATGCTGGTGCTTCGATGGCAGCTTCAAAATGTTCAGTTCTTTTTTTTCTTTTTGATTATTTTCATTGTTCCGTTTTCCCCAGAAGAAAACACTGTTTGCTCTTATTCATTTTGCACAGGAGCTATAGCACAATCCCAAAACTGTTTGCCGAAGGGTTTCTTTGGAGTTTTGTTGCATAGGGGTATTCATATATGATGATGGTCTAGCACAGGTTATCAATTCCCCCAGTCCAGAGTTGAATTCACCTAGTGCAAAAGAACCCCTTTTGGCTTTCCTATAAAACCTTTCAACTGATTGATCTTTTAATAACCGTTTTTGTAAATGAGAAGTGTTCATAATGTTAAGCATCTACATCAGGGGCGTCCAACCCAGGGTGGCCACAGGCTTTCATTCCAAACAAGCAGAAGCACACCTCACTCACTATGCATTCAATCAGTTTGTCTCAGTCTTCATGCCTTCATACAGTTTATTTATGTGTGCTCCTTCTCGGTTGGCATGAAAACCTGCAGCCAAACTGTGTAGCTTGAAATACCAGAATGGCTATTTACCATGCCGAGTTAAAAACAGGAGCAGAATATCTGAGTGAATCAATTTGCTCCAGTACCACCCTACAAGCGACCATTGCTGGAGCTTTAGTTAATTAAGATCACCGAAGGCAAGCTTTTGCCATTTTCAAGGGTAAAGCGGGCTAAAATAAAACACTATAGCAACAAGCCTAGTAGACCTAACGGATGCCATACAACCATAACATGCTTTTGAGGAATCAGAAACATCCCAAAATTTTGATTCTGAGTCTATCGGGGGGTCTTATTTTGCACCTTGAGACCGTTCCCTTTGTGTATGTGGGGGCAGCCATCACTTGGTGAAAAAAGGTCTGGGTTAAGGGATAAAGGCATTAACGGCACGGATCTCTGCTTTAATTGACCACTCGGTGGGCGAAATGTCAGCCTTGGCAGCTCTTGTGGGTCGTGGATGGGGTTTAAGTGTGTGTCATGCATGTGTCGTACAGTGTGCGCGTGGGGGGCGTGACAGGCAGAGGAAGACCTTTGAGCGAGGAGAGACAGAGGAGACAATCAATATGGTTGCGGTAGGTGTGTGAGAGAGCTACAGTGTAATTAGAGAGCAATAGAGCAAGGATCAGTGCAGAGTGCTGAACAGGGACTGTGTGCGTGTGTGGTCGAGCGTATCTGAGGTGTAAGGTATGTAGCACTTCTTCCTGTAGTTCCATACGTTACAAACAATTCAATAATATAAGAAGTTAATAGAAGAGTTTCTATTAGAAGTAGTTTTTGCACGCTTCGCGTCATGAATGCCAAGTTAATCCCACTGAAAGTACTCTTTAAAAGGAAGACCCATGGTACCCTTGTTCCTTCACCTGGTTTAGGTTATACCACATGACCTTTTGTCTAGAGATGCCAATTCACCACACTTCAGATAAGTCATGTGGGGTTTTCCTCCCCTTACTAATATTCCTCTAAATAGGTTAAGAGCCCTACAGCACACAGGGAAAATGCATATTGATTTATTGAGGCAGTTAAGCTGTACTATCATTGCGGGCCTAAAGTGCTCAAAGACTGCAGAATGAGATTGATTTGCGACCTTGTTATTTCGGAGAATTTCTCAGAATCACTTTTCACAATCCCCCACTTACTAGCACTGCTGCATCCTCGTGTCCGCCACTTTAAAAACAAGGAAAACAACCAATTTTTCCCTCACAAGATGCAATAATGGGATGGTAAACCACACTGCATACAGCAGAACTGGACGAAGTATGTAACACATGCAATTGTGGCTATTATTAAGGCCTCAGTACCCTATTGTGTGCGGGTTTAAAATAGCCTCAACTGTAAGTGCATATTTTTAATTTCATAATGCAAGTTGATATCTATTGGCAGCTTGTTGGCAGAGGCCGCTTTAGGCAGCCAGTCAGGATTTCCATTTATCTGACGTGGGCTGCCAGTAAACCCTGCCAAAGTGCAGCTATCGCTCATTAGAAAGACACATCCAGGAATGGCTCCTGCACGCCACTGCTATGGCAGCGACAGCCTAAACATATGCAATGACAGCCTTGACTGTGGCAATGACAGTGCAGCGGAGAGGTCAGTGGGGTCAGCAGTGAAACGGCAGAACAGAGGAATGTATCTCACTGTGCCAAGTAGAAGAAAAGGCAGGTAGTGAGTAAGAAGAGTGCCTAAAAAAAGAGGGGAATTTGGGCAACCACCGTTAAGGTGCAGGGCTTGAGTAATTGCCTGTAGTGAGAGAAGAGGAAGCGCTTGAGCTTGCAGTGCATTTAGCGGGTATTTAAGAGAGTGAGTTAGGCCATTTACATAGAGTAGGCCCTAAATGAAAGTGAACAGCACAGTGAGTGATTCGTAGCACAGCTGGAGAGGAATAAACAAGGATAAATCAGAAACAAGCTCATTTACAAATCTATGCCTTCTTCTCAACAGATTTTTTTTTGGCCCAGCAAAAAGTCAAAGCCAACAATAATTCCACCTCCAGGGAACAGCCTGGAGGAAAAGCAGGAGGCGGGCCTGATGGGAGATTGAGTCGATATAGATCATCATCTACATCCTGAGGCCGTGCTGTTCCCTCCCTCCTCCGCCACATTTCCTTAAGCCTACACTTCCTCTTGTGTCCTACATGCAGAGGAATAAATACATACGCTCTTAAAAATAAAGGTGCCAAAAAGGGCTATTTAGAGTGATGCCATATAAGAACCAGTTCTGCTTCTTAAAAGGTGCTAGAAGGTCCTTTAACGAAACTTCGGAAACTTTTCATTTTAATAGCCCTCTCCAGACGCTCACCTTGTCTTTAATTAACATTCTAAACCTAAAACTATTATCAACATTAACTCCATATCTAATTTCAAAACCTGACCCCAACACTGTTGCTGTTGATAATCAATTGAGTTTAATCAGATGGTCTGCTAACAGTTTGAACAACCGTAGATCATCTACATGAGATTTTTAGAAGTCTGACCAGAGGCTGTAATTAAGAAAACTTTCCTAGGGAAAACTTACTATGTCATTCATTACTCTGACCAGTCACTAGCCACCACCTTTCTTTAAAATGACTCGGCTTGTGTACCTGTTCTGCCAACATTTTGACGTTGTTTGCCTCTGTCCTCCCCACTGCCACTGGTTTGGTCCCTGCCCGGTTGTCCATGAAGTAGGCTCCATCGCTGCCATAATTATCCAGCAGGGTCTGTTCAGGTCTCAATACTCCAAGACCTGGGCTGAGAACGGGGACCTCGCCAAAACCTCTTTAATTCTAAAAAGTTGTTATCCTTCAAACAGTAAAATCTTATTGAGGATTAAAATATTGCCTTCCACCATTCCTGTCTAGCTAGTCTTTCTGGTAGAGCGTATGACAAACACAAAGAAATAACATCGAAAAAACTAAATTTAGCAGTTCTCAAATGTCTTCTTTGAAAGAAAATGTTTTTCTTAAGAAAATGGTTTAGTTAGATATAGTTATATAAGTTATTTTCTCACTATAGGTTGTGTAGTCTATTGCTATTATGCTACATTTTACACCTATTACCCAAGATCATATCCCATACGTCCACACAAGATCATATTCCATAATCCCACACAACATTTTAAATAAGGCTAAAAAAATGTATAATTTATGGAACTCATTAGGAATTACAGTTTTAGAGGCTAACACCTTAACACATTAGACCCAAAGAGAAATGTGAGGCTGCTGTAAGGTTAAGAAATTTGCCACATATTCTTAATTAAGAAAATTCTTAAGACTTATTCTTGATGAATAGCAATTTAAGCTCAATTAATAAGATTTCCTTACTTAAAACACATTTGTAAATTCAGACCCTGGTTCTATATCAAGCAAAGCCAAGCAAATAACAATTTAGGAACCTTTATACCGTTATTCTTTTAGGCTAATGCATAGACCTCCAAACATCTTCCTTTCATCCCATACCACTTGGTACAGTTGTAAACATATATTGTCTAATACAAATTCTATCATTTTCTTTCCCTCTCTCTCTCACCCAGTGCTTTCCGGTATTATTTGAAGTATTTGAAGTGTGTGTATGTGTCGGAGACTTTGAGGGGGTGCTGCAGGTGTGGTGAGGACCTATCAGTGCCAGACAGGGCGACAGGATTACACAGACACACACTAAATTAAAACAGCCACCACAGCCTGCTGGGAATTCAACCAATTATCAGCTCCTGTCTTTAGGGGGTCTCAGAGAGAAGGCCAGCACCAAAAGAGGCTGCACACTATTGCCCCCCATGCCCCCCACCCCACATCCCTGCTGCTTCTCATGTCCATCTCATGTCCGTAGCTCTGGCATGCTGAGATAAACGCTGCCTGCTGAGAGCTCGGCTGCATCGCAGGAAAAACTGATGCTCAGAATTACCATTGCGTGCGGCCGCAGCTCGAGAGCTTGTGTCACATTGTCTCTGATGTTTTTCTGTGACTGGCTTAAGTACGCAAGCTGGTTATCACTTTTGTTTCAGAGGCGGCTGACGCAAAGCTGTTTTAAAGGCTAAGTGGCCTCTTTCAGGCGGCCATATAAAAAGAGGCCCTCTTTGTTGCAGAGAGGGCTGTTGGTACATTCAAGAGTGCTTATGAGGGCTGGAGAGAGCCAGAGAAAGTGAGTGTAATGAGAGCACTCAAACGCCATATGCTGCTCTATGCACCTCCACTCCCAAGGTTGCCTTTTATTTCACTCCCTCTCCTCTCTCTGGTGCCCTCACCCCCTTCCAAGATTTTTTTTCCTGTCACTGCAAGTCTTTCACAAAGGCAGGCCAAAGTGACCCCTAGAAAGGGCTCCATCCCTAAGCTCAGCCTGTCTGAATCAGCACTGGCCAAACAAGAACTAGCGCTAGACCTTCAGCATGACTCGAGTGCTCCCAATCCCCATTCCAGTCTCAATTCCCTCAACCACCCAAACTCCACAGAACTCCTTCATGGTTCACAGTGTAGCGGGCCAGGCCACCAGGGCCTCCTCCGGGGAAAATGTAGTGGTCTGGAGCCTCAGTTGTCCGCAATGTAATTTTCAAAGCTCCAACACCTTCCTGGTGCACTGGAACTGGAAAAATAGGGTGAGGACACTAGGGCTTGTGGTGTCAACAGGGCTTTGCGAACCCAAGAGCCTTGCTCTGGCTGTAACCCTGAACAGGTCGAGCAGAAGGCACAAGAGCTTCAGCTCCCAGAGGAACACCTTGTGATTAATACAGTGGTGGTGATGCTGGTCCAAAGTCACACCCAATATGCTGTGAACTGAAAGAAGGAAAGCAGCATTGCTAAAGCTTGGGGGGAGCAGGAGAAGGCCATGCGGGGAGCAAATCTTTAGAGGTGCTTTTCTCTTCATGCTCCACAGCTCCTCTTCAGACAGGTTGCAGTATTTGAAAGCTATTGACGTCGTTGTCGGATCAATGAAACTACAAAGTGCTGAATTAGAGAGACTCAAAGAAAGGTTAGAGGGAATGGATTGAGCGCAAGTGTGTCTTGTAGACTTAAAAAAAAGGAGACAGTTAAAACACAGATCTCCTTGTTTGACGTCCACAGCAGTACTCCAATGTCATGTCTGCTTTTAAAAACGTCACACAGCCACCACTGGGCTACTGTGCTGGCAGCTGTACTATAGAACTTACTCATGTGAGCTGCCAAGTGATTCCAGATGGTATTTATTAATCTAATAACCTTTTTCAAACTCCTGCAGCAAGTGTATTACATACTGCACAGTCACAGTGCTTGTGTACATGGGTTGGCAGCACTTCTTGATATTAAGTAAGGATGCTGTTACCCTCAAGTCTTGAAGCTCCCAGGAAAATTTTCAAGATTGCTTTCACCTTCTGCACGCAAGACATCTGCCCATCAGTGTAATCATTGTTCAAAGTTAGACCTGTTGCATGTACAGACTGCTACTCCCTTCCTAAATGTATGTACTACAAAAGTCATGGGAAATGCCATTGGATATTCAGCTTTGACAGGCAGTTTGTGCTTCGCTTCTGTATAAAAACAGAATGTTAAAAGTCTCATGTAATCAGAGTCCTTGTGTAGTGCTTAACAAGTCCATAGCTGATTTTAACATGAAAAGCTTTGGAGTATTTGCATTGCAGTTGCTCATGAAACCATGAACAGTGGTCAGCTGGACAAAACACCACCCTCATATTTAGTTTCAGCTGCTGAGTGCTCATCATTGACATCGTTAATGGCAAAGTTTTAAGCGAGCAAAGCAGGACACTATGGTGAACGGTTCAAAAAAAAAGGAAATTGTATTCCACATGCAAATTTCGATGCACATACATGCATGTGAAATTAAGAATAGAGAGAGAAAGATTGGTCACGGCCCTTAGATTGAATGACATGCACTAGGTAAATGTCCTCATGCAAATCTTCTTAGCCGCCATGCTCGGTAACAGCTTGGCTTTTTATTTGTGCTATTTTGCATCAGCAGAAATTCTTCAGCGTCCCCCTCTTCCCTTTTGCATTTAAATAAATTATTTATTATATACCTGTTTATTTAATCAGCATGCTCTTTCACTCACAATTACAAAAAAGGCCTATGTTGCTACGCACGGTAGTCCTATGTCAGCATCAAAAGATGCGAGCCAGCCATGTGCATGCGAGGTGTCCTTGGAAACTACTTCTTTACATCTCAATTAAAACAGTAGCCCACAGCCCCCCTCAGTCAGTTCTACCTTTATTGCTATAGTTCTCAATTAAAGTACACCCCTGACAATGCAGTCAGACAGTTCATCCCTTAACACACATACTCACACAGATACACATTATACCTCCTATCAGGTGTAGACCAGGCACCTGGGGACCCCCGCCTGACTCAATCAGAGACTAGCGCTGTGTTATCATTAGAGTTTCTAATGACTGTGTTAGCTGGGCATCGTTAGGGGATTGCATGATGGCTCCCTGTTGGGGGAGAGGGGGCTGAGTCACCCGGAAAAAGATGCACTGCCTGTCAGGAACACTTCAGTAAACGTAACTGGCTCTGCTCAGTCCAGTGGAGTCATCCAATTTGGGTTAAGGCCAGTTCTGCCATTTTTGGATGTTTTTGCATAATTCTGCTGTTGGGATGTCATTTAGACTGTTTTAATGTGCATTGTAGAAACACGCACAAACTTTATTTACAGTAGTGGTGACAGGAACCTGGGGGGTGTCTCCCAAAGCAGGCTTTCTTGTTTAGCACCAACATAACATAGGCCAAAAAAACAAGTTTGGCCAATTCATAGTATTCCGTTGATGGTACACATCACACTTTCTGTAAATCATAATTTCTGTAAGCAGTGCGTATATTTTCAGTGAAACACTGTATTTTATTTGATTTGTTGCTGTAGTGACAATATATGAAATCCAAACGGGATCTTAGATTTGCCACCTCTTTTTTATTGCAGCTGCCCAAACTCTGTATTAACAAACCCAATAGTATGCTAAAATGATGCATATAGCATTAGAAGTGCAATCTTTAGTGTAGTCTGTATAGAAAATATGCAAGAAAAGTATAAAAGTGTGTGGTTTGGGACCAACAGTCCAGCAGCTGCTGCTGTGCTGCTTAGGAGCTGCTCATTAAAAACATATTCCAAGCGAAAGTATTTCTTAATTAAGGATGCATTTGTTGAGGCAAAGTACTACATGTATTAAGGTATACAGTATATGGACAAAAGTATCAGGACATCAATACATTACACCTACAGGAGAATTTATGACATCCCATTCTAAATCCATAGGCATTAATATGGAGCTTGTGCCCCTTCTGCAGCTATAACAGCTTTCACTCTTCTGGAAAGGCTTTCTACAAGATTTCAGAGTGTGTCTGTGGGAATTTTTGCCTGTTCATTCAGAAGAGCATATGTGGGGTCAGACACTGATGTTGGGTGAGAGGGCCTGGCTTGCAATCCCTGTTCTAGTTCTAGTAGGAGTTGAGGTCAGGGATCTGTGCAGTCCACTAAAGTTCTTCCACACTAAACTCACCCAACCGTGCCTTAATGAACCTTGCATCATTATGTCATCAAATGTTACCAAATATGTTCCCTCAAAGCTGGAAGTATACAATTGCCTAAAATGTCCTTGTATGCTAAAGCATTAAGATTTCCTTTCCAACCCCTAAAAATACAAGCCAACAGGATTATCCTTCTCCACCAGTCGTCACAATGCAGTTAGGCAAATAACATCCTCCTGGCATTTGCCTAACCCAAATTTGCACACCAGACTGCCAGATACAGAAGCGTGATTAGTCACTCCACAGAACGTTTCCACTGCTCCCCTCCAGTGGCGGCGTACTTTACACCACTCTATCCGACGCTTGGCCTTGTGCTTGGTGAAGTAAGTCTTGCGTGCAGCTGCTTGGCCATCTAAACCCATGCTATGAAGCTCCTGGTGCACAGTTTTTGGGCTGATGTTAATTCCAGAGAATTACACATTGTGACTTTTATGCACTATATGCTTCAGCACAACCCTATCTATAACTTTTGATAATCTGACACTTCATGCCTGAGTTGCTGTGGTTTCTAAATGCTTCCAGTTTTCCATCAATGTAGCTAATCGTCTCATAATTCTTCGCATATCTTTTTTTTCTTTTTCATTGTTGTTCTGGTTAATTGTACTGGTCTTTAACCACCTGCAGGGCTCTAACTGTAGTAATGGTGACAAGTAGCAATATTACAGCACAGTCTGAGTTGCTGCTTGCCTTCTAAAATAGCAACAGCGTCATTTACTATGAATATTAGAACACCTAAGGAACGTGTACATTGGACAATCCTGGACTTGTGGCTTATGTTGTCCAGCTTATTGAGAAATCTTGCATGGTGAAATACACTCCAGCTGTCACAATATCTATTACGTTAACATTACTATTTGAACTGACCAAAGATCCTACATGTGTTTTGATTATGATAAATCCATTGTAAATGGTCAATCAAAACAAATTATTTTGGAGATCATTTGCTTTATTATGCTTTATAATTTGCAACAAACCACTCTGAACAACTTTATAACTTTATATGTTTTAACTTTTTGTTCATACTTTCAAGAATGAATTATCCAGAAATGTAGGAAATCCTACAGCTTTTTTCTTGTTTCTAATCCTCCGCATCTGTAGCACATTTATAATTTACACCGAAGAACAGATAAAGCACCTGGCTGTTTCTATTGTGTATTTAGAGTCAACAGATTTTTTGTCCTTATGATAATATGATATGATAATATGTTAAAACGTTTGTAATATAGATTTCTTTAATTTATGATGTAACATGATAAATATGAGTAATAGTCTCAGTATTTAGTAATATCCAAGCTCACATTATTATTCCATTAAGACCAGTTCAAAAAGTATTATGCACCAGTGATAAGCAGTCTTATAATAATGCGTGAAAGAAATAACACCACAAGTCTTTAGTTAGACGTCACTAATCAAAAGGGTAAAAGAGGATAAATAATAAGCAGCACTGTTAAACTGCAAACAAAGCAGCTAATAATGACTTGTGTTATCTAGCTAATAGAAATAGATCATGATTCAATGTGATTATTAGTTCCATCTGTCCAACAGTTTTGGGTGGGATTATTTACAGATTGTTAGTGAGCTACTTTTCCCTCTAACACCCCCTGCACCTGTGAAATGCGAAGAGTGCAGACAACGACACACGAAAAACAGGAAAAACACAAAATCCCTAAACAATTATCTTCCTGCCTCCTACGCTCACTTTTCCATCACGTTTATAATTTGTGAAACTATTTCCACTGTTCTTTTCTTTTTTCACGTTGCACAGTGCATGCCTAAAAAACACTTCTTCAGAGACTTATTCAAATTGAATTTGAAGTGAACACATTATTTATTCTCCCAAAAAATAGCACATTTCATACTTTCCTGAAGGACTGGCAGGGTGCCTGTAATGACTACCAAGCACAAATTCACTGGATTGCCTTACCTAGAAACTGCATACATGCTCTACTAAACACTGGGGGTCCTAAAGCTGCTGTTCTTGAAAGTAGATGTTAAACTGCGCAATTGTCCTGACAGTAGACTTACATTGACTGTTTGCCCCTGCTTCTTGCAATCCAATAATTTCAATTAGTTTGTGATTATTGTCTCTGCATTTGATTAGAGTGTGTTTTAATGAGTTTAATTCTGTCACTGTTGGGCATGCCTCCGTGTTTGATGATGGTGGCAGCCAATCACTCTTTAGAGTCCAGACACAGAAGCATAATTAAAACAACATTGGTTTGAGCAGACCATGCTGCAAGCTGCCCCCCGAGACCTGGCTCACTCTCTGCAATGACAGGAAGAGGGAGGGAGAGAGGGAGTAGGAGAGCAAAACTGAAAGAGAGACGGACAGTCAGATAAAGAGAGTGAAAACGAGTGAACGAATGAGGGTGAAATGAAGCGGAGGCGTCTGCATAAGGCATGTTACTGCAGATATAACAGAAGGTAATGGGAAAATGTCCATAATTAAGTGAAAATGTGATTAATATCACTCATACTGCTAGACTTCATTTTGACCTATGTATGACTGTTTTGAGCCATTACATCCACTCCTGAAGGAAAGGCCGCCATATATATTCGTCTCAGCATGCAGCTCTGCCAGGACTCCTGGTAATGCAGCATACGGGAGTGGGTGGCAGCGATGGATTGCATGTGTGGGCACATTAATCATATGCATGTGCTGGTTAAAAGCACTGCTTCTTTGGTTCTTCCACTGTGCTGCCAATTAGCTCTGTAAAATTACTGTCGAACAAATATGGCAGAACAGCAAGATCCAGATCTCAAGAGGAAGGATGCTATCAGACAAAGCAGCTACACCTGAACAAAGCAGTTTAATACACTCTAGTCACACTGACATTCTGCTTGTGATGGTGACAGCTTCATTTATGATGCCAAGTCCATGTATGCACTAAGGTGGGTAATGTGAAAAAAAATTATATTTGGCATGTTCTTGACATTTTTGCAACAAAATAAATGTTTATTTGCGAAGCTATGAAGCTACTACTATAAACTAGTTGTTGTTGTTTACAGGCATTTTATTGGTTTGTTTAGTTCTCCAGAAGTACTGGTGATACACAAGATATACTTGATGTAACTTGGCATGATAACATATCATCAAATCTAATCGTCAAATTTATTGTTTGTTTATAAAACTTCTGAAAATGTATCTGAATTGCCGTATAAATGGTGACAAACACGTTTAATATATTTTTATTCACTGCATGCAACTATTACAGCACAAGCCTAAAGTGTCCAAATTGGCTGTTTAGCTGTCATGCGTCCTAGCTATTTATACCTAGTAGCACCCAACAACAGACACAGCTCGAGCTCAAATAAACAAGCATTGCTCACCACTCTTCTCTAAACGTGTTATAACACCAAGACTACTGTTTTATTACTGTTTTATCATGTCCCATGAAGCGTCTCAGATGTGCTTTCTGCTTTCAACAGATGAAAATACGAGGGATTATATTATTAGGCTGATTATAAAGACTTTATGTTAATAAGGACATGACGAGGTGTCTTTTCCACTAAGTTCTTTTCAAACTGGACATCAATGCGCTGGACAAATGTCAAACAAGAATGTTCATTTTGGACACATTTCTTCTGATTCTGCCTCCTGTTTTTAGAGGGGGTGGGGCATCAGCCTCCAGCAAAGGATTTGGCAAATTTCTTCAAGAGGGAGAATTTTAACCTCTGCTGACTGTGAGAGCTTATTGGATGGGAGAGTTTGGATCCAATTTTATTCAGTCTTGGAGAGCTCTTCATCATTTTCACCCTCTTTCCCTCGTCTCTTTCCTCTTCTGATATATTCATTATTCATCCCTTCATCTCCACACCGGTCCCACAGGACGGACGGCCTGGGTACAGATCACTCCTCATAAATGCTCCCTTATTTCTCCCTAGGTGCCCCCTCTCTTTCTCCTAGAAAAAGAGAAATTCTGGTGACAGCCAGCAACCTTGGGAAAAAAAGCAGCAGATCTGGTGGAGAATGATGGATATAAACTAAGAAAACGAGAGAAAAATTGCTATTACCTGTGTTTGTCATGTGACACACACACAGTGCTCTACGAGGGCCTTTGGGCTGGCTAGGCTTGCCCACCCCTCACGCTGCTTCAAAGTGCTTGAAAACTCTCGGTGATCAGAGTCCCTCATTAAAAATGGTCTAGGGTTCTCCTTTCCTTTCATTTTGCCCTCCCCTCTTCCTGCTTACTCCCTCGCTTAAATTTCCCTCTGTGATGAGACATGATGAATTCATGAGTTCAAAGAGAGAACAGGGAGGTGCTTCTCAAAAAAAGTGCCCAGGTTTGTCATATAAATGTTGAATACAGTAGCACAGACAGTAAGCTAGAGTCTCAAAGAGTCTTCATTATGCCTTATCCCCATGCATAATGGAAAACAGGAAAGAGTGAGGAGGATAAAAGGACAGCCTATTGTGCCTGTTCGGATATTACACAGTGGAGAAGATGAAGTAACTGCCTATAAGCTAGCTTCTTGCTTCATTAAATCATTATTTACCCACTGCTCTCATAGGCTTTAGAATGGTCAGTCCACATTTACATAAACTGCTGCATATCAGCCAACCGTTACTGTGGGTTACTGTGCAGCATGAGGGAATTTTATTGTAAACGGAAATGACAAACAAGACCATTAACGAAAAAAAAAACATTTTTTCATAGTCAAAAAAGTTTTGATATGTGAACCTCCTTGACCTTACGAACTGAAATCAGTATAGTTATAAGGTTCAGGCCTTCAAGTCGGACACATGCTGATGAGGCATAAAGCAACCATAAAGCACTAACAGTTTCTATCTTGTTTCGGTCTCAACATCATTTGGACTCAGTCTTGTTTGGGTCACACACCTAGGTGGCAATTCCGCATCTCCAATTAACATGACAGCATATCTTTGGAATGTGCGAGGAAACTGCTTAAACAATGGGGAATGTTAAGAATCTGCCAGGATCTATGTTTATGCTGACCCCCCAAGAGGCAAAAGGATAGCCAAGGATCATAACTAGAGAATTGCAGACCATAATTAGGTCTTGGTGCCAGAACATCACTCAACGTACAGTAATACGCCACCCATATGACCTCAAGTTGTTGGGGAGGGTTGCCAGTATAAACCTCTGCTGTCAAGAACCAACAAACCCAAGCCTGTACAGTTTGCCAGATGCTTCTGAAACTTTCAGTGGGACCATGTTTAAAATATAGCTTTTTGGCCAACACTGGATATGGGTTTGGTGTAGACACAAACTCTTAAAATCTTCACCATACAGAAATGCACCTCATCCCGACAGTGAAGTATGGTGGTGGATCTGAAATTTTATGAGGCTGTTTTTCTTCCAAAAGTCCTGGACAATGTTTTCAGATACATGTAATCACAGATTCCATCAGTTACCAGCAGAAATAAAATACAACCTGTCTAGGAAGCTCATCCAGTGTGACAGTGATACAAAGCTCACCTCAACATCAACACCTAAATAGTTCAATGACAGCAGGATAAAGGTTTTGCCATTTTATCCCAGTCCTCAGACCTCATAGAAAAACTGTGAGATGACCTGAAGAGGGGAGTCAGCGAGTGCGGACCCTGAATTGAGGAATCTAGAGAGAGTCTGCATCGAGAAATGGTCTTGGAGTCTGCTTGCCATGTGGTCTTGAGTCTCATTAAGCTGTACAGAAGAAGACTCAGAGCTGTTATCTTTGCAAAGGGGGGAGCACAAAGCATAAATGAAAGGTTGCCAACAACTGTGGCACACGTAGATTTGAGAAATACATAATTTCGTAAGAGATTGTTTTTTTCAGTAACTGTACTTCAAATAAGGATTTGTTTCTAGTTTATATGTTGATTGAAAGTTTAAAAGTATAAGCAATAATAAATATTTTTACAGACTATTTTCCAGGGGTGCATATTTCTGGAGGGCACTGTATTTGTTAAAATAAAATCTGTTTTCTGCTGGTTGAGGATTCTTCACTGATGACTTAACTGGGTATTGTTTGTATGTTTGTTGATGCTTGTTCCAAAATTCTAACATTCCCTGAGGGTGGATCAGAGTGTTATTATTACCATGTTTTTTATTTAATAATAATACATGAATTTATGTTGTTTGGTTTCAATTCAGGTGGTGACTTCTGAATATGCTTTAGAGCAGAAAAAACTGATCTAATCTCACCATCATCTGCCTCTAAATGTCACAAGTTGGACTAAGACCACAATAAGATAGCACTTAATAGTATATTAGGCCGTATATTATTTAATGTTGAATATGACAAAATGTATTGTGAAATGAAATGTTTAATATACGTGTATAGTATACATGTAATATACATGTGTTGTCTCTTATTTTTCTGATTGTCACGTGGAGAAAAAGACAACAAAAGGCACATGGAAGTGATAGGACAAACAGGAAGCCAGAGAAAACGGAAAAACAGGGGCTAGACTAGACAGGACAGGATGTGACGTGACACTGATAATAATTTCAATACTCTGAAAATAGCTTAATCTGGTCTCAATCTTTTTTCTACCTCACCACCCCCGGTCTCTGTCTTGATCTGGACTCGACTACTGGAAAGTCATGCTCTTGACCATAACGCTAGTTAAAAAAGCAAATTATGTTTACCCTTTCCTGGACACTCGGGTGCTAACCAAAATACACTTGCCTACATCTGTTTTGAAAGTGCTGTTTTCTGACAAGAGTTACTTTGGAAAAAAATGCATTGAAAATGCATTTTGAATGTATTTAATTTGAACATTTGGAATCCGCTGCTTACGTCGTGTTACACAGAACAATCCATATGTTTGATTATACCATTTTCTTTGATTTCAAATCAGGCTGTTAACTGAGTTCCTAAGGTCCAGTGTAGGTCAGATTTGTCACACATCGTCAAAATGGCATACATGCATGACGCTAGTTAGACTTCAAACTTAAATGCTTACAACATGCCTATTTTTGACTATGGACAATGTAATTGACTGAAACAGTATATAAATAATGAATAATATTTTCTTGTAGCTTTCATTATACATGAAATACGAATTTACAGATTCAACAAGAAGGAGAATCTTCAAGCTAATTACATATCTGAAGTTTGAATATTGTGTTATAGCTACCAAAGCTGAAAAAAATTAAAGCACACAAAAATTAAACCAAGGCAATAAAATAAATGATAAAACTACATTACAGATACAAAACTATTAAAAGGTGGCAGGCATGCATCATAAGCACTGTTCTAGATAAGCCTTTCACACGTTCTACAGAGCTACAGTAGAAAGTAATATTGAGGTCTAATATAGGAACTGCCTGATAGAGACCATAAAGCCATTCAGAGAGTGGAGAAATCAGTGCATCAGTGAGTCACTGCTCACACTCACCTCCAACATCTATAAGAAACCCGGCGAGAGAAAGACATGCAGTATCATCAGAGCCTCCACACACCCCAGATGAGACTTTTCAGATTGCTGCCATGTGGCAAACAATGCAGGAACATCCAGGCCAGCACCAGTTGTCTAAAGGCCAGATTCTATCCCTCATCCAAATGCATCCACCTAATTCTTTTGCATTGTCTTCAAAGACATGTTTAATTGTCTTAATTTATTTAACATGGATTTCAGCAAGCCATTTGCACTGTGTAGTCTCTGTAATACTTTAATGTTTAATGTCTATTTGCACCGTTTAATGTTTAATGTCTCGCTATTGCCTCTCTTTTTCTAGTCTGTCTTTATTTTTACCTCTATCTTGATATTAGCTATTACTATCTATCTGCTGTGCCAGCATTGCCTAATAAGCATCAAAAGCAGCTGCTTAAACTAAGTCTAAAGTTAGCTCTGTAAGCACAAAGTACTGAGGTAGACTCTGGATCAAGAATGCTGAGAAGATTTTCTGTTATTTAAATTGCAAATTACAAACCCAGTCTAATCAGTCTATGCTTGTGTGTTGGCAAGGACCTGGTGATGCGATACGTATCATGATATAGGGGTTATAATTCACTAAATTGCGATACACTCTGATACTGTAAAAAATGAGATATATTGTGACTTTTCAAAATCTAATTTAGAAGTATAAAAAACATCCCGTCATATGTGTAGGTGTGCTAACATTAGCAGTGTCCCTTATACTACCTATTTACATTGGAGTGGAAGAGCCTAATAGCTGAAGATGGTTGCAGTCGGGAGCTTAAACACAACACAAAATTAAGCACTGTCTGCCACAAATCTTTCATGTAAACAATAAATAAAAAAATCAATACTATGTTTTTGAGAAGTGATATAGTATCACAAAACATTATAATGCGATATTAAATATTTTTACACCCCTAATCTAATAATCAGCAATACAGAAATTAGCCATTTACAAATGTATGTAATTTAGGAAGCATGTGGTAGTCATTGTTATTAAATTGTTATACTATACATCAAACTTGCCATTAAGAGGTCATATTATTACCTTCATTTATTTGATGACTTCTTTATTAATGTATTCAGTTCTGCATTCAGTTTTCAAGCTTTTTCAGTATTCGTAGTTCAATAGCCTACTTTCAGGTCTTCCTTTTATACATTAACTTCCATTCTTGTGCAGTTTTTCTTGAGGATGTCCCATATTTGTAGTTACTGTAAAAGTATAATACAGACTTCTTGAAAGTTATTAATAGCATTGCAAGGAAGTGTTTAATCATAATTATCCCAAACTCTGCTTATTGTTTACTGAACATTGTTGAAATGTTCACACTTAATCAGCACAGAATGCTATTTTATGGGTTTACTGCATTAGTCAATTAATTCTGGTTTACTCCTAAATCTAAAGCACAAAATTTAAACCTCCTGTGTTTTTTTCCCATCTTATCAGCTGTTGCTGGCCAGTCATTTCAACATGCAAACAAAGCTAAATTAAAATTAATTGCATAAAATGATCTTGTTTTATTTTATGTGCATTTATGCTAACAGTAATTATTGTTTCACCAGCAAAACACACTTATTGCCTATAGTTTTAAGCTGTCTTTTACTGTTACACAGTGTTGTGTATATTACACATATATAATACAGTATATTAACAAATATTACAGTATTCAGAGCGAATGTTTGTTGTAGTGTTGTCCTATAACAGAAACACACTCTGCTCCACAGAGATGCAAGCAAATGAGCGATGGTTCATTAAGGCAGGCGGCCTGGCACGGGACAGGACGCGACAGTGTCCAGAGTGCAGTGTGTGCTGAGGAGGGATCGATGAGCCAGGGTAATTAAAGAGCTGAGTGGGGGAGGAAAACGACTAGTGCCGGTAAATACAGAAATCTACAGTCACAAGAAATTCTGCACTGTCACTTGCAGCACACACAACAGGCACGTGGATACCTTCACCATCTGCAGGGCCAGCGGCAGAAGAAAATCACTGAGGGTGCAATAGAAATACATAGGGTGCATACATCCATTCTTGTATATCGATGATAATAGACCTACTTGCTCGCTAGATTTGTATTGTGTTGCCCACAATAACAAGCTTCCAGTATGTTATATTCTCTTAACACATTGATTGAAGTTCATAAAATAAAATTAAAACTTTTAGGCAGCCATTACCGTTTTATTTTAAAACTCAGAATCAGGTTTTACATTTGTTTACAGTTGTATGAGTGAACGAGTTTACTTGGAATATTAATATGTCCAAATAATGTCCATATTTTCCAGGGCCACATTTCCTGTTCAAAAATGGAATTGGATGCTGGACCTACTACTGACTCTCGGGATCAACCTCTTAGCTACATATGACATGACAATATGTAAGCACAACAAAGACAGAGAAAAGGTAAAGGGCGCATACTTCAGTGCTTATAAATCAGCTGTAGACTATAGAAGCTGGATATTTTAGAAGATCCCACTGGAGACCTACTGGATCATGTGTAAAGGATCATAGCATACATAGAGTTTCCTCAATATCTTTATTGCACAGTTGTGCTGCTAGTCTGTGGTAGTTGTGCAGCTTCAGTAAGATGTGTGTAATGGACCAGTCTATTCACAGATTTGCTTGTTCTGTTTTTGCACAATAGAATGCAACACTTAAATTTGATTTTACTTTGACTTTATATGCTACTTCTAACTCACATTTAAATAAGAATTATGTGTTGTACTGACAACATGCCCCTGCACCCTAGCCTTCCAGAGACAGAATAGTACCAGAAAGCAGGAGGTAATGTGTATGATAATGCAGTTCTAACTTTCACGTATTAACTTTTATAAGGGAACAAGGTCTATCCATGCAGTTTTTCCTAAATTGATTTTGAACACATTTATGTAGTTTATCAGTATAATTCAAACCAAATATATGATTATTTTACCATGTATTTGTGGAAATTGTTTTGGTGACTATTTACACCATTAGCCTAGTGGCTCCAGTCATAAACTCAGGAAGCGAAATTTAGACACCAAACATGTCCTGTCTAACTGACTAAACTTAATTTTCCATTCCTAGTGATGTGGGACTTGACAGGAAATTCGAGCAGTTTCACCCTGAAAAAAATGAACTAATCCAACTAGAACCACCAAGCATCATGTGGTGGCTAGTATAACCGCTATTTAACCTAAAGACTGTGCAACCATTTCAAGTTGATCCACCTTATTCCTTTAACCACCGCATTTACTGCACACAGAGCTTTGTTTCCGTCCTTCAGACTGAAGGTTCTTCTATAATGAAAAGTTATTTGAAGCTGTGTCAAACCTGACAGGTTTTTAATAGGGATTTACTTTTGTACAATGCAATGCCTGCAGCTAAAAGATTCAAGACTCAAGACTCAACCCACACAAAGTCAATCATACACTACCAGAACTGTTCTATATAAGCTAGTGGATTGGTCTGCAGAAGCTACTGTAGGTGGGTTAGATTTTTCCAAACTCTCTGATGGTACATTGAGTGTTCCTCAGAAAGCAGTACAGAGGGAGTGCAAAGCAACCAGCAGATTTTATTGGGTCCCTCCAAACTTGGACAGCTTATTGGGGCATCCTATTATCAGGAGAGCATCCAGTCTGTATCTTAACCTCTCAGTGGGATAGTCTAGGCCTGTTGCTCTAAAAATGAGCTAACTAGAGTACTGTAAAGTCTGGTATGCGTTAATATTTGAACAAACTCACCACTATGTTGAACCTTGTTGTGCATACAAACAATGATTTTGTAATATCCTAGCTGAAATGGTTACCCTTGCAGAGATGCAAACTCAGTTTCATGTGATCACTCATTTTATCACATGTGAACATATTTTCTCATGGAATTACTTTTTTCACATGTATATTCACTTTTTTTCTGCATGCAATAGTGTATTTTAATTTGTGAAATGTCCAAAAGCCACATGTGTAATTCATGTGACTTTTCTGCAAGGGCACCATTAGAGACCATTAATTTCCTGTAGGACACCTTTAAATCTCATTAGGAAACCGGCAAATGCATCTGGAATCAATCCCATGACACCTGTCAAACCACTAGTGTCCTTTACACTATGACACCAACTCAACAGGAAAACACAAAACACTACTACTGACTTACTGATTATTAATGGCTTCTATGTTTTTTCTACAGGAAATACATTACTGTCTCAGGCATCTAAAATGATATGTAAAGCTATTTATCTGGTAACATTAGTAATTAATTAATGCAAAGAAACAAATAAATAATCAATTTTAATTTGAATGTGTATGTGTAACTTTGCATTTTTCCAAAACTCCTTGACGAAGCCCAGTGTTTACTTCCGCAAGCAGTCCTAGTTAAATTAAACTGTATGTGCTGCTGTTGGAATTTAATAAATCCTTGCGAATAATGTAGTACAGCAAGAAGTCAGAAACAAAACCTGTGTTCTTCTAACTGTATTCACCCGACCTAAATAACGGACACTTCATTGACAAACAACATGTGCTTTATTTATGTTTATTTGCATTTATTCTAATGTATGTAGCTAACTAAAAAGATAACCTGAGAAACATATAACATTGTGCTAGTGGGTGGACTGGAATTCCTTGAGAGCATCATTTACGACACTATGACCGGATTAACCATACGAGTGACCTGGGTGACTGAGTGACTGTCTGAGGACACAGAAAACTGCACAAAAAGGTTGCTCAAAAAAGTTCACAAAAAAGGTCTTAGCTGAGCAATTGATTTTGGTTCAGTTTCAATATTTTATGGAGAATCTATAGCACAAGTGGTCTTTGCTTATTATCAGTGGGTTTGTAGGGATCAGGCACTGCAGGGGCACTACATGATCTTAATCTGGCTATGATAACAACATCAAATAAACATAGCCTTTTTTTAATAATTGAAAATAATTTTTCGGATGTGGGGGAGCATTATTTGATTATTGGTCTGTGTGTAATGCTTTAAAACAGGTCTGCTCTCTCCAACTAAATAAAATAACAAATGCAAAATGTAGAACACAAATATAACAAATACATTCAAGAGTCAAAACAAACTGCATATGTTCAGCTTCCACTTTGCGAGATGGTAAGGTAAGAGATTATATACAAAGACAGTAATACCACATATTGCATGATCATAAGCTTGAGGCAAGAGACCACACTGTGAATGTAATATTCTGAACTGAGCGTGATGCCAGACAGGCAAGCATTTAATGAGATAAACATTAGAAGTGTTGGTGGCAGACACGTTCTACAGCGATTTCATAACATGTTCCTCAATTTCAACAAACCCCTCGACTGCTGCTTTCTCTATCCCTTAATCCAGTCTATCTACAGGCTCGCCTCTCTCAACACCACTTTGATAATCTGAAATTCATCATGTTTGCAGTCTTGTGCAGAACAACACATTCTGAACAAAACCCATCTAAAGCACTGTTTGTGTGCAATTGAGAGATTCAATGGGTGCAGAGTTAGATGCTATGCCAAACACTATGTTGTTTTTGTACTACTATATATTTCTTTCTTTTTTCAGGCTGTCTAACTTTTGACAATAGATTTAATCCAGGATTAAGGCAAACAATTTTACAATAATTCAGGTGTTACATAATGCAAGAAGAAAAAAAGGAAAGGCGTATGTTGCTGAAATGGCCTTTTAAGTTAATCTCGACTAATTTAGTACTACTGACAAATTAGCATGGTAACATATGATTGCACTGACACATATGCATTTCTAAGCAGTCCACCTAATGCTAAGAATCGCCAGTGGTGACAGCTAAGCAATTCATATAAGAGTTAATACTCTGTGTGGTGACAGGAATGGTAATAGCACTTAAAAAATCATCATTATTCTGATTCTAATGACTGAGGCATGTAGTGTACAGCCCTGAAAACAGGGGGGGTTTGTGGAAGATGAACAAATGGAAATGACAAGGATATCATATCTCAGTAAGATATAGCATACAGAGGGCATAATATGTAACACTTGAGTAGTGGAATGACACCTATATTGTTCTTCACCTATTCAGTCCCAAATTAGATATGATGTGTGAGAATGAATTCTGCTCTTTAGTGTGGGGGGTGGCGCAGGCACTGGAGTAAAGAGGGTCAAAAGTGGGTGGGGGTCCTTTATTATTTCCTAAAATAAAATGTCACATTGCAGCAACTCATGACACTCCATGTTAAAACACGCTTAAGAGACGCTTAAAGCTGAAGCGCATCCTAAACTGCCAAGAAACTTTAAACACCTTTGACTTTAAGTCAGCAACAAAGATGCAGGGAAAATAAATAGCCAAATATGTCATTAGCAAAGAGTTTTCATTTCAGGAGAGAACATGTTATGGATAATGTTTACTCTAGCCTGCAACCAGCAATGTTTATCAATTTGTGTGGCAAACTGAACTGTAATTGTGTTTTACTTCCTCAACCATGCTGGTAACTAAATAATAACAGCATGTACTGTTATAGTATTATATATATCAAATAGTTGCACCCAATAGGAATCAAGCATGTTGATATAATTATTAAGGAAAAGATTACCAACCTCACAAAAGTGTAAACTTCACAAAAATATATTGTGAAAGTAGCATACATCACTATATATGCTGTATATATAATCTTTTCAGACAGAGACCTCGGCCACAGTTCCTGGCTATAACACCATTACTCAGGCTGTCTGTACGTCTAAGCTGTCCGGTTTTAATTTAGTTATGTTGTCTTATCATTGTTGCTGCATTCATTGGGCAAACTAGCCTGTAGATAGCAGATGCATGCTTTGAAGGGTGTTGCTGTGTTGGCTGTGTTCATATGAATCCAGTATTCTGGTTGATTACTATTGCTTTGCATCACTCTAAAGACAGAAGTGTTGGAATAGGTAAGGTGAAGATGGCTGTCAGGACTATTGTCTCATGTGAGGAGATGGCAGAATGTTCGCCTGCATACTTTTTTACAGGCCTAACCAAAAATGTATTTCTGTCTATGTGACTGGCACATGTGTAAAGTGAATGAGAAATACATTTAGAGTTCGAGAGGGCTGTTGTGCATCATGTGACTCCCAGTCCTATTCCAGCCCTGGTAGTTAGTTGTCACGCCTGCTGGTTCTCCTCTCACCTCCAATCTCCCCAGACTCCATTTCGCATAACCTACCACCCAATGAAGTCACTGTCACATGTCCGCCATCGCCCAATCACATTCCGTTTTCCAGATCTGCGTCTCCGGAGTACTAATCACACACACCTGTTGATACTCTAGTCTGTTTGTACAAATACTCCTCTCTCACACTGCTCATTGTGAAGTATTGCCACTGTGTTGTGTACTGAGCGTTTTCTTTCTGTTTCTCATCTTGTTTGCTGATCTGGTTTTTGACTTTATTCTGATTCTTTGTTTACTCTTGTGTCTTTGCCCCATTGGTACTTTTGCTGGTCTGATTGTTTGCCTTGTTTTGACGCCCACCTGTTTCTTGATTCTGTCTCTGCCTTGCCCCTTTGTTATGTCTGCTTTGCTCTTGTTGCTGCTGTGTTTGACTACACATCTGTTCAATAAACATCGCCTTGATTTTAGCTCAGTGCTCGTCACAATCTGTTTGTCCATCAACACATTAGTGTACTCCACCAAGCATGGTAAGCAACCCAGTGGTGTTGAAGTAAATAAATAAATAAATAAACAAATAGATAAATAAATAAATGGATGGATGGATAGATGGATGGATGATCAGAAGCAGCATAATAATATAATGATGCAAATTTTGCATGTATTAGCTATTAAGTCAACATTTGTTTTGAGCACAACATAAACGTAGCAGCACAGTATTATTAAAACATCAATAATTGACACTTAAAAGACTTATGCAACAAATACGGTAGCTGTACTTTTATTAGGGCATGTTTGACTGGTGCAGACGTGACATTTCTTAGGTTGAAGTAAATGGCTCTGGTCATGAAACCGTTTATAATCACCTACATAAAAAACATTCATATATGACAGTAAAACAACCTATATTTGAATTTATTAGTAAATAGTTTGTCTTTTGGTAAAACACATTAGAAACCTAGAGCCTTGCAAACTGTGCCCAATGGGTTTAAACTGGTTAATGTGCTGCTCGAGGTGCTCTGCAGTGTAGTTCAGCAAGGAAAAACACCTATACATCATAAATGAACTCTATTAGCAGCACCTAAAAAAAACAGGAACCATCATGCAAGAGCTCTTCTCTGAAATGAGATTTATCATCCCTCTTTGAGAAAAAAGAGAGCAGAATTGCTCCAGAGGGTCTTCGCACAGGCTCTCCTGTAATTGCAATTTTATTCAGTCTGCCTAAATTCCAGCCCCTGAGGACAAGGAATAGACAGAGGAAAATCAATTAATTTGAATTTAATGAGATAAGGTACAGATCAGGATGTTTGTTTATCTGGATGCTTGCAATTTGCAAATTCAGTGTTAAATGAAATCATCCTGGGTGCTGTGCATTTGCAAGTTTGGTGCTAGGAGTGAACCTGTTATGAAATGTGAGGGTCATGCCACCTCTGCCTATTAAAGCTGGGATATCACAGACACCCAGGGACTTATAATTCCTGCACAGCTTCAGTGATTTAAAAATTAGCCAACGAGCTTAAACTGCATGTGGGTAGAAGGCTGAAGGCTTAGGTTAGCTTCAGGTTCTACTGTTAAGCTTTAAAGTGAACAAAAATGAAAGATAGGACTAAATTCCTGATTATATGTACCTCACAATATGACAATATTGTGCAAGCTTAAAAGAATATAGATATAGACCAACAGCTTTAGACTAGCTTTGTTACTCAGTGGTTTTATCCTACATGAAACTTGATATTTTGATGTACTGGATTTTGTTCTCACTTTTCTACAGTGGCCTCTTGAATTGATGCATTGATTTACTCATTTACTTGAGTTTATTCTCAGACAACAGGGAAAAACTAGGGACAGGAAAATAACTACAATGAGGATGAAAAGAAGGCCAGGAGATGGATGGAGAATGAGCAATAGATCAGGAGTCAAGCCCTGGTAAGATGACCTTTGACCCTGTAAATGCAGATGTATTAGGAAGATGTAAAGTGTAGGTGGACGATCCCAGCTCGGAAACACTCGATTGCATGAACATGTCCTTCACTTTGACAAAAAACCAAGAGAAAAGGCCATGTTTACACAGATGCCAATTGACAGGACCATTCTGAGTGAGAACAAAGAGACCAGGAGTATTCAATATGCCTGCGAGAAGACGCAGTGTAATAGTGAGAGGGCTGCGGACATTGCGAAAACGACAACTAGAGTAAACAAGACGTCCTAGCGTCTTCTCCAGAGACACTGCCAAGCGGCTAATCTCTATTGAGACGTACTGTCATGCTGACAGAGAGAAACGCAGAGGCGATTGATCTGATCCGCTCTCATTAAAAGCCGAGCGGCAGATTTCCTCCAGGTTTTGCCCCCTACAGTGCAGCGCAGGTCAGTCATTACAGCCTGATCTGCGAACAGAAATATATATATATATATATATATATATATATATACACACATATATTAAAAGCTTAGTGGAGTCTGCTCTGGCTGTGCCGCTGTACTCGGGGGTCAGGATTCATGATGAAAGGTGCATTAAGCTTCATTGTGGTGTCACTTTTTTGCATAGCTGCGTCGACATGAAGCCGTGTGAGAAATACAATGTGGCACAAGCCACAGAATCCACTCTTCATGACATGAATAAGTAAACAGACAGACAGTATTCTCACACTGAGACAATGGGCAGCCCTGCAGAACTCTCATTATGGGAACATGTTCCCAAAAACAGATGATTTAGAAAAGCCTGGGCCACTCCATTTTCCAAATTATGGAAAATATCAAGATTTCATCTCAGAGGATGCACTTACCACTATCACAGACTGCCCTTTACCTTAGTCCTTCCATCTCTTCTCTGTTCTTTTTCCTACACACAAAGTATCCACAAATGCTTCCTCATAAATTGTTTAGTTGGCAATGTTCTTGTTTGCATGAATCATAAATGGCAACAAAGATGCGTAAGATGTTTCACAGAGTCTAATAATAAGAAAAGAAGAATTCCAACAGTGATGTGACTGCTATCATTTGCTTTCGGAGGGAGTAGTGTGGGGGAGGGGGTGTGGAATATGTGAAATGTGAGTAAAGAAGGGAACCCTGAGAACGCACAGAGACATACATGAACATGAAGGGATAAAGTGAGAGGGAGAACGGAGTGGGGATGTGTGTGTGTGTGGCACGTCATCTCTCACCAACCTCACTGATTGAGGACAGCCGCAAGCCAGTGCTTTAATTTAGCTCAAATTAACGCCATAGCCCCTCAATATCCAATCGCTGGTCCTGCAGTCAGCAGAGCTAATCAAAGCTAATAAGGCTCAGAGAATGGGCAATGGGCTGAGGATTTTTTTTTTTGTCGAGTGGCTATCTATAATATCTGTGTATGCGCTGAGTCTGTCTGTGAAACAGATGGGGAGGGATACCTCATATAGATAATAAAGAACACATTAAACATGTATTACTGCCCTTTGCAGTGATAATTACCCACATTGCAGTGAATCGCATCAGCGTTCTCACCTACCAGCGTATGAGCACACATCGAACCCTACAACCATTCATACACATACACCCACAATACAGCCTACTAAATATATCCAGGAGCACCTGCATATACCAAATCATTATATACCATTACATGACTTCTTCCCATGCATTCTTCCCTTTTTCTTTCTTCCCCTCTTTCCTCACATTTTAGCTTCCTTGAGCATTTTGTCCACACGCCTCTTGTTTCATTATTTATTTGATGATTGATTAATAAAGAGCTTGTGAATGATGTCCCTCCGTTGAGCGTTCACATCTTGTGAAATGTTTGGACGGGCGTAGCGGCAGTTTGACGCACAGCCAATCTGTAGAGCAGACAGGAAAGGTGATTGAAATTCATTGCTTTTGTATGTGTGTAATTTGTTACCAGATCAGATCCTGCATGCCAATTCTAACGAGAGCCGGGCCTTTCCAAACCCCCCAATTAAACAAAGGCACAGACTGGACCCATTTCAGTTTGGGCTCAGCTCAGGCATAGGGAGTTGGACTGCAGGGATGGATGTGTGGGGGTTTCGGGTGGGCGTGGCACTCCCAATCAGCAGTGCCTGCGGAAGTGTTGATTTTATTAGATGGTAGGAGATAAGGGCGGATATGCAAATGAGGGAATAAGGAAGATGTGCTCTCCTTGTGTCGAATTCTAATAATTTGTCAGGAGAAAACTGTAACTGCTTTAGAAGTGTTTGGCTTAAATCTGCAAAACACATCTTCTCTTGTTTCCTTAGGAAGCTACATGTGAAGCTATTGTTAGAACAGGAAAAAATGTAGAAATGTAATAAAGAAAATAAAGGTGATATAGAGGTTTAGTGAAAATGCAATAAGTCACATTCACAAATGTCTTTCTATGTTCTTTTGTCAGATTTATGAGACTGGTGAATGTCAGAATCTTTGTGTGGGTTTTAAGAATACATTTCTTCTTAAGAACGATTGGTGAATGAGGCACAATGTCCTTATACAACGTGACAAGACTATATAATTCCAGAAACACTGCCCACCAAAGCAGGCAAATAAAAACTTCATAGCACTCAAGTGACCTGCAGGCTATTAAAACCAAAACAGAGCCAAAAACACTCAAAAACTACCTTCAGTCCAACCCCCAAGTTATATTCTGAAAGCACAAACCACATTACAGTATGCAGCATTTACCACAGCCCTTCTCCACAATCTGACAGGATTTCTCAAAGCCAAATCCAGGGAGAGGGGTCTTGGTCCCTCTGGACCCTGCTATGATTAGAGCAATAATTGAAGACGCCCCACTGTAAGGTGGTAATTAAAGCAGATGAGGAGATTTTCACATTAAGGTAATCCAAAATTGCTGACGGGTCGGTGGGCTGCCGCAGTGCGAGGAAAGGGGGCTGTGAACAGCTTAACAGAACAATCCTTTATTCTTTATCTCTGAGCTGCACGCAGAGAACAACTGAGGCAAGGTTCAACTAAAATCAACCGGTCAATAATTATGCTCACCTGGGACGAATGGGATCAGGAAATTAAAGGTAGCTGAGGGGAGAACTTGGGGAGCTGTTTCAAAGGAGAAATCCCTCCAGGCAAAGCAGTAGCAGTCAGGCTTTATGGTGCAACAGAATCCCGAGGGCCATGGTTATGCACACCTGAGTGGGTCCAGTTCTAGTTACGAAAAGAAAAGATGGTGTCTTGATTTGCACCTGCTCTGTTCAAACCCTTTGGGATCGCTGGGTATCAAGGGCAAGGTCGAGTTAGTTAACATGAGCAACAATAATGAGTCAAAACATAATAAACACAGAATATTCCATAAATAGACACTAACAACAAAGAAGCATATGGAACATCAATGTTACCTCTGTGGCACACAGAGAATTCTTGAATTGTGCATTTGAACAGTATCCTAGGAATCAATTAAACAGATGTTTAGGGGGAAAAAAAAAAAGATCTTGATTTTTTTTCTGTTTTCATTTTCCCACTATCTATCTGGAAACAGACAATATATCCTTAGTCAATATAGGTCTTACTGATACAACTGCTGGTAAATGGGACTTTTCATTTTCAATGTTAATAATTGTATTTTTAGGGTCTGCTAGAATAGATTTGTTGTCCCGAAACACAATATTTTTCTCATACTGCACATTTATATTCACCTTCTTTCTGAAATGCTCTTTTAGAACTCCTGTGTCTGATCGTCCTCTCTATTTTGATTGGTCCACAACCAAAAAGGCATCCTGCTACAAGTTCCACCCATACACCACTGTGGCTTTTCTTTCTTTTTAAGGGTCGTCAGTTCTGCCATCTCAGTTTTGAGCCAGAGTCCAAACCTGAAAGTCAGGTGGAACAGCTTTGTAGACCCATCCACCTTCTCAGGTTAGACTGGAACAGCATGTTTCAGAGCTCTCTGTACATTGTGTGAGGGCATGCCAAGCTTGCAGGTAGGTGAGCAATAAGGAGGATTTGTGAAATGATGTAACCTTGTAACAGATAAAAAGGATGGAATTCCAATGAGGTGTTTTAGGTGGTTGGGAAATTAGTGGAAATTAGGTTTTAGTGGGAGAGAGTTGCTCTCTCCAGTGTGTACTTTGGGCTTTTTTAACTTTACAGGCTATTTATATGCACAAAAAGCTACATAACATAATAATATGTTCATAGGTATAATCATAAGTATAGTATGAAACAGTAACTTTAGAAAAGAAGGAAAAATCACTCGGCTTTCATGTATGTTAATGTAACAAGACTTTTTTCTAGGTCGTTTTGGATAAATTATTTTAGTCTATTCATCACGATTAGACAATGTAAGAATATTTTCAAATTTTCTATGTATAAAAAGGAAAATATGAATAACTCCAGCTACAGTGTTTTGATATATCTGTTAATATGTAATTTTCTAATATAGCTCCTGTCTTAATTTTCAGTGAGAAGTTTTCCTGGCAAAAGTCCACCAATTGCACTTATCCCAGCCACCTTAGAGACAGGGCATGTCCAGCTTTTATCCACAAAACAAACTAATGAGATTCACTCCACCCACATCCACTACAAACTGTAACAGATCCAGACATTACTATGGGCCAGTCGAGACTAATCTCACTGTGCCAAAGCTCCAACAGAATTATGAACAAAGAACATCAATTGAGTTAAGTGTTTCAAGGGCTCTCTCCCTAAAGTTAATGACCAAAAGTACAAAGCTGACTTATATAAGTCAGTACAATAAGTAGAAAGAGAGACAGAGACTTATTTGTATGAACTGACTTTTACATCATTACTATTAGGCCAATGTAATTAATTATTCATTAGGTTGTCTTTTTTTAGAAGAGATAAAGTAGAAGTAGAATGTGCTCTGACAGCATATTATGGTTGTAAATAAACCAGAACTACTCAAATGCATTACAACAGTTCTGGGTTTAAAAGTGTCTATGCTATTGCTGAAACCCGAGCTTGAATGCAAGTGGTACCATAAACATCTGTATTTTCACTGTACAGAAAGGATGGCTCTCGCACATGTGAGCAGTTTCTCTCTCGCCCTTTCATGCCTGCATACCCCAATGTTTTACAACGCAATAAAATCGCAACCATAATGGAGTGGGGCGCTCTTTGTGAATGCTGGCTTGGATGGTGTTTTTGACATAGTGTGCTTTGTTGGTATGTCTCCTGGGATCTTAAATTATTGTGTTCAGTAAATAAGTTTAATCTGCAGTTTAGTAAATAGACAAAAATACATCCCAGACAGCAAAAATTGTTCTGGGTTGACAGGACTTGGGTGGACCTCTGCTGGTAGCAAGATGTGGGCCACATATGCACCACATTCACCGCCTCAGCCAAAAGTAGGCAACTCTGCTGTATCTCTGCCAGAAGTGGATCAGATCTGTTTTGGGACAGGTGGGCCAAATCCATGTTGCAAATATGTGGGCTGCATTTGGCTCACAGCAGAGTGCCATTGCTGACAGTGGGCCATTAATGCCATATCTCTGCCAGATGTGGCCCACATCCGCCTATTTATTGACGAAATGAATAAAATACCATGAAAAACTGTCAAATGTTGTGCATCCCTAATAAGATGCACCTATGTGATAAGTGGAGCTAATAAAATGGATAAATAGTGTAGATACATTGAGGTGGTATTAATGTTATGACTGATCTATATATACATATAGTTCTGTAGTTCTACAATTACAGACTGTAGTCCATCTGTTTCTCTGCATACTTTGTTATCCCCACCTTCACCTTTTTTTTAATGGTCAGGACCCCCACAGGACCACCACAGAGCGGGTGTTATGTGGGTGCTGGATCATTCTCAGCACTGACGTGACACTGACGTGGTGGTGGTGTGTTAGTGTGTGTTGTGCTAGTGTGAGTGGATCAGACACAGCAGTGCTGCTGGAGTGTTTAAACACCTCAGTGTCACTGCTGGACTGAGAAAAGTCCACCAACCAAAACCATTAAAGAACAGGGTGAAAGGGCTCTAACAAAGTATACAGAGAATCAGATAGACTTCTATATGTGTAGCTTAAATATTGCCCATATCGGTCTAAATTGTTCATCATTTATTGTTCCTGGTTCACTGACCACATAAAAAAGGAAATTGGTCATTTAAACACAAGTGGCAAACAAACCTTAACTTCAACCGGACTGAAAATGTTATATAAAGCATAATTATCTTATTAGCAGCTTTGAAAAAATAAAACTAAGTGCCTTTTTTAAGTGCCAGCCTTTAAGTCTGCTATGCAGGCAGAACTCTGTCACACAGAGACTAATTTCAAACTCTGAAAACAAAGTAGTCCCTTTCTCTGACACAAAAGTTGCTGAAACATTGTTTGAGATTGTACTTAGCTTCCAGTCGGTTATGACTGCTGACATTAAAATAAGAGATCATTATAAAAAAAATAGCTCAAAACTCAAAACTTCCCATGTTCATAAATTATCACATGTGCTGCTGTTAAGAAGAGACAGTTTTAACCTCATTAATGAAGCAGAAGTCCATGTAATGGTAGAAACAGAAAAAATGGTCAACATTTCACATGTGAAACTGCCATTGTTGAATTATGACACTGTACCAAGTTGGTTGGATGTAATTAGAGTGCTTTAGTCAGCAGCATACAAAAAAACACACATGACTGATGCATAATCAAAAAATGATGCGTATAAAGTGACAAAAATGGACATAAATGTTTTCATTGGACAGTGACAATATGTTTTGCCCTTATCGTCTTGTCCCATGACAGCTATAAGAAGTATTTGACTTGATCACAAGACTCACCAAAGCTTTCTGAAATGGAGATTTTGGTTTTGGTTAGCACTCTTTTCAACATTATTTTAAAAATAAGGCAACTTCTATTAGCTACATCTCCTTGTTAGTTGAAAATTCATCTCAACCTGCATGAAGCATGTTTAAAAACATTGCTAGCAGCTCATGTCATAAGTTAGGATGACGCTAACGCCCACATGAGCTCATTTCATGAGGCTAAGATGGATGTTTACTTCTTTTAAGCTAACTGTAGTTTCTTTTGGGAAAAAAAAACACATCCATGTTAGCTTGCAATACGCCAGTATGTTAGCCAGCTAGCTAGCTAGCATTTACTGGTTCATGTGAGAGAATAATATAGGGTAACATTGCATGACATGATGCAAAAATGACAAGCTGCGCACGGTTTAGAAGCATATACAGAGGGAGTATATATATATATATATATATATATACACAAGGAATCCTATTGGATTTACTATATCATTTCTACAACTTCAAAACACCTCACCACACAAAGACAACAATAAATTTGGATACTACAGTGTCATATGGCTCTTTTCCATGAAGCAACTATCAAAGAATAATACAAGTTTGGAAGATTTGGTGATTTAATGTGGTCTAACTTCAGCAGTTACGGACTACTTATTTATGCAGCTACAAAAGCAAAAATAAAACAATAAATTATTGTTGTGTCTCGCTCAGGAGACTGGCAGCCAGGGGTATCACTAATGGTCCATGGATAAGAGGGCTAAGCCTGTACTAGGGAGATGTGGGGGCATGGTCATATAGGAGCCTAAGGTTCTAATATTTATAATGGACATTTAAGGCAGCGACAACTAGAATATGTATCAAAAATGGCTATTTGGACAAATTGGTATGCAGTGGATTAATCTCTTTTTGTAGTTTGTACTAAACACAAAGCTAATATGACCTAAATAGTATATCCATCCACTTACAGCAGGCATAGATTAAGCAAAGGTAGTGAAACCGGCCAATGTCATCTCCCCTCTCTTAGATAAACTGCAAGCCTTAAACATATTACTCAAATACACAGATTATAGTTTAATTCACTCTCAGTTCACATCACGAGAAAGAGTGAGAGTTCACTCTGTAGACACGTTTAATAAGCTAGAAGGCAGAATTTTTTTATCCTTTATGATGAATATTATGTATTTTCTCAGTGAATTAAATTTGGAACTAATTTTAATTGAAATTCTACCTCTCTCTGTTCTCCATCACTAACCTCAATCAGATTTGCTCTTTCAATCCTGTCAGTCTCCTTCAGCTTGCTCTCCCTCTCCTCCCGTGTTCATTGCTAAATGAATTTATTAAACTCAGATTTACAAGAACTCAAGATAAATAATAAGAGATCAATCTTTTTACTATATTGCTTAACTATGTTGTTCTAACAACCATGACTGGCCTTCAACAGATTCATCTGCACACTGAAAAATCGAGGGATATAAAACTGTGTTAAGACCAACACTATATGACCTCTTCACTGCCGTTAACTTTCTGCAAACAACAAAACACTCTTTCCAAACACTGAGGAGAAATACTATATAAAATCAAAGAATGTAAAGAGCTATTAGTAAGGTTTTCCTGTCTCTGTCCCTCGTTGACACTCTCACAATGACGTGAAAGTAAACTAGTTGTATTGTCAGCAAGCTAGCTAATGCTAGCGTTAGTCTAATCTCAGTTAGCTAACAAACAACCAAGTAAAAACCTGATATCCAGCTATCCTACATATAATTTACCCCAAACAAATACTGTAGGTGGGTATATTCACTCTATAACTACTCACTGTTTCACTCCGTAGATTACAGTTTTTGAAAATGTTTATTTTACTGACCATTTAGTCAACATCCTTCTTCAGCTCTAGTAGTCCTCAACCGACAAGGGCGAGTAAAACCAGAGACCCTCCCCCAGGTCTGTTTTGATTGGCTTAAACACTTACGAGGTCGAATATGATTGGCTTACAACTTAGGTTGTCTGATATGATTGGAGGATTCGAGGTTTCACGTCAGAGGCAGCGCTGCAACAGAGCAGCAGCAGCACCTCCCACATGAAAAGTTGTGAGAGTCTATGGTGGGGTCAAGAAATTGTCATGCATGGCTACAAAAAAATTGTGTGTGATTTTGGCAGTTTTGTATTCTGAAAAGAAAAAGAAGAGAAAGGAAATTGATTGTGGACCTGTTCCTGGGTGTCACAAAGAGAACTTAAGGTAAAGAGCATTACATAAATATAGTTAGCCACCAGGTTCGCTGTACATAAACCAGCACTACAAACACTATTTTTCATTAGCTTATCTTTTTGGATAAAGGAAATGCCAAGGAAATGTAAAAAAGCAGTGGTATAGCTGCCACAGCATAACTGGACCTTTCCTCTGTTTCATGTAACATCACCCCTCTTTGACTTTTTGCCATGTTTACATATGTGTACCAGAGAGCATTCTGTCATTCTGTCAGTCAACGTCAAGGAATGTGTAGGATATTTCAAACTAGGCTAGAAAATGCTAAATTTTCTGAAATGCTAATCTTTTCCTGTCGTGGAGCGTCATATTAGGAGTCTTATTAGGATCTGACAATGGAAATTTGTTGACAAAATCATATCAAACCTTTCAGTAATCTTGTAAAAGGTCTTTTGCTCTGCAAATCTTGCTGCAGTTTTTTATGCACATACTATGAGCTGCCCTGATTTCCTCTGTCAGACACCACAGTTTGACACTAGTTAAGTGAACATACTTGAGTAAATGAAAAATCACGTACATACGTCTCCTGGCTGACCTATTCCTATTAAAGTGATTGTACAACAATACTACCATGTCAGACAGCCAAACAGTGACAGTGGGTAACAGCTCAGTGAACATGGCACAATATAGACCACTACAGAGAGCAAAATTAATAAAAAGCAGTCTTTCTTTCATTCACTCTTTCTCATGTTATGAAATACATTCTGGTAGCACGTTACTTTACAGATTGGTAATAAGTAGGTAATGATAATATGGTAACAAATTGTATTTAATCATTAATTAAATGCCAATTTCCTAGTTACTAAATAATCAGAAATTCTGGTGAGTGTTAACAAGGCCATTATTAAATGGTAAAATAATGGTAACAAGTTACACTTATCTAAACATTACCTGCTTATTTTATAGTTCTTGTATAAGTGAGCAACTGTAGTGGTAACAAGGCAGTAATATAATAGAATAAATTTACCTCATTTATTCCTGGGTAACAGTTCTTGTCTATAGGTGGCCTACATGTGAAGCGTAAGACCACTCTGAACTGATTTTCAGACCTGGTGGGAGGTGCAGTAAGTAAGACCCAAGATGGAAATAAGTGAGTTTGCATTTTACGATTCTAATACCATTTAATTTCACTGTAATTACTGCCTGTAACATGACCGTGTAAATACATAGCAGGTAAGAAATAAAACAGAAACAAGTGAATTAGTATTTTACAACCCTGATGCCAGGTAATTACAGCAGAGCGGCTTCATTGATTTTGGGTTAATAACTCTTACATTATATATTATATACATGTACTCAATTATTATTCTGTCTTATTGTTCATTAAGAACTATAAAATAAGTGGGTAATTTTAGGTAAATAAAACTTACAATGATACTGATACAATGACTATCATTTTGTTTATTAATGACCAGAAGATGTACGTATAATATTTAGGACAGTACAGCTTGTTACTATTGTGTTTCTATTACATTGCTGCCTTGTTACCACTACAACTGCTCACTTATATACATAAAGAGCTATAAAATAAGCAGGACATTTTTAGGTAAGTACAACCATAATTTTACCATTTCATAATGGACTTGTTAACACTCAATTTCTGATTTATTATTATAACTAGGAAATTGGCATTTAATTAATGATCAAATGCAATTTGTTACCGTAAAACTACCATATCATTACCTGCTTATTACCGATCTGTAAAGTGGTACCTACATTCTTTTATAGTGACTTACCCATATATCTGTGCAAAAACACAGTCTCGGCTCGCACTCTCTTGTCTCTCTCCCCCTGCATCCTTTACTCCAAGTAACCTATCTAGGTTGACAGGAGTAGAAAGGGCCTACGGCTACATGCTGCTTTAGTAAGAAGTAGAGCTCCACTCAAATGGCCTTTCAAAGTCATTATGTGCATGTTTAGCTTTGGTGTCATTCTCCCTCGTGCTTCGCTTATGATTCAAACTATCACAGGCACAGTATCGTATGGAAGCTTTTTAAGGTCACTGCCATGTCTGTGGTTCCTTATTAGTCTAATACCCTGTCATTTTGCATACTGTTGACAGGATCTCTCAAGAAATTAGCCTGCATGAAACCACAGGCGCCTTAATAGGCCTAAAAAAATCTTTGTGATTGTATGAGTTATTTGCCTCTCGTTCTACACATCTTTCTGAATGCCTCAGGTCTTCAATACTGAGGCCCACTGGTGTGTAGTTCAGCTCTCATAATTCTAAATTAGTGACTACAGGCAAAAGTACAGATGGAAGGCCACTGTATGTAAGTGGTCCGAAGCAGCACTGAATAACTACATGTGACGAAAACATACTGCCTAGGACATAGTTTACCTTAGTAGAAATGCAAGATCTGATAACCAATTGAAATGGAGCTATGGAATCCACTGGGTACCTTGGTGCAGGTGTCAACAAGTACAATAAAATAAATTGAAAAATATATTATATATATAAACATAAAAGACAGTGCACAAACAAACGGCAATTAAATGTATGTGCAATGTGAAATAAGTACAGACACAACTGGAATACTGAGGTACAAAAATACAGTATATACAGCTAAGAAGATTGAACAGGTAATATAAATGTAAATGTAAACATTCTTTATAGAATGAGTATTTTGCAACTAGTTAAATATGTGCACTGACTACAGTAAATAGGAATGTATGTGAAGAAATAACCATTTTGGTGGTACACCAAAGACGTCTATGTCTTATATTGCAAACATAGTTACTAAAGTTAGCATGGTAACTTGCTAGCTTTGACCCGTCTTGTCTCGTAATACAATTTTGTAGGCAATATAAGTGATAGTGAGTCCCTTTATTTCAAGTCTACTGTCAGTCCCACAGAAAGGGATGAAGGAGTAGCTCTGCCCTGATGGCATATTCTAACCGCTTGTCAGTCATGTTGGGGGTCCTGCTACTAGTTAGATCCTTTAGATCATTCAGATAACTGTTAGATCGTTTAAGGACACATAGGCAATTAAACACAATGATGGCTGATGACTGCTAGAGATAAACTGGACTGGTAAGAACTGAAGGAGGAAGAGGGGGAACTATCGTCTGGTTATATGTTGCCCCCTATTGTTTGGATTACGAATTTGACAGTCTTAAAAAAAACTGCTGGACTGAGCCTTTCATGATTGTACTGTATCTAATCATTTCCAGTCATTTATATAGTCTGGATGTCCTAATGAAGAATTCCCTCTTTCTGAGCTTTTGAAATGTTCAAAGATTTATTAAAACAGGCTATAAAAAGAATGGGGTAAAAATAACTGACAGTGATATCCATATTGCTCACCCAGTCTGGCTGCAGAACACCTAAGGGATGTGTGTGTGTGTGTGTGGGTGTGTGGGCGCAGCATTCATGTATATAAAATATTCACGTGTGTCAGTGTAGATTGAGTGGCTTGACTTGTCATGAGGATATATTCAGTAAGGTCATACGGTTTTAATCATAATGTTCAAGCACACACACACGCACACACACACACACACACACACACACACACACACACACACAATATTAAGTCTAAATTAAAACAGCATGCAAGATTCTTGTCTGAGGCAAATTCCTATCTTTTCCCTTGAATAATTTCCTCTCACAAAGCCATTTAGATTACCATATCAGTTCGGCTAGTTGGATTTGGGAAGCCTTGGCATTTAAAAATCTGAAGTAGAGGCTGCAATTACAATCTGATATCTCCAATTATCTGAGAAAAATAAATAAACCTTATTAATTAGTGTCACAGGAGAGGGACCAGATTGCCTTGGATTAGTGGCCAAATAAAGAGGCATTATGGAGAATATTAAAAATAACACCAAGGAGCGGCAAATTCCTTTATAAGATGCTTTGCTAATATCGTCATTACCATAGAAACAGCATGACGTCCAGTCTCAGACTGTCCTTTAAACTATTTATTTCTTTACTAGATTCAAGATGGAGTGTGTCTGTCTCATATATTCCAGCCCAACCAACTTAACAAAATCAGCTGATTAATCACATAAAAATAATTGAATTAATTACTACAATAACTGCCATTACAGTTTTAAAGCTATTAATGTTTGGGAGGTTTTTCCAGTGTTGGCCGTAGCCAGGCCCTATTGCTGTAGTGTTATCTCCCTGATTGTTTCCCAGTGTCATCTGGGAAGGGAGCAGCTTGCACATGAAGGCTGCCACTGCAGTGTTCAGACTACCATGGGATAGCTCAGTACCCCTTCAGCAGGACGTGAACTGTCTGACTCTATCTCTGTGACCTAGTGGCTGCCCAGATTGGCTAGGACATTTCTACCATCAACAAGGCGAAAGAAACACACATGCAGCTGTACTCTCGCAGACCTCCGGGCATGGCCCACACCACACCACAGCAGTATAGCATATTCAGCACTGTCATAGCATACTTACAATCATTCTGTTAATTCAACATAGAGTCGTGTTCCTCACACAGCTGGCGAAAATATTTCTTTACACTTTCCAACCGGGTTGCTTTTCAAGTGAAAGTTGTGTTTGGGGGGCGGTGGAATCTCTTAGGCCCAAATGTACAAAGGAAGCTGTCGTCTGCATATCGCTGCCCAGCAGACCCCTCCTACCACCTGTGCCTCTGTGGACTCAGTGTGCCAGTCTTGACTGTTCTCAGTTCTATTTACCACAACAGCAGGAGGCCCATGACGTGACTGAACAGGAATAAACTGTATGAGGATAGCGGGACAACCTGCAGCGATAAAGAGGGTCTTCTGTTTTCATCCTTACTGACATCGAGACAGCATACTGCATCCCACCACCCTAAAATACATACTTATTTTAGGGCTGCAATGTAACGGTGAGAGGTATTGCCTGAGGGTAGATGGGAGAGTCATGAACACATGTAAAAACGATGAAGGCATCAGTAGATCTATGAATTTTTGACACCAAAACAATGCGCAGTCTTTGGGCATCCATCCAAGTGAATTCATATATTTGTAGCAGTACTAAAATTTATTTTTCTCTCCCCAATCCAACAGTTCCAGTTATGCTAAATAGTAAATCAGTATTAGGTCTACATGTAGGTCTAAAGCTTATTTATTATGAAAGTCAGTATTAGTTTTAGTTAATCAGTTAATATTAATAATAGATGTTTTTATTGTTATTACTAATTTTATTGTTTCAGTTTATTTACAAAATGCTTGATTTATTCTTTAATACTTTTTGTTTTTGTTTTAGTATACAGAACCATGCAAACGTCCGAGATCACCATTCCTTTTAATCAAATTAGATTTTTTCATTTTTTTAATATTAAAAAGGAGTTTAATATTAAGTTTTAGTTTTTGAGTTTAGTTCCATAATGCTGTAGTTCCACTTTTTAGATATAATGAATTTCTGAAAAGAATAACAGCTGATGTATATATTTCTCCAATAAAGATGGTATTCATAAAGTAGCATCAATACTTCTTGTATGTAGACGTAATATAACAACATATTATGAATGAAAATGTTCTGAGAATACTGATTCTTTGATTGATAAGTACATTGTACTTTCAGAAGTATGCTTGAGGTTGTTATCTTGCTGTAGAAAGATGGCTTCTCAATCAACCACTTTCCAGAGGGTTTTCAATGATGTATTCAAATGTGAATGAACTTATCTGCATACATGATGCACTGATCCTCATGCACCCAACTTGCACTGGAGTCCACTTTGATTATCTCTATTATAAAATCTAAGACATAGAGAAGGACATCTGGCCAAAAAGAGCACACTGTTAATAATATTTGACCTTAGCAAGGAAATTTGGAGCTAATGCTGGATGAAATTAACTTATCTGAATAACAGGGACTAAGCTGTACACAATTCTCATTTCTGGTGTTTTGGCACCAGCAATGTTTATTAATGTAAGCCAATTTTATATATGATTTCTGCATTTTGCTTTATGTTCCACTTTATCTAAAGTAAAATGCAGTTGGACTATTGATGTGTGTGTGTTGTGGATGGATGCATTTCTCATACAGACTACATAGACAGTGACAGCAGAGTGCCTTGCACTCTGTGTGCACACAAATACAGGCAACTCTTGATTCATGACTGCTTGGAATTGAGAAATAAGTTTTTTTTGTTGTTGTTATTGGGATTGACTCCCAGGCCTAGGCAGTAGGATGCACAAAAGTGAAAAGCAGACAAAGAGGTCTTCATAGATGTAAGAATATACTTTATTACATTGTTATTACATTGGTTCAATATTGCCCATTCCTGCTTTTCATTTCACACATGCTGAAAAATAAAGAATTGTACTAAATGTTCAATGTTAAACTTTGACTGAAAATATATAGTGGTCTCTGACTTTTGGAGAGTACTGTAGTTCACCATAAGAAGCCGGCTTGTGCACATATGAACACCTGCATATGTTCGTGAATGAAACGAAAGCCTAAGCAACGCTGAGAAGAAGGAAGTAATGGAGGTGTCATATCGGGTGGAAAAAAAGCGAGGCGGAACATGTGAAGATGAAAAGGGTTGTGCTGGGGAGAGATGTTGCTAGATCTTGGAGACTGGTGTCGGCTCAAAGCCACAAATTCCAACAGTTTGCAATAAGGAGATATCAAACTCAACTTTAACAACAACACAAGAGATAGCTTTATTACTGAAAATGTGCATCATTGTTGATCAGCTTAAGAGTAAAATCCATAAAATGAGTTTAGTTGAAGAAGAGGATTAGTTTTGCTGGTATTACTGGAGCATAGGCTCATTTAAAAGCTTAGCATTAAAAAAGACTAAACTGAGACAAAAATGGGATGTTGCTTGCTAATCTGAAAGTCCTTTGAAATGAATGTAATAATAACACTGTGCATTCATCACCACATTCTTCTCTTGAGACATCTCAAGAGTCAGCACCAGCAGACATGCTTTAGGGGAATGCTAAGAGTTGTAGTCTCAGTGAGAACAGGAATATGCTACAAGTAATTTATTCAGGACCACAGGGACTTCAGGCTCACTTTGCCAGCTAATGATTTAAATAGGACTCAATTAGTGCACCTCTGACAGACGGGCAGGTATCATTTGTCAAAATGTAGGAGGAAAAAAAGTTCATACAGACTTTGCGAGATCTTTTGGAAAAGTTATTTTAAAAAGCTGTCAGATGACAGTCCAGTCTGGAGAAGGCTAGGCCTAGAATTTTATCTCTTGTTCTAATCAGTCACACTTTTTTATCATCTAGAGTTTCACCCATCATGGAAAATATTTTTATTGGACATTACAGGGTGGAATAATGTGGACTACAAACTCTAACCTCTCAATTTAACTGATTGCACCAAACCAATTGTGCAACGAATTATATGAAAATGCAAAATAGCATAAGCCATTTATTTCTAAGTTTTTCTTTTTCTTTCTTGAATTGAAAGTGGTCTTACTGCAGAATATTGGTGAATGGAAGCACAAACAAAACTATGTTTGTTTATGTGAGTCCTAAACAACAAAGAAGCCAATTATGTTTGATGCTTCAGGCAATATATCTCTCTGACAGTGAATTGACAATATGACTGGAAGTGAATGGAAGTACAGCAATTGGCACGATATAGCTACATATATTCTTGCATTTATTCAGTGAACATCACAGACATGCTAAATACTAATGAAGCCAATTATGTTTCATGCTTTACTCAAAAATCTTCTTAAATGTTGCCAGTGGATGTACATAAAGTAAAATAGCCACAATGAGCATGTCTTACATTGATAAGCATACAGTATAAGTATTTCTGTCATAGTTTAAAATAACATCTTTTCAGAGGTCCAGTGCATATGTCTAGACGCATCACAAAAAGCCTCGGTAAGCGAAGGAGGCAGAGCACCTTGGGCGACGGGCTTTGTGCAGCGTGGCAATGTTAACACACAGTGTGTGTGACAGTTCAGATTAAGTAAGAGCCCAGAATGTACAAACAGGGACTGATAATGAAACAAACCTCCAGACAGCTGCTTGTGTGAACTCTCACTCTAGCATGGCCACTATCTCTTCTGCCAATGTTAAAATGTGCAGAGTTGCTGCAGGGGAGACCTGCCTCTCTCACCCTGCACAGCAAAGCAGAGACAGCACTGAGCCATTGGGGTAAATCTGAAAGGACTAAGAGCAATTGGAGACAGATAGATCAGTGTGTGTTTCCATATCAGTTGTATGGGGTTGAGACCTGTGCTGCTGGTGACAGAGAAGAGAAACAGCAGCTAATCTCCTGCCAGAAAAATAAATAAATAACAACAGCAACAAGTATAATCTTGGTAAAGATGATGCCGTGCTCAGCTATATCCACTGACAGAGTGGTGTGTCCAGACATCCAGCCGTTCTTCAGCAGGCTCATTAAGGCAGGCAACATGGAGGAAAGAGCAGGGTCAGCAAGAAGCAAAGAGAAAGCCTGGCCTTCCCCAAGGTCAGCCGACCTCCATACATCATATGTCCCAGCCCCGTGGCCTCCACCCGCCGACACACCACGGCCATGCTAGCCATCAGCCGCACGCTCAGCGGCAAACAAATCGAGCCAAGAGCACACTGACTGTATCATTTCTCTCAGCTCCCTACCGCTAGAGGAGTCATCTCTCACTAATGCAAACTAGACAAAAGAAATGGTGGTACTGAAACACAATATAACGTGTTGATAGATGAAAACCAAAACCTACAGGTGCAGACGGTACATGTGATGAATAGTAGATCTGCACCAGATGAGCGAGCGACATTTAAGTGCACAGAGCCCATAGCCCATACTCAGAGCAGAGGGCTTATAGGAAGGGGAAATCCCTAACATAATGCTTCACACAAGGCTAAGACAAATAGTGGATAACTGCATGTACACTTCAATAACAAAACAATCTTTTTATAAAATCACCAGCATTTTCACAAATATGGAAGATTCCAAATATGACTGCCAGACTCTGAAAGATGCACATGTTTTTGCCTTTCTGTGTACACAGCTGTTCCACTGCAGGCTGCATTTACATAACAGATTTCTTAAAATTGCCGACCTGCATTATCAACTCTCTTTTTCCAGCATATTTATCTCTGCTTAGTTCATATCATAGTTATATTTTTGACATCATTATATCATAGATTATATATCACAGATTTCATATAATATTTCAGATATGTTATTATATTTCAAACACATTATATTGCATATTATATCATATCCTTAATGGCCCAAAAGAGTACCTCCAAAATGATAACTTTACAGGTGAAGGCAGAAATCTTCCTAACTTCTAGTGTAAGTTAAGGTAAAAAGAGTTTATTTTTTGTAGCATTTCTATTGGTCTATTCATCATGAAACTGTCATACAAAGTAAAGGATAACTGCAGTTTTTGAATGATCTCCACACAAGACCATTGTATCAAATATCAAATCATAGTTATATCATCATTACACAGCGCAATTTGAGCTGGCATCTCCTGCTGCAGTTTACAATCGACTCTTCAACCATCCCACTGTTTATGTTAGATGATCAGTTACTTTGTTTCTATTAATGAAATTAAAAAGCCAAACTATGCTCTATTTATGTTCATTTGACCCCTTATTTTATTATTATAAAATGTCACATATACTGTTTTAATAGCAATGCCTTAATTAATGGATAATAGTCTAGCTTATAGCATTACAGGTGTATGCCAATATTTGGACACACCTGGTCAAATGAACATATTTAATTATTTTTTCAGGCCAAAATATTTTAACATTCTTTGTTCTGCCGCTGTTAATGCTTAATTACTTCACATTTGATTAATATAAAACATGGTAGATTTGGCTTGTGCAAAGGTTTGGACATCCTACTAGGTCAGCACTTAGTAACACCACCTCTGGGCAGCTTGCAATGCTTTTCGCAGCCAGTCAGGATTAAGTTTTTAGGAATTATCACCAACTTTTCCTTGCAAACACATCTAGTTTGGTGATGTTCTTGTGTGTGTTTTGAGGTTTGTCTAGGATTATTGTCATGTTGTAGAAGCCACCCTTTTTACAATACTTTACATTTTCTCGAGCTTACAGATCTTGCGTTGACTACCACAATGTCCCTTTAACTGTCATGTTTTGGGCCATGGAAACTGCAAGCTGGAAGCACTTTGATTTCTTTTTATAGCAGTCTCCTGCTGAGCAGGCATCAGTTAGCTTCATATCCAAATCCTCAGCCAGCTGCTTAGAGGGGCCCCTGGTTTTTAATTGTTAAACATAAGGGTTGAGGAGTCCGAGTTCATTCATGATGCTCTGGAACTGTCATCAGTTCTCAGTCCCTGATGACAATTCTCGACCTGTCTAAACAGTCCTAAGGAGCCTATTTAGGTCTGACAGGTTCTGACACTTTGCAACAGTAAGGATGTCCAAACTTTTGTACATGCTATGATTAGTACTTTATTATACTCCCTTTTTATTTTTTATAGTTCACTAAATATAAAGCAGCTGTGAATTAATATCATTTTCTGAAATTGTGAACATATTCATCTTTCAGCTTGATGATATTCATTGTTCAAAATTAGTATACTGAGGAGTGATATCACTAAAAACAATATTGTACCCAAATTAATAAAACATCATCTACTGTTGCTCCTAAGGAAAAAATCTACTTTTAACAAAATGAACTTAAATGGTTGTGCTTTATAGTGCAAAGCATCCTTTATTGTATTTACATAAAGATCCGGTTACGTGTTCTACATAAAGCTTCTTAAGACTAGAAGGTGGTGCAAGCCTGCTTGGGTATAAAAAGAACATCCATGACAGACATAGTCCTTAAAGAGCAAAGAATGGGTCAAAGCTTACCACTTTGAGAGAAAAATGCAGCAGTGTAAGAACTATGATCCTCATTAAGCAATGAACTTGAGACATTTTGCCCTCCAAGGGGCATGATATCATCAAAAGATTCAGACAATCCAGAGAACTGTGTGTGTAATACCAAGCCAAAAACCACTAGTGAAGGCCTGCGACTTTCAGACAGCACTGCATTAAAAAAAACAGCATGCTTCTGTGATGGATATCACCACATTTGTTTAGGGATACTTCAAAACATTATTGTCAGTAAACTGTTTGTCACTGCATCCATAAATGTAAATAAGACCTATGTAATGCGGAAACATCTGTAGTCAACCTTTCAGACTGTTTATGGACACAAGGATGTTACCAGTATAAAGTTCAAAAGTGAGGGTCTGTCATAGTATGGGGCTTTGTTATTGCCCATGGCATAGGTTTCTCATACATGTGTTGCAGTAACACTGAAAGACAAATGCACTTTTAGAGAAGTATGTTCTGTCTTGTGGATGTTAGACTGGCCTCAGACTGGATCAGTTATTCAGTCTTGTTAAAACGGGAAGGTGATGTAACCCAGTGGTAAACATGCTGCTGTCCCAACTCTTTTAGAATGTGTTGCGGACATCACATTTAGAATGAGTGCATATGAACAAACAATGGTGAAAAGGAAAAATATTTTTGTTGTTCATAAACAACAGCAGTAATGCTGCCTCCATCACCATAATACTGCACTGCTAGCCATTCTGGGTGTTCTCCAGTTGTGATTAACGCTTACTTTGAGGTCATATAGTCCAACAGTGTTAGCTATGACACCTTTTTCCAGGAAAATCTGCTGTTTCTAAGCTCAGCCAGCTTCCCGTCATCCACCTGAGCGGCTCCCAAGCCTGTGCTCTTCAAGTTTCCTGCTGAAATCCATTGTGGAGTCTTCAGTTTCCACAGGGTCCTCTTATGGATTCTCTCATTATGGCAGAGGAGTAACCACGATCACCACAAATGGACATCGACACCATTAGCCACAATGCCTCATACATGCAGATGTTTACTTCACACAGTTATGCCACACACACACACACAGCAAATGCTGACCATTTATTATTAATATAGGAAATCATAGGAGGCTCTTAATTGGAGACTCTTCCTTCGTATCTCTGAGGTAAACGGGGTGCTGTCAGTGCCAATCTACAGGCTCCAAGATCTCTGATAAGACGGTGGGATGTCACACTTTCATGTGCTCCTCCCATTGACTGCAAAGGATGTAATTTAAACCTCCTTTCCCTTCTCCTCCCTGTCCCAGGCTGATTAGCCCATTGCGCTTCCAGACTGGCAGATGCTAATTCAGGAGCACTAGTCTGGGGATCGCCGCCATTAGCGGCAGGTAGCATGGCAATGTGAGATACGCAAACCTCTAGACAGCCCAGCCCAGCCGTCAATCACCAAAATGAAGTCAGTAGTTCAGCATGGCTAATGATATCTCACTAAACAGAGGACTCAAAAGAAAACGAGAGTCAAGGGAGAAAGGAGGTAGAAAGTGAAAGAACAAGGAAGAGAGAAAGAGCCTTGTGTATGAAGACACGATCAGACAAGCAGACACTGACATGCACTAATAACAGGGTGACCAGCACCTGTCGTCTTCTTCAGTCTCTCGTGTGTCTCTGTTGCTCTCTGGCTCTTTTAATGACACACTGTGTGCCCAGAGCAGCAGGGCAGGACACTGCATCAGCACACTTTTTTTTTTTAGTCCATCTCCACTTTTTCATTTATCTCTCATTACAGTTAGTCAAGCACCAGCAAGCACTGGTATGTCAGGTCAAACCTATTAAAAACACACATGAACGATGGATTTACAAGTCATCAGCAGCATTCAACATACTAGACATGTCATGTGTTCACATACGCATGTTTTGAAACAGACTATCACTATCCAGAAACCTCAGGACTGACAGGTTTGACAAATGCTATTATGAAGACAGCCTGCAGCGCCCTGTGAAAGAGCCCTGCACAAGCACAGAGTGAGACCAAGCCAGGAGGATAGTGATTACGCAAGTGGCGCACTGCTAGCAGCACCTGTCAAGCTAGCGGCCTGCTCTTCATGGAGGTAAATAAGAGCCTCTGGTCATTTAAACCATTATTAAGCTCCACCGCTCCATCATCCAAACACAACTGCAGTTTCGAGCTCCTTTCAAACACGTCAGTTCAAGTCCAGCTCATTACAGCTAGTGCTGCTCATCCACTTCAGCAGCAGCTCCTAATACATCCCACTGGTAAAAAGCTATTTAAATGCCTCCAATTGGTCACATGTTAAAAATGAGGTTCCTCAAGCCCACTTGCGCAAGACTGATGGCAGATGCTAAAAGTACCAGCCTAGCCTAGCTTGGCATGTGCACTAGAACAGCTCTGCAGTTTGTGTGTGAGCGTGCTGTCGACAGGGGACGTTTGAGCTGCTGTGACACAAATCGACCTGTTTTTGCCTTTGAGCCCCACAATCAGAGTTGTCGCCATATGTGCCTTGCTGCGGTGTGTTCCCCAAGAGGCCCCTCCCCAAGCTTTAGCTCATTTGCACCCAGAAATGGGCCTTGGCCTGACAGTTTCATTTCTCCCCATGCTTCTGCTTCTACTGGCTGCAGGGTAGAACGCAGAGACTGCTGGGGTACAGCTTGAGCTTCCAGATTGCCTGTGACTGGATATATAATTAGCCACTTGGTCTGTGCCACTGATAGAAGCATTGGCGGGGGGGGTGGGGAGGGTCTATGTGTGTTTGGGCAACGGTTGTGATATGTGTGCGGTGTTAGTATATGTGTACGTGTGTGATGGGGTGATGGGCTGGAGCTGTGAGGCGAGTCAGCGAGAGAGCAAGGGAGAGAGAGAGTGTAGCAATGGGCGTCTCGCATCTCTCTGGGTGAGAATTACGCCCCAGGCCTGCCACTGATTGCTTTGATGTGAAATGATTGCACTGTCGCCAGCAGTGGACTCTGTACACCACACACACTTTCTGCCAGGCCTGCTAATGTTAACCCTCCCACTGTAACCACCCACCACCCCCAACACACACACACACACACACACACAAACACACACACTTGCACACATATACACATCTCCAGAACTAATCGAGCCAGGTGACAACACAGCTGCTGGACTGATTATCAGGAAAAGTCCCTGCTGAAAAATCCTGGCCTACATCCACAGAGGTGCAAATGAAACAGGGGGAATGAGAGGGTAAGGGTCATGGCCGTGGAGGATGACAGCTGCTCTTGCTCAGGTGTACCACATCAACAGGCTACAAGGCTCAGTCACAACCTCTCGCTTCATTCACGCACCCTTTTCAAACCTATTGGTGGTCACCTACACCTGATGACATGCCGTATTAGTTATTATTCCAAAGTGTATGAGTTCAGTGTCAATAAAGATGTGAGAAATTCATGCTCAAGAACACTGAGCCCTGCCTATGCTCTATGTAACATACAAGCACAGTAGGAACATGATTACATCCTTGTAACTTTCAATATTACAAGTTTTTGCATATCCATAAAAATCAAATCTGACTTTCTGTCATGTCTGCTGATGGGCACTGTCAAAGTTTGTTCTCATTTTGCCAGCTTCCATTTCATGATAAACAGGTTGATAGAAATTTAGATGTGAACCTAACATCTTTGTATCTTTGTTGCGAGTTCATAAAAACAAGATTTTCTCATGACATATTTTCTTTCGTTATGCACATCAGTTTGTGCTCCAGTGTGTGTGTGTGTGTGTGTGCTGCTGCTAGAGCACCTTGCCTGCAGCATTGTTCCGCATTGGACCGCCAGCATCTGCTGCAGTTCAGCTCTGCTTTGCCCAGCCAGCGTGAGTGGAGGTGCGAGTGGAGCCATCAATTAGATTTTAACAAATGACTTTCTAAATGCATTACCCACCAGCTGTTAACTCGGTCGAGGCTGCCCTCCCTCTATATCAGAAGGGTATAGCAGGGAAGGGGGGTTATCTCTTTTCTCCCTCTTCCTGCACGGTGCTTTGTTCCATATCGCGGGCAGGTGCGTGTAAAGTCAGCTGTGGCTGGGGGCAGTGGAGCGCTGGATGGAGGAAGGGAGACCTCACTGCGTCTCTGGAGCCCACCGTAGAAGCAGGGACATGGAGACACGAACAGCAGACCATGTCCACCTCAGGCAAAGGCCAGAGAAGCCACTCGCTTTCACTCCTCCTCTCTCCCTTTCCCTGCTTTTCTCTCCACATGTCTGTCGGCAAGGAGCTCACTAATGCTCTCTCTATCTCTCCCTGCTTCTTTCTTTTCCACAACCTTTCTCTCTGTCTCCTCCACAGTAAGGGGTCAGGCCTAGCTCTTTCTCCTTCTCTCCATTCATCTAAAGACAGATGCCACTCTTCAGTGCGTTATACGTTTCGAAAACCCTTCTCATCACTCACTCAAATCCGTAGCAGCACCCTCAACCTCTACACTCCTCTCACACGCCTTAATATGTGACACTTAGCTGGTCCACCAGTGCCACACTTTATAACCCATCTCTGACTCATATGCTCTTTTTTCATTCATGGAAATATGGCAGGTGAAATTTAGCCCATATGACGCATTACCTCACAAGCACACTACTCAAACACGCACACGTCTCATGCGAGGTCCAATGGTCATAGCCACTGCCATTAAGACCACATTTCAGTCTTTTTAGCGCCTTTCAATGACTCTACTAAAACGCTTTAGTGCCGCTAATAGCCTATTGGAAGCACTTAAGAGTCAGGCTGTGACATTCAGAAACAAGCCCTGAATCCTGAAAGCTCCAACCTACTGTAGGAGTAGGTGGGGGTGGGGGGTGGGGGGGTGGATTTCATAGCATGATGGGGTTGAAGCAGAGAAAATGTGTGCCTGCCACTGATACATTCCTTATGTAAATATGATACATGGAGAGAACAAATAATAGTCTGATATGCATTTACTACTAATATACGGCTGTTATGATATTAGGTAGTTGGCAGGAGGCATTTAAAAGACAACAGAATAACAAAATGAGCCCTTGACTGCCAAACATGTACACACACACACACACACACACACACACACAAGACATATAAACAAATTGATTGCCATGCTTATTGGTAGGCATGACTGTCCATATTAGAGAACATAAAATGTTTATTAAAAGACTCATTCCCAAAAAAATTGTTTGTTTTGGAAATACACACTCAATTTCTGAAATTGGTGTCTTTAAAAAATTCAAAAAAGTTGGACACTAGCAATACTGTAAAATAAATACTAATAATAAAAAAATAAGTTAAATCAATGCTTGGGTATAAAAGGAGCATCCAGAAAAGGCATAATCCTCTAATATAAAGGCACAAGGCTTGCCACTTTGTCCAAAAAGTCTTATCAGCAAATAGTTCAACAGTTTAAGAGCAATATTTCCTCAATGAATGACGGCAAGGATTTTAGAAATTTCTCCCTCTATGGTGTATAATATCATCAAAAGGTTTGAGGAATCCAGAGAAATCTTTGTACATAAACGGCAGGATCAAAAACCATAACTGAATGCTTATGACCTTACTCAGATGACACTGCATTTAACAACCAGCATGATTCTCTGATGGATATTGCCACAAGCAATCAGAAATGGACTGAAATGGACTGATGCACAGTGAAAACAAGTTTTGTGGTATTGTAGTTCACATTTCAAATTGTTTCTGGAAATAAATTTTGTCATGTTGTCTGTGCCGAAGAAGAAAAGCACCATCAGAATTGTTACCAGCATAAAGTTCAAAAGCTAGAGTCTGTCATGGATTAGGGGCTATTTCTGCAATGCCCATACTTTTTTCAACATGACATTGCTAGGCCATATTATGCATGTGTTACAAAAGCATAATCATAACGCAGATTAGTACAGGTGCAAATCTGTCCTCCCTGCAGTGCAGACGCATATCCCGTTGAAAATGTTGGGTGCATTACAACAATGAAGGCCATATACAATTGCACAACTGAAGACTTGTGTAATGGAAGAACTTCACAACTGGATCAACTGGTGTCTTCAGCCCCCAACTGATTGCCTGAAGTCTTGTGGAAAGGTAAGGTGATATAACACACTGGTAAACATGCTTCTCTAGTCTATCAACATCAACCTGTAATGTATCACTTCCTACCTTCTGTTTAAATGGGCATTTCACATACTGTCTAAACGTTTGCAGGATTGAGGTTTGTAGACCATATAATTTCACACACAAACTTAAAGTTAATGGTGGACCTTAGCCCTTCTCACAAAACTGCTATAGAAACAGTGAAACTTCTTTCCTTGAAATCAATAGCTGCACAGTACCCAATACCATTTTAGGTCAGAAACATTTACAGACTGAGATATCATTGCTATTGTAAAAGCCATTCAACTGAATAAAAGAAATTCAAACCCTGAGCATGCAGGGTGAGCGTGATTACACAGGGAAGAAAAAGAGTTCCTGCACACAGGGGATACAGCTTGAAATCTTACAGCATGTCAGGAAAGCCACTTTGTGCAAAGTGTGCTTATTGTCTTATATGCACAAATATGGCATTTAGACAAAGTTAAAATGGTCCCGACTGATTTTTGACATTTACTTAAAAGGTTGTTGCTGCGTATAGGCTAATTAACTTGAAAGCGCATTTCATTATTTTCCCTAGATATTGCGTTGCCAAGTATGACACTAGCTATTTGACAAAGCGCCGAAAAAGCCACAAAACAGCAAACATGCAGGCGAGAGATTGTTGAAGGCCTGTTCACAAAGCAGTGTCTAGCGGGAGTGGCAGCGAGCGAGTGAATCCTAAATGAGCGCGCTGTATCCGCATACCGCACCAGCTTTTGTTTACTGAGAGAATTAGTCTGGAAATTAATTTCTGCTGCACAGACAGTGTGGCCTCACCTCTGAGGCACCCTCACTGTTTGGAATGTGATAAAGCAGAGTGTAATTAAATCGATTATGATGGGGGTTTTTTTGCAATTATGAACCTTTCATTTTTGTTTCTCTAATCGACAAACTTTTTCATTACAAATTTGAATCCTTGCCTCAGGCATCCAACACAGCGCGACTTATTGTTAAATAAGTGTTCGCTAAGATTTATGACATGCATATTTTATTTTTTAAATAATCCTCATTTTAAGATTTGTCATTTCAAGATCATTGTAACTTGCTGACAAACCTATAAGCGCCATTGACCAACACTGGTCTAGCTCATCTGTTTGCTTTTAAAATCCCAGACAGCCTTGTTCTCATGCCTTTCATCAAAATGTGATGAATGTGGCAGTGCTGCAGACACAAATGCCACAAGTGCCCAGGAGCATGCAGGCACAAGCATCCACTCACTGAAAGTTGAACTTATATTATTCATGTCTTCAGAAGCAAAAATCCCTTGACTTGTTTAATCTTACATGCAGCTCCTTTAAAAACATATCTCTCGTGCCGTCCTTTTAAGCAAGCATCTATTTCCTTGCACCTACTAAACCTCCTCTCCCTTCACGCTCCCTCTAATAAGAGATTTGCCTTAAGGTTTGGTTTAATCAAATGTCAAGTCCTTATTTACCTATGTGATTTATATATAATTGGCAGTAGGGTTTGAGGTTGGACCTTCTTATCGTTGCTGCAGAGAGGTTCATTTATCAGGATTCCAGATTTTCAGGGTTTCAGAGGACCCCCTATGGGCTTTTGATAAACGCAATAATGATGATGATTACAGTGGGCTTTGATCGAGATATACCATTTCAGAGACATCTCTGGGGCTCAAGCACTTATTTCTTTATTTATTCATTTGTTTTCTTTAAGCCATTAGCATGGACATTGGCAATTCAAGCCTATCATGGTAGCACTTCATAATACTGTTTCATGTTTAATAGGTAACCAAGCAGGGACTCATTTTTATTGTAGACATGGCACACTTGCTATCAGAAGTATTTTAGAGGACCATTTAGGGTATACTACATATGTTACGAGCTCAGCTATTAATGTGATCAGATTTAGTAGTTCTTATTAAGTTCACTTAGGAGATTGTTTAGTTAAAAGTGTGTGTGTGTGTGTGTGTGTGTGTGTGTGTGTGTATTTGTATGTGTGTTTATGTGTATTTATATGTGTGTATGTGTATATATACATATATGTATATGTATATATATGTGTGTGTGTGTGTAGTAGTAGTAATAGTATTCCTTCCCATTACTGATGTCAATTGTCTGTAAAGCACTTTGAGCTGCCAACAGTATGAAAGGTGCTCTATAAATAAACACTATTATTATTATTATTATTATTATTATTATTATTATTATTATTATTATTATTGAAAGAGACTTACATTAATTAACTATTACCTATTGAGTAATTAACCAGTATTCCTTGGTAGTTAATAGAAGGTAGTTACTTGTGTTAAGTGTTAATGCAGCACTATTCATTCTTCAACAGGATAGTAGGCACTAACACTTTACTACTACCCCAATAAACTACCCCACAGCCCAGCACAGAATGACATAAGCTGTGCCTATACACACCTTTAAGCTATCAGTCCCAACTATTTATATGTTTAAGTCTCTCTTATCACTGCCATGGTACTACCCATCGTGCTCCACACTTGCCACTCCACATGGCCACACCTCCCATGCATCTACAGCTGAACATTCCCTAACTTGATATTAAGCAAAAAGAGACACACATGGCATATCTGGAAAAGATCTGGATCTTACAGCTGGGATTGAAGCAGAAGATCCAACAATGCTCTGGACAGTCCATGGCCAGGGCTCCCTAAGGGTCCAACTGTTCATGTTTTCGCTGTACAGGAATGTACATTATCCTCTATTTGTATTTTGCTATGTGACATTCTAGCCAGACAAGCATTGCTAACAGAAGCAGAGAAGAGTTGAGCAGTTAAAAGGGGCATACTACAGCACAGAAATGACAACCCCCCAACACACCAACCCCACACAAAAGCAAAACATCTGTGGCTCAAGTTCCTTATGTAGAGTAATACAGTCATAGAGCCCCTAGCTGTGTATATCAATATACTTCATTTCTTGTTTCTAGTTACCTCAGTAATTCATAACCATTTTCCATTCTGCATTTTATTGAATAAGTCATAAGATAGTTTCACATCTATCATATTTTAAATAAATGTGACTGCATGCAGGCAGTGTGGGTGTAAAAAGTCATTTGAAGGTGTTCTTAATAGACAGCAGACAGTGATAATGTAAGAGTGTTTATCAACACCATATGCGCAATGTCACCTTGGTAACACACATCAACTTGATCAAGAAACTGAAGAGAAAAACAGTGGATTCATTTGCTGGGTAAAACTCCTTTGCTGCAATAAAGCTCTGATAAAGCTCACAAAGACTGCAGTGATCAGGGAACATTATGAGCAGATGCAAAGATTCCAACACACTATGCAAATTGACAAGTGGTGGACATCACCGAACCATAATTAGCATCATCATTTGAAAGGTTGGATATTCTCTTGGAATTCAGACACAAATGACACCATGCAACGGTGGTACGCAAGCAGAAAGGCGGTCAGTCTGTTAAGAACAGACTCAGTTGTGCTCAGAGCATCACTTCTGAATGTGCAAACTCACATTGCCCCCAGCGTCCATGTGAGGAACTGCACCGCATTTTGGCGCAGGTTTGGGTGAACAGTTTGGGAATACTTTCCCTGACTCTTCTGACCCCCTTCAGCCAGCGTCAGTGCCCTCATCCCCTCCCTTCTCACAGCACTCCAACATCCTGGCTCACCCCCCACAGGGAGCAGCTTAGGTCATTACAGTGTGCTGTCAAAACCTGTGACCGCTCCGTGTCACAGCCACCACGATTAAGGGCTGAGAAAACAAGAACAGGCGGAGAGAAAGAAAAAAAATGAGGTGAAAGTGATGGGGGAACAAGGCGTTAAGGATTTTCTCCTCTTTGTCCCCCCAACTGCTTTTCTCACAGTGGACCACTCACTACTTTTACAGAGGACTCCATTAGTGGTGAGGGAATGGGGTCATATTAGTAACATGGGTGTAGATATTACAGAGAAAAAACAGATTAGGAGTAAGAAGGTTAAGCAGAAGAGGCCTACCTCTACTTTTTAACTGCAGGTGTGTCATTCAGTCATTAAACTTTTATTCAGGGGCGAACCAACCATCAGGACTAGTCCTTCAATTTGGGCCATCATTTTCAAACCATCAGGGGTAGTCCCTCAATTTGGGCCATAATTTTCAAACCATCAGGGCTAGTCCCTTAATTTGGACCAAAGTATTCAAATTGTCAGTGTTAGTCCCTGAATTTGGGCCATAATTTTCAAACCATCAGGGCTAGTCCCTCAAGTTGGGCCAAGTAAGTGGTAAATACTATTAAGCTAAAATTAAAAAAAAAAAAAAAAACGTCTTCAACAATACTCAGGTGTCCAGAACTCCTGTTCAGAAATATCATGCAAAGAAGAATTACGAGGATAAAGGAAATCAGTTTGAAATGTTTTCATTAAAGCAGTGTATTGAAGCATTCATCAGAGCTGTAAGAGCAGACTTGGCCTCGCTGAGTAAAAAACATCAGGAGGGAAATAAACCGAACCTTTCAATTAGATAAGTATTTCCTTCTTATAATAAAAAAAGATGACCAAGGGTCTTATAAAAAGAGTCCTCATAAAATAGCAGTTTCTCATTAAGTGTGATATCAGCCCACGCAGCAGAGGCACGCAGAGAAGACAGTCCTCCAGTGGAATGGCAGGTGCTTCAGGACGGGAAATAAACAGCAAGAGGAGGAGTGTGTGCTAGACACCTACAGACTAATGACACTCAGGAGCAGTTTGAGTCTATGCTCGTATGCAGTAGCTGTCTGCCACTGTCTGCCAGCTCAGTGCATTCTGCCAGCCCACTGCCATCATAGGTTCAGCTGAGTGGGAAGGAGACACTGCATAGACATGTAAAAGTGAAGTCAGTGATACAACCACGTGTCATAAAAATATATTACTTTTAATGAGAGCCTAATTGCTGTAATCTTTGTTCTTAAAGAGGGCAGGGATGGCTGTACACTTTGATTGGCATATAATGCAGGATCCAGGCCCTGGAAGCCATGAATATGCAAGTGAGTAAGTGTATTATCCAGCGTGTGCGGCAGAGAGTGTGATGAAGAGCATCACACTCTCTGATCTTAACTCCTCGTGCGGCCCCCGCTGAAACTCCAGATGCTGGAGGGAATTTTCCACTTCAACATCACGTAAGATCAGCCTGCGCATTCGGGCCGCCTAGCCCCTCACGTACTCCTCCATATCTCTCTTCTTCATTGAGCAACAGGGGGAAAAGAAAATGTAATTCCTCTACAAATTAGAAACTCTAGCATAACCGGATAATGGTTCAGGGCTTAATTCCTGCACTCCATATTAAATAAGCCCCTTGCACATGTAGTGGCAATAAGCCGCATCAGGGCTCCATTACCATGACCATTCATTTGAAATTTGGGTGAAACTGCTCAGCAACAACGGACCAGGCTGCCAGGTCCTCCACGCTGAACACTTTCTCTGAAGATGCTGGGTAAAAGGCTCCTGCACTTTTTAGAGGCTTACACTCACAGACCTTCCCTCCATTAAGCTCAGTTCTGCCTCCCCACAGCTGGTCTGGCTCAGGCCTCGCTCTGTGCAGTAAATAGCAGCGACCTTAATGCTGCCTTCTGTCCTGCAGCTTTCAGCATGCTCCGCTAATCCTCTGTTTGTGTTCAAAATACATTCACCCGTTTGCCTGCGTCATTACCACCACTGGTGCTCCTGTGCCCACAGTCTTACCAGCACGAGAGAGGGATAAGAGCCAGGTAAGCAGGAGAGAGCTCCTCAGGTGGTACAGGCTTGATCGGTAAGTAAAGACAAGGAGATCGATACCAAAGGATTGATACAGTCGATCCTATCGTTTCGTTTTGAGAACGCTTAATTATAATAACTAGTGGTAGTCCGTCGATTTAGCCAGTGACACCTTGTGCACTCGCCTGTTGTGTACTATGGTGGCTGATGGGTCTGGAACAGCATGAATGTTAGCAATGGCAGCAAGGCATCTGTCTTGGTTCTGTTACTGTGGTATTGTTGCAGCTGCCTGTGTCATACATCAATAAGACCTGTTTCCAAGTTGATGTTTCCCAGTTCTAGCAAGGAGTGCCACATGACCCAATTCCAGTGCACGTTTCTCTAGCTTTTTGGGTGTAATACCAGCTTTCAAGCAATCACTGTATCATTTTATAACCCTACTTGTGTCCTTAGCACCAACCAGTTCCACCTGCTAGATGGGTTTCCCCATTATACAGTTCTACCAAGAGGGTGTTTCCTTCAAGACACATGAAGCCTCTTTGCAAACTACTGCTAACACAAGGAATTTGGATAAGAACATCAACTGCCAATTTTGTTATATCAGCTAAGAGAAGCTGAGAGTCGGATGGCATCACGCTAAGTTGGGGGAAGGCCAATTATACTTGCTGGATACCCAGACGGATGCATCGCCAACAATCTCCTAAAGATATGTCCAACTCTTACAAGGTTGTACCACAGGACAGTCAATGGAGAACGTTTCTGATGCTCCAGCCACATATGTTCTTTTGTAGTTACTGGGAAAATGTTCTATTCAAATGTGATAGTGCAATCGTCCACCACAGCAGCAAACATAAGGGTTTAAATAACTTTTATTTATTAACTGATTCAGTGTTTGTTAAATCATTCGGGCAATTTTGCCAACAAAAGAAGGACATCCTGTGAGAAAACAAAGATATTAAAGCATGTTTGCATGTGGAACATGGTGGAACATCAGCTGGTTTAAGGTAAATTATCAGTGTTTAATGGTTAATGGTTGCGGCAGTAGAGATATGGTTATATATATGTTATTTCTAGTCTAAAACAATCAGGGAGTAGACATTTTAGTTAAATTAATCATCTAATTTTCTCCCAAGAGAGGCGTCCATGTCTTCTTTCAGGGTGAAAAATGGTTTTAGTGTGTGGAGCCTAAAGAGCTAAGTTTGGTAGCCTATTGAACGATCAATATAATATATGTAACTTAATAAACACCCCTTTTGCACTTCCCATGTTTCTTCCATACAGTACCATGACATGAACCAATTCAGTCTTTATAAAGCATAACCAATAGGAGAGTGTTATTAACTTAATATATATTTATTTTGTATGTCTGTGAAAGGACATAATGTTAGGAGAGGTTAATCAAGCTAAGGTTAATATATAGCCAAACTTGTGATTATCATTTTTTTACCTGTTCAATTAGCACAACAGCACAGTATTTTAAGCTGGAATCTAGGTTATGCAGCAACTCAAAAAAAAAGTGTTGCACTATTTTCCATTACATATAGTTTTCTTTCCTATAAAGTCTCTATAAAGCTTCTAACTATGCATCACAGCTGATGACAGAAAGCACAGTTTGGAGTCCCATTGTGTTGTCAACATTACCACTTTTTATATTCACAAGAAGAGTTGCATTGGTGTGTATGCAAAGATTCTGGCATTTGTATTACGTGATATATGTGATATCGCTTTGTCATGTATTAGTACATCAGTGGTATTGCCCACCGCTATCTTCAAGCAGGCATGGGATCATTTCTGAAAGGAATGGCTTCACAAAACTCCTATTCCAGTTACTCTGTAAGCCTCATAAACTCATTAAACCTCATTTAAAAGTGAAAGAATCATCAAGCAGGTTTCTTATGCTGAGCACTCACGGTCATACAGATAATTATGTCCCACAGCTGCGCCTCTTCTATTATAGTCGCTGCCACTTCTTCACTACTTCCCTCTGCAGGTGAGCATGTGTTATGGGACACTTATCCATGAGCTAAAAACTGCACTGAGAGCTCAGCCCCAGGCCTCTGGCTCAGGGCCCAACCCCCACTCCTCCCCACCAAGCCTCCTTTATTATCTCATGGTATTCCTGTATTTGCCCTCTTCTCCATTTTAAAAGGACTGCATTACTTCCACCTCCCCAAACTTGTCAAAACCAATTTGCTCTCCTATTATCCTACCAAAACTGATTTCACAGTGACCTCCACCCGCTGCACCCCCCCACTCCAAATCTTCAACCCCATGTGTCCCTCAATCAAAACCTCCAACACGACCTGCGCCCCCCCCCACCCCTCCAAAACCTCACCCCCTCCTCCCCCTAACCTAGCTATTCTTGTCCTGTTTTTTTTTTTTTTTTATGTTTCCTCTCTATCTTTCTTTCTCTCTATATAGTCTTTCAGTGGACTTCTCTTTCATCCCCAAAACAGACAGACCAAAGTACTAGAACAAACATAGAGAAAGGAACAAAATAAAAAACACACAAAAACAGGAAACTGGGCAACAAAGGCAAAAGAGAGCAGCTCTAGGGGAAAAGAAGTTTGACAGCTTTGTTTGTCAACTTGCACTTGCATGTGCAACAGAACCCTTTTCTCGGCCTCTTTTGCCCCAACCCCCCCACACATTTGCCTTCAGTTAGCGCCTTGCCAATGACAACATGGAGGATCTTCATTAGAGGAGAATGCTCAATTATATCGGCTGATATTCGTTTCCAAAACTAATTATCCTAGTTGCACAGCACGGCTGAGTGAGCCTGCCCCTGCCCCAGGGCGCAGCGGTTACTGATGTGATTTGGTTTTGGCTCTGGCACTCCTCTCCTCCCTTCCGTTGTTCTTACAGCTCACCCTTTCCCACCTCCCCAGCCGAACATGTCCTCAATCTCTGCTTCTCTGTTTCCGTGCTGGACAAGTCCAGACTGGCAAAAACTGCAAAAACATGCTTTGATTGACATTTAATCATTTACATGCAGGTCATTTCCATTCAGTATTAGACAATGCACTACAGTTCCTTTCAGACTTCCTGGACGGTACACGTTTAATTTTAGTTTTTTTAATGGGGTACAAATTGCAGAATTTCTCTGTGGCCTCAAACTTATACAGGGTCATTTAAATTTCTTAAGTACGATTGAAACATAAAAGTAGGTTGCACCTGATGATAAATGAATTAATCACAGTCAGAAGTGTGAAGCATGAACACAAGTTGGCACCAGTCGTGCCGCACGACTGTCTCAGGATGCAACACAGAAAGTGGGAACAGTTCTGATATGAACTCTTGCTCAACTTTTCCTACAAAAGAGAAAACAACTAAGTCCCTGTCATTTCTTGCTCAGCTAAAACTACTTCTTCATCATTTTTAACCAGCTGAAAGCTTATGCCATATAAGTCTCATCCTTTTCTTTTTCATTCATGTGTCACATGAACTATATGCATACATCCCCTGTTGCTGCAGTCCCTTTCTACCATGTTCAGTCTTACAATACACAGGCCATTTAGTCACATTTCAAAGTAGCTGAGGCAGGGGGCCATACTGATTATGCACAACTCTCCTTCAACTCTTGCCAAATACCTCCCACCCTCGAAAAAAATCCCATTCTATTCTCCAGTGCTTACCCACTTCTCTTCCCTCTGCTCTCTTCCCTCACACCCCCTCCCCTCATTGCGAAACCCTGGGTCCTCAGTCCGGAGGTAGATCACTTTAATTCTGCTTCATGGATCTCTTTCAAAAAGGACCTGAGACCCAGAGACCCCAGAACCGCTGACCGTGGGCTGAACCTGGGCCGGCCAGTCGACCCTGCACACTCGTAAACATAGCCATCGTCTCACACGCTCTGCTCCCTCCCCTCGCACTTTTGTTCCCTCCCTTTGGACACAGAGCATATTTGATGTGGCCCACTACAGTACGTGCCCCTGTTCTGCTTGTTTGGCTTGTTTGATTGTGTGCCATTTGGATGCACTGGCCTAACTGGTGTGGCTGGTTAGTGCATGGTCTACGGCAGGCCTACACTCTAGATGCAATGCAGTTAGAAGCCAACCAACATATTGATCAGATGACTAAAAAACCTCTAACTTGGGCCACAACATCTTTCAGATCATTACTTGTGAACTTGTTGTGCTTTTATAGCACAGTTTATTGTTTATTATAAACCTGCATATGTATGGATCTAAATACCAGAGGTATTGCTGTGTGGCAATAAAAGATCTTCTTTGCAAATTCATTTCCCCATATGGAGTTGTAGCCTGGTGTTCTTCAGTGCCACTTACTGATCCATGTATGAAAATTACATTACTAATGTAGAAAGATCAAGTTATTAATATATTGTGAGCTGCTAATATGCTGCAGGATGCACTTTGCAGGGTCTAATGCCAAACAGAATATAAACACAGGCAAGCAAAACACAGGCAAATTCTCTATAGGATCAAAAATGCCTGCAGTCCTGTCTCCAGTCTGAAAAGGGCATATGGCTCAAGGGTCTCTGTAGTGAAGATGGGATTTACTGTAATAATGTCCTCAGGAAGAAAAGGATTAGGATGGAGCAGAAACCTAGCGGTGATCAAATGAGCAGTTTCTTCCTTGGTGTTGCTGACCTTTAAACCTGACACTGACAGCCACTGGTGGCACGCAATATTTGATAAGAGTGAAATGACTTGCAAACTTCTAAATGCTCCTCTGGTTTGTGATGGTAATAATGTTTCTTGAACCATCAAAGAAAGCATGAAATACCCATGAACAAAACCTGCCAGGATGTTCTCGAACCCAGGTGTGGTTAAAGAGAAAAGGCCTCTACACCATCATATCTCTGCCCAGCATGGCAAAAAACGTCCTCCAACCCAGACTAGACTCTCCGCTAATGTCTGCTAATGATGAGGTGCACCTCTGCCTTTGAAGTTAAAGTGCTTTAGTCCAAACACCCAGCGGCCTCATGGGCCGCTGCCCTAGCCCCCTCCTGAGCTCAGGTTTTAATGAAGGTGAGAGAGAGAGAGAGCTCCAAATAAAGCTGATGAGCTTTGACACAATGAAGCACGGCACCCAGTGGAATGGCCCTGGAGCCTCACAGTTTGGGGTCAGTCTCTATCCCCCTCCAGGGCATCCCGTTCACACTATCACACCTGCCTGTCAAAGGAGAAAGACGTAAGGCTCACCAGAAAGAGAGAAAGAGAAAGAGAGAGAGAGAGAGAGAGTACAGGAAGAAACCAACTGAGTCAGAACCACAGTTAAAGAAAAAGACAGTTAAGAAAGAAAGAAAGAAAGAAAGAAAGACAGAACAGAATTCTGAAGTTGGTATTAAATGACTAATAATTTACCTGTTAAAGAAACTGAAACCTGAATAAAACTTAAAACAAACAAACAAACAAACAACAAACAAACAAACACACCTACAAGAGACAAACTAACCAATTAACTAACTAGCAAAGAACCAAGATGACGCTTTCCATTTCAAGCACTGCATACATAAAGATTCGCAGAGTAGGATGGTGGATGTAGGATCTGCAGCTGTCAGTGCAATCATTGTAAATTAGAGAGGAATCTGATTGAAGACCAGGCCTTAACAGTCAAGGTTTATGAAACAGTCGAGAAACATTCAATAAAGCACAAGTATGCTTAAGTTTACAACATGGAGTCTTGCTAAACTCTTTAAGTATACTGCATTGCTATGAAGAGCATAGCTTTAGGAGACTGTTTCTATTTGTACCGAGACTAATTATCTGACCACGCTAACAGCCATTGGGCATTAGGCCTAGTCCATCTCTGTCTCCTCCTAAATAACGACAGAAGTTTGTCAAAGAAATTGCGCCTGTCTGCTAACACTCACACTGACCAGAGTCACCAGAAGAGGGCGTAGTGTCCGGCACATCTGTGAGTTTATACTGACCCCTGGTGCTGGTGCTATAAAGCTCACTTAAAAAAGATACTGAGGCTCTGTGTGATGCCACACCCCTGTTGTGAGTAATTCTGGGCAAAGAAATATTCATTAATGTTGCAAAAAGTAACTGTAAACAGATGCAACATACATACATACAGACATACATACATCCAAGGAAACCTGCAGCAGGAAAGTATGTCGGCTAGGGAGCCAGTTCAATGTGGTATCACACCCTGTTCCCTGCACAGTGCATTATAAGAAATGGCTTCTACTCTCAAATTCTGGTTTATTTAAGTCCAGAAGCCTTTTGGTCCTGATACAAGAGCACTGTTCTGAGTTCTGTATTCATATTAATGAATTAATGAGTTAAACTAAATCAAGAAACTGCACAAAAAAGTACAAATTTATTGTTTGCATTTACAATGAATGACACAAACAAATAAAGTGTAAAGTATATTGAAGACACCTAGAAGGCTTCTTTAGGTTGTTTGTGTGTCATATTCATAACAAGCAGAAAACTGGTGCGCTGCAGCCGTACACTAGAATGCTCTTTCTCCATTCACATTGGTTCATTTGGTTCATCGATTCTATTTCTGAAAATTCTAAAGACAATTAGAAGGTTGTTTGCTGTTCGGTTGGCTGTTTAGTTAGTATACAAGAATTCTGCACTTAAATCTCTCTTCTTCTTTTTCTTGACAGGTTAAAGAAGCCTTCCACAGATTTTTAAAATTCTGTCATTATCGCTGAATGTAAGTAGTTTGACGTGAAATGCTCTGTTCTAGAGAATTGCTCACATTCTCAGTGATAGGAACCAGATATCCAAATGACTCTAAAAGCTACCACACAGAAATGTATTGCATGTTGTGATTACTCTGCCTGATGTCAGAGATATTGTTTAATCAATGGTTATGTTTGGAGAGGTAAATTCAAGGTGGCTGCAACGAAGCCATAAAAACTACCATCATCAACATTACATGTAAAGATTAGAAGATATGTAGGTTCACTGGTCATTTTAGATAGTAACTAAAATGGTTGTGTTTGCCCTGATTCCCATCATCACCACTGTAAAAATATCACATCAGACCTCTTTGTTTAAATCTCACTGTCAGAACTATTTTTTGACAGTTTCAAGTCTACAGTTTGACAGTTTCTATTTCTGAAAAAAATAAACTTTGTAACTCCATTAAAAGTCCATTTGTGCAATTTGTTTCAGTGTAATAGGCATGACGATAGGCATTATAAGAATTACAGAGGCTACTGAGTTCATAATGTAAGTCCTGCCATTGGAAGCATTGTTGCAGGGGTCATTTAGATTCACGCTGAGCAACTTTAGCTTGACAGTAGATGCCAGAGAAGTGGCAGAAGGACTAGCAGGTAGTTGACCCCTCCGCTGAGCCTGGCCGCATGCCCCGTCACATTGCAGTCGTCTGAGTAGCAGCAGTATACCTTCACCCCGGGAGCTCTGTAGCCTTGGCTGTTGGCTTGGCTACAGAATGATTTGTATGAGCAGGACTTCATCACACCACCTGGGAACAGCATTTAGTAAAAGCCTCATCAATATGAGCATGATAGCTCTGACGGTCTAATGCGCTTTGCACCCTACAAACAGATAGTGGACCCCCTGCGACGTCTGAGCCGTGGCCAGACGGAGCAGTCTGTTAACCACCTCTGCATTTATCCAGTAAGCCCCTGATGTCTCTCTCTCTCTCCTTCTCTGTTTCCCTCTCTCCCTCGCTCTCTTTCTCTCTCTCTCTCTCTCTCACACACACACACACACACACACACACACACACACATACAAGCACTGTAGGGTTTCAAAAGCCTCTCTACTGGTAACATAAACATCAATTAATTTTCATCTCTAAATGGTCTAGTAATTACAGCTTATACAAATAGCTTACAACACTAATAGCTTATAGCTTATGCAAATAGCTTATAATACAACTAGATCACACTCTCAGTGAGAGTGATCAAATCCATGGCAAATATAAAACTCACTGCCATGTCCTTTGACCACAGCACATGCGTCTGAGTAGCTTGGACATGTTTTAGAACCCTGGCGATTGCAGTCTTCATCTGTTGACCCCATGCAGGTGTAACAGTGCAGTGCCCCACCTAGACAGAGACACAAAAGACTACATTCATGCTTCATTCATTTACTACCTGTCAATCACACATGCATGTACACATAATCACAAAGCGACTTAAAGAGAATAATAGCTGCATGAGTGAAGCACAGTATAACAAAATATTACTGTGTAATAACAGTGACTTCAGGTATAATTGTATTATTAGTCATGGTAGAAATCAGTTCAGAGGGCACATTAATATTAAGTGAATGCATTTAAGCTAAGCTGTCAGTATTCCTCAGCTCTTTAGCGTTATTTAGAGCTCACGGTGGTCCTTTGAGGTCAGTAGCAAAAGTAACTTTGCAAATAGAAGAAAACTCTTGAGGCTCCTAGGCTATCCCTAATATGTGTTTCAGCTAAACCTTTTTGATGCGCTTTTGCCCGTATCTCCAAAATGTATTTTCCCCCAACAAACAACCTTTGAAGTTCAAGTCAAAGGGTTCTAATACAGTCCCTCCTAAACCTCCTAAAAGCACACATTTATGAGCCCACTTTTTTGTTTTCCATAATAAAAAAAGTCTTGTACATAAATCTGTTACATCTGCTTTCCCTAAAAAATGCAATTCCTTGTTACTGAAAAAACAAAGGAATACCGCGAAAAGATGCTACATTTAGCAAGTCTCCAGTATTTCAAATGGCTTTGAAGCAAAATGCTTTCCCTGAGTCATGGCAGCCTTATAAGCAGCCATCCCCGGCTGGACATATTGACACAAGAGCTCCAAGGCGCCAGTGGCCTGAGGTTTGTTTTGATGTCTCGCTCAAAAGGTTAGAACTCGTTTTAGTCGGGCCGATCATAGCGCTGATGGTTTGATAGAGGCAGAGGGCTGTGTCCCTTGTGAGCTGGCAGTTATCAGCTTATCATTCCAGAGCCATTTAGCAAATATCCTCATGGGCAGTTTTGATCTGCTGTAGGTATAGAGATTTTGCCAAACAGTGGGAAAATCTCTGGTAGCGGTTGCTTCATGCTAGAAGAAGCAGCAGATGAAAAATTTCCTCAGAGATCTGACCTCAATCCTCTGCCTACTGCCAAGTTCTCTACATGAGCTGTTATCATTTAACTTAAATCAACCTTTATTATGTGCTTAGCTGGTAAGATTGCATGCCAGTCCATTAACGTAACTGCTGAACATGAAAACTTTTCCTTCACTTCTTAATCTGTTATAAATATTCACTATATTTCCAAAGTATACTATAACTAAAGGTGCACCTCTTGCTGACACAGTTGTGGGTCTAATTGCATGCACACAGCTTGTATAATTTACATGGAAAAGCATTGACAATAAAATTGGATGCTGTGGAGAAGCTGCACATGGAGCAGTGGAACTGTATTTATTCTATGGAGTGATGGAGCACAACTGAATACCTTTGGGATGAGTCTGAGTGGCGTTTGTATCCAGGACCACACATTCAAAATCAGTACCTGACCTTGCTAATGCTACTGTGGCTGAATGCAATCGCATTCTTACAGCATTGTTTCCAAGATCTAGTGTGAAGACTTCCTGGAAGGGTAGGAGCTGTTACTGCTGGACTGAACATATTGGAAAGAAAAAGATCACATAAAATGTAGCCTGTGCTAAGGTTATGGCTTCTTTTATATTTTACGTTTTTTTTATTTCCAATATGTACAGTATGATCTCTAAACTAGTTCTATGTGATATCTTCTCCTTGTGGGGTTCCTTTGTCAATACGATACTGTTTGGAATAGCCTGGTAGACTTGAGCTAAGTTAAAATCTTATGTATCTTAGGTAATACACTCTATATACGTAGTACAGTGATATTTATCTGTATACAATATACAATTTTGGAACATTTAATAAACATGGTTGAATCAGTGACAAACTGACAGCATGCAGATTGAACAGGAACAGGAATAGTTGAGCCAAAACAGCAGATGGAGGTCTAGGCTGAAGCAGGCGTATGAGGAGTTCACTATACCATTCTCCTTTTAGAACAGAACGATCATGGTAAAGAAATCAAAAGAGTGCACAGAAGCCAAATAAAACAGAGTTACTCACTGTGAGCTGCAAGCAGGACAAGGGAAAGGCCAAACAACAGGCAGCACTGGACAGCTCTCATGTCGAGGGTCGTCTTTGACGGACACTTGAATTGCACAATGAAAAGCAGGTTGTTTGCTTCCAAAACCTGTGAGCTTAGGCTGGGCTATCAGAGAGCTAATACCCTAGCATAAGCGAACAGAGGAAGATTATGGGCTTGTTTGCTGAGGCCGTAAGACAGGAGTGGTACTTCACCAACTAGATTAATCAGGATGGAGAAACCAATTATCTCTCCCTCCCAACAGTGACCATTGTTTTAAAGTCTTTCTACGCTTCTTCCCTACGCAGCAGTCATCAAGCCGAGCATGGTGCAGTGCTGTGCTTTGTAAAATGAAAATATTATGACTCAAGGAGCAAGCAGAATGAGTCTGGCAAGAAAGCTGAACAGAAACTGCCCTGAGGATTGAAGTTTGTTGAGAGGACTCTCCACATTCTACAGTCTACATTATTTCTGCTCATGACACAATGTAAAGACTAATTATCAGAAGTCACAAGATTCCAGTCCATACCATGTGTGAGCCATGTTCAAGAGATACTCTGAAGGGAATTTCCAAGAGAGGAAAAATGGATTTAACTTTTAGGAATATCTTTAAAAGGTTTTTCATGAACAATCTCTTACAAAATTGGTGCTTTACTAAGAATCCTTTCTGGCACCTTTATTTTTAGCAGTGCTGCACAGGTAATATATTCTGTTGCCATTACCAATGAAAGCAATTTATTTATTTATTTATTTATCAATTTATTTGTTTGTTCGTTTATTAATTGCTGTACTATACAGAATTTTTTTTTTGAGTTTTGTTAAACTTTCAAAAGTTTTTTCATGAACATTCTCTTAGAAAACTGGTGATGTACAAAGAACCCTTTTTGGTGCCTTTATTTTTAGCAGTGCTACACAGGTAATATATTCTGTCACTGTTTATGACTGATGAAAGCAATTGTAAACTTTACTGTGCTTTAGTTACAGTCATTAAAATAGCAGGAATTATATTCATTCATAAAACACTTGGGGGCAGATTTACTAAGAGCACTTTGGGGGTGGCACTTTGCGCTGGTGGTGATGGCAAGTTTAGTGGGCTACCTAAGAAGAACTTCCATGCAAATAAAGCAGACTCAACTTGGTAATGGCCAGCACAATATAATCATATTTTGGCTCATATGCTTTATGTTAAATCAGACAGGAGATCATTTTCATGCTTCATTCTTTCAGGTTGAAAATAATGATTACTCATTTTCTCAATATTTTGACTTTGTAAATTGTAAATGATAATTGCAATCATTTTGAGAAATTTAAGACATTAACAGAAATTCAAGGAAAGTACGTAATCATTTACACTTTTTCTGTTTCAAAACCTGATCATTTTTTGCAGGTAGGTTGAGCTGAACCTCTATGCTGAGTGCATCTGTGATGATGTAACATCCCTGTGAAACTGAGCGGACTCAGGTCAGTTGAGAGTGATATATCAAAAAGTGACTGTGACATTTTTGCCACGAACATACATAAACCACAGCGCACAGAAGTCATTGTGTGTGCAAAGGCCACAGGGATGATGATGTAAGGAGTAACTTTAGTAAAGTAGGAATTGCAGACCAAAGTTTTCCAACATGCCTCATGCAATTGTTTGAAAAGAAAATTGTCAGATAATTATTGAGATACACTACCAGTCAAAGGTTTAGACACACCCAAGTAAATGGATGCTTCTGGTTATTTAAAATACATATACAGGCTTAACAGTTCCAACTGATGAGATGTCTGAAACAATGAATATCCTGATATACCACATATATCCTTGACGTGTCACAATATTATTTTGCCATTTCACCACCTTCATGTATAAATAAACTATATAATATATATTCTGTTGCACAAACATTGAGCTTTTTTTTAGCTCAGTTTAAAAGCTCTAGTTACCCTTTCAATTTAATGAATATTCATGATGGGCAGACTAATAGAATGGGTCCAAAACTGTCTAGGAAAAATCTTGTTACATTAACCTCTATAACAAGTTAAGAAAGCTGCTTCATAATCCTGTAATCCCGGTTTTTAAGGGCATCGCAGAATTCCATCAGTGCTATTTTATTTCTTCTTTTATTCTAAAGCAGCATTAAGCTAAAATTAAGGAAACCTTCTATGAGTAGCCATGTCTATATTTTTGACTGTTACTGTATTCATTGTAATAATCTCCTTCCAGTATTTTGCACTTTGAGGGCGAAGGCATAAAGGCAACAATGAGGCAAAAGCACAGAAGAGCAGTGACCTCCCCAGTTGTCTTTTTATAGGCACTGAAGCAACATTGTGCCTGTTTAGTGAATCGAGACAGCCACCAAAATGGAGTTTGCAATGGTGCAAAACATTAGTAAGTCTGCCCCCTAAGCTGATGAGGTGTCAAAACAAAGATTCAGTATTAGTTGCCCTTTCCATATGCATAATATAAAAAACAGAGACAATCCTACTCCACAGTGTTTGTGAGAACAAAGACAGGACAGGCTGTGTAACTCCCATATGAGTCAGAGTTTGACTCATGGCCAAATGGAATTGACTCATTGCTTACTGTATATAACACCTGCAGATTTCTCTCTGGCTCTCACATGCAGACAGCCTATTTCTGTGCCTGCATGTCGCTGGCAATAATATTACATCCTGGAACTAAGTGCTTACTGTCTACTGGCTTACTGAGAATGGCCATATTTTCGGGCAAAAAAAAGACACTTCCACAAAAAAACGAAAATGAGCAGTGCAATTAGATAACTGGGGGAAAACAGCAAGATGTACTCATCAAGACCTTGAGAAGTGGTCTAATTCTCAGCAGTCTACTTATTTTTCCGTTTAACTCTATGCCTCTACTGTAGTCTAAATCTGTATGTGCAACATCAAAAGGACAGGAGCAGCAGTGTTTATTGCCATCTTTTATTGCACTTTGTAAGCAGGTGCTGTATAAGTGAGTAGAGTCCCTCTTCAGGGAAACTTCTACTGTGCCACATCAACCGAAGCAGGACTGAGACAAATCCATCCAAATTGAATTAGCTACCTTAGGACCAGAGACAGAGGACATTTAAAATTGAAAAAAAAAAACTTATAATAAAATAACAATAATAATAAAATCGCACATCAGTTTTGCTAAGTGGCAAATAAAACATAAGAGTATCTACAAAAAAGATACACAAGGAAGCAGTTCTAACAGTATCAAAAACTGCAGATGTGTTCCTTTACTATATTCAGCTCATATCCACAGAAAAAAGGAAGTTCTGATTCTACCACATGCTTTTTTCAGAAGTTCATAATCGTATATGTATATATAGATATTATCTTTCTTATCATCACTTGTGTTTTCAAGTTCAAAGAGGGTACCACAGGAATTAATTTAACAGTCGGCTCCATCAGTGGTTGTCATGGCAACATCGCGGTTAACCTCATCCTCACTCCAAGCACACGCGCTTGCTCACTCTCTCTCTCTCTCTCTCTCTCTCTCAGACATACACACACTCTCATAAAATATCTTTACTGATGGGGAGCACATTTCTAAAAACTTCCACAAGACCCCTGTTACAGGTAAGTTGGTGCACAATAAAACATCGAAACATACAGTAAGTAATTACAGTGGATTTCAAGTCCAGATTGTCCTCCCGGTCCCTGGAAGTCCAGTTTCATGAAGGACGTCAGTAGTGTTAAAGATCTGAACACAGTCCATGATTCTGTCCAGCACTCAAAAGGACATATGCCAGCACACTTCCTGATACAGCTCTACTCTGCTTCAGTTTCTGTCTTGTCCTATAGAGGTGTGGACAGATTTCATGTGACGCGTGGCTAGCTCTTCCCCATTTTGGCAATCAACTCGTCACAGATCTTGGTCAGTTCCTCGATTTCTTTGTTCTGTAAAGTCAATCAGAAAACAGTGTGCTAATTAAGTTTTTACACTGCCTCATTTCATATTGGTTGTTGTATCACTAAATATTAACTGTGTTAGTGAATGAGAGAGAGTTTATTTCCATCTAAGCCTCATTCTAACAAACAAGGGTACATATCTCTAACCTCAGGATTCAATTTCATTGTATTTTTTTAGGAAATGATTCATAATGATAAATAATTAAATACGTACTTCATGAAATATTATAATAATAGCTTATTATCTTCAAAAAGCTGTTTAAGAACAATACAGTGTGTTTTACATGGGGAGTGGGGGAAAACATGTACAGGAGTGGAGTCAAACCTTCTGATCCAGTGTGCGTTCTAGTGAATCCACCTTCATCTGTTCTTTCCTCAGACTGGCCTGGTACGCTGCCTGCTCCTGCTTAGCTTTGGCACGCACTTGGGCGATTTCTGCATTGGCCCTGCAGGATGCCACAAACAGTCTCACAGTCAGCCACTGCCATGCCACATTATCCGTTTAACAGCATTACTTCAGGCCCCAGTAGACAAGGCAAATCAAAATATGCAGAAAGCAGCAATTAAGCACTAAGACTTATCAGTGCACTGCACTTACTTATCCAGCTTCTCCTCAGCATGGATTTTCAGTGCTTGGTAGCGCTGCTCTTCCTTGCGCACCCGAGACAGATATTCTTGTGCACATTTCTTCAACACCTCCTCATTCTATAGTGGGACAAAAAAATTTATTGGCTAAACAAGAGTAGGTCTTATATAATGCTAAGAAAAATACCATTCAAGCATTTCTTTTTATTTCTTTTATTAAGAAATAAAAAGAGCATTTTGATCATATAAATGATATAGTATGTGTCCAACAGTGCCCAGATACCCCTTCATTAGTGAATTCAGCTCCTGTATTGTACTGCATAAAATAAAAATAGCGTTTAAATACAATAAAACATCTGTGTGTAAAACAAATGTGGGCTCGCTTACTATGAAGGCCAAAATCCAGCCGGCTTCCAGTTGTCATGCACAAAATGTATTCCATCAATGTTATGGAAAGAAAATGTTAAACAGTTAAACTCAGGGTCTTCCAAAACTGGTGGAGACCTTATTTTTTGGTTACTGTGAAAAAAGTAACAGATGACAAACTTTCCCAGTGCCAGGGCTGTGGCATAGTGGAGCTAAAATTACCAGAACCATTTTACCAGAGTAATGCTAGCTAAATGCAATCAAATTCTCACAGTAATCCTCATAGCAGCTGCCTAGCACGCCCATTAAAAAGGCCCCATGAAAATAAAAATGATATACACTCATCATCAAAAGAACAGTTGCACCTGAAAAGGAAGTGTTGGATTGGAATGCTATTGGGAAGGAAGATAAAGGTTACCAGGAACAATATATGATGGTAAATTTAGAGTGATATGGGCAATATTTATTGAGCTACACATACAGAAGTAGTGTCTCTCAGTATGGCGCCGGGCCGCCATGTAAGTAACACAACATGCCAGGTCCTGCAGATTTTGCTGTGACATCTGGCCTTCTGGACATACGCGACAATAACCCGTTCATCTTGGTGCTGACCACGGTACCTCCACACACGGATTCATTGGTCGTCTCCACCAAAACAATAGCGGGACTCATCACTGTGATGAGGTAGGTAGAAGGTACAGCAATAAGGCCTGTCCCTGCTCACATTACATGCATAACTCAGCGTAACTCTTTAATCATTCACATGTCTCACAATGTCAAACCTATCCACCAAGTTTCACTCCTGTTGGTTGATTCCTTCTGGGTGCAACTTCTGGTGCAACTATTTTTTAGACGATGAGTGTATAATGTATGCTTGGATGTTAAATTACATATTGCAAAATATATTCAAATGCTCTTAAAAAAGCTGTTATTTGGAACTTTAGCCAACGCAGCCCTCCCCTCTCCCCAAGTAAAGCAATAACCTGCATTACATAAAGGAGGTTCATTGGTGTGTCAAATAAAGTTATTCAAATACAGGAGACAAATGCAACAAAAGGGAGAGAATTAAAAGGTCTGTTTGTTCACTTCTAAAGCTAACAGAGTGCTGCACAGGCTCCGCAGACCATACATAATTCTACCATTAATACTAGTGCAGACAGCTTTAGTGTAAAAGTTAATAACCAGTGTAAAAGTTAATATAATTTTTTATTGAGTAGATGCTAAATTAAACACGAGCATTCGGGGGACTCAATTTCTGTCTTTTGTCTTGGGCCCCATAATTGCTAAATCTACCCCGATTGGATGAATAGGTATCATCAAACGTTTGCACAGACACTATATTTATTTACAGGTATAGACCAGATGTAGATGTAACTGAGGTAATGTTAGCATGAAGCCTTAAGAACATAGTCCATCTCAGTAGCATAGCATATTAAACTCAAAACTCAAAACTCTAAATAAAGTTTGCTGCATATTTGTTGACTGAGAGAATCTTTCACCTTGCGGAAGCCTTCTAAAACGTCCTTCATTTTCTCATAGCGGCGGAACAGATCAGCCAGAGACTTCTCTACTGAGTTGAGATCTGCCAGAGCCTGGTCCTTCTCCAGAATCAGCTGCTGGATGGTGTGATGGGACAGAGATTTCTCCCTCTGTTCATCCTCTAAGATATACATACACACAGACACAGACTGGTGAGACCTTCATGGAATAAATCTGCTTCACTGTCATACACCCAGGTGTGACACAAAACCTCTCAAATATAATTAATTATTAAATATTATGTGTGTACACTCTCACACACATTTCCACACAGTCAAGCCTCCTCTGAGCAGCCAAACGGGAGGCTAACAGAAGAGGTGCTAATAATGGACTCAGTATATGATATGCATTAGATCACTAATGATGATCACTAACATTTGATGATGCTTGGTTTAACCACGGGGTTCCTGTAAAGCATGCAGACAAGACACACAGTACACAATGGGAAACCAAAGAGACGCCATCATGAGAGATGAGACCACCACAGAGAATCGACTGACCACTCTTCATTCGAGAGCCTTACAGGAAGACCTAAGACATTTTTCCATGTACAAAGTCATGCTTCAACCTGCTTAGCCTTATGTCCTTTTACATAACATATTCTAACATATTCAATACAGCAAAAATTTTGTCTTTACTAAAATGACTGCATTCATGAAAAGGGCGAAGTAAAAAGAATTTCACATGGTCATATTTCCTGTCACTTTACATGGACTGTAGATGTGGTTAGTACTATTCTGGATTTGAAAGCTCTGAAACAGCAACTAAGTAAAAGGGAAAAGATGTGAAAAATGAAAGATGAAGCAGACGAGGGTGGACAGAGAGACTCTGCCTCCTCGTGTCTACCGGATGTGTGTAGACGCAACACAAACAAACAAAAAGAAGAGTCCTTGTTACTTACCCGGCATGCCTGATTGGTTTATCAGATATTTATGGACAAAGGAGGGAGCAAAACAGAAAGAAGGGATTGTGTTAAGTCAGCAGGGAGGGATATGTGGGAGAAAAGTGTTACAGATACAAAAAAACCCTCTTCCTCCTCCATTGAGGTATCACAAGCCAAAGGAACGGATTAAAGTCACCGACAAGGTGTGAGAGCAAATGATGGAATGAACTAAGAACAATAAAGAATAAGCAGAAAACAGAATGGATGCAAAGAAGAGAGCGAAGGTAACGTGGCACTGCACTGAAAGAGAAATGGAACAACTTAGCTGGAACTGAAGAACTTGGAAAGAAGATTTGTTACAAAGTCAAGGAATGTCAAGGAGAGTTAAACTGGAATTAAAGAGAACTTAGGGTTAAAATAACTGTCAGTTTCCAAAACCTCAACACACAACTGGGGATATGACGGTTTTGGACTAGAGTATTGTTACAATATCGGTTGGTGAAAACCTAGTTAAATGGTGATGCACGGGACATATTTCAGTTTTATGAAGTGAATGCAAGACAAGTGGAGATGAACCAAGGTTGGGTTGGGAGCTTGAAAATTTGTGCTGGTAACTGACCAGTGGTTGAGTCCAGGAGCACGAATGACTTTTCTGTAGATTGAATGAAATAAAGTGCTATGTGAATGTGCGTACAGAGTAATGCAGGTCTCGGGGAAGGGGGTGTAGTATTAAACTTGTATGTCCATTTGTGTTTGCTTAGAAGAGGCAAGCTGCCATATAAACAGAGAACCAATGCAGCTGCATTTAAAGGCTTTATTATACATTCAGTACTCACCAATCATTTGTGCAATTGTCTTTTCATACTCTGCAACAATCCTCCTGCAGATAAGAAATGAAGGAAGTTGTTAAAGGAAAACTTTTTTACTCATTAACATAGCTGGGTGTAGCAGCATAACTATGGGCAGTGCACACTGGGTAGTCGTGCTGGGGCCTGGCAATGGTGCATTTGCGCATGGGGACCAGTGACAATCAGTCCCGGTCTTTATTGAATCCCATTATAGTGGAATCATTTTACACAACCGTGATTCATGGGCAGCTACAATAACTTAATACTGTATCTCAACAACTAACACTAACCTGGTTAAGATGTAGCAATAGCAAGCAAACAGACAAACTGAATTATTTATTGTTATTTATTTCTGTTTAATTCACTAGTCATGCATCTGGCTGTGCTTATTATATTTCTTAAATCTCCATCTTTTATGCCTCATTTTTCCTATATCTCATTTTCCAAAATTACTTGGAATAAAATCCCTTTCATTAACCTACATTAAAAGTAAAGAGCGTTTTTTGCTTTCTCTGTCATTTTGGTTATTTTGGCTAGAAATATATGTGTGCTGGAAGAAGTCCAATGGAGCGCTGTTTTTTGTACAAAGCAGGTTGCCAGAACTGTAAGCAGATGGATTAGCAATGCTTCCCCTTAGCCTCTTAGGTCTTCCTTATCCTGAGGGCAATCAGTCTAATGAGGTAAGCCCTTGTCTTATCCACACTACCAGGGCACCATCCAGCTGGCCCCCAGCCCCACCCTCAGACTCCAGCCTATGCCTGGCCCAGAGGAAGGGGTTTACATGGGCCACAGTTCTGGGATGAGTAACTTGCATCTGTCAAATCATGTCAAATGTGTAGGAAATAGAATTGGACTCTGAGCCACAGCTTCTTCTAATACAGGTCCACCACTGTCAAATGTACCTCAAATTTACACATCATCCTTTTTCAAAATATACTATCACGCCTGTTAAATCCTTTGCCATGTCATCTCCTAATGTGCCAGAGTCACAACCTGCATGAAGTGCATTCCTCCCTCCGCTCTAGAACACATTCATACTTTGGAGCTCTTTAATTGGTTTCATCCTCAGGTCTGAGCTTTGAGAAAAGTTTGGAGAGAGATAAATAGATTGACAGGTGCATAGAGGTTGACGTGTCAGCTGTAAGCTGATCACTGATACAGTATCAAAACGTATGCTTGATCCAGCTAGATGAAACTTTTTGACAGTAATACCATATAACGGAAATCCTGAATCGTGGAATTTTGACAGTAAGGGCAAAAGAGCTGTGTGTGTCATGCAGTTGAGTGCAGGATTACTTCATCTCCTGTAGTTCCTGTCGACTCTCCTCATACTTTCTCTGCCACTCCAGCACTTCTTTTTCCTTGGACACAATCTGATGATGAAAGCAAAAGCACATCATATACACCGACTTGGAATAGATGTGATCATAAACCAAAACTAGTCTGTTTCTGAGGTCACCCAGTCAGGAAATGCACAGCCCTCAATTAAGCATAATGTTCATATTTCATCTAGGCAACTGTTAATTCATTTTTCACAGGTCACTACACTGTAAATTACACATTCACTCGTATGTACCTCTTCTCTAGCTATGCCCAATGAGTGGTCCAGGTCCCGGGGTAAGTAGGGACTTTCTGTTTCGCTGTATGCTGTCCGGGAGTATAAGGAGCTTTTGGATACACCACTGTCCCCTGGGGAGGCCACCTCTCTTTGCTGCGTGTGGAAATATAGAAAAGATAAGAAATTGGAGAGGTTTTTAATCAATTGTCTGTAACCCCAATGACGGAAAAAAGAAGAAACACAAGCTTCTTCATTCATACGTTCATACTGGAGGGATTCTGAACCAAGCTACAAGGCAGCACATCATCTACAGGTTCTACACAGCAAAGCCACAATGCCAATGAGAGCAGGCTCTTGGCTCGGTTTAAAAGCTTGGCGCAGTTGGGATGAGGCTTCAGTTTGTGATTGGCCAGCCACACACAGCTGAGAGGCTGTGACAGGCCGACCATGCTGAAAGCAAAATGGTGGTATGCAGCTGCTCGTCGTGAAACAGCACAGCTGTGATTGCGTCCAGGCCAGGGAGGGAGGGAAATCAAGGAAGGCTCAAAGAATGACCCGTATGTTAGTGACATGCTGGGACCACATCACAGTTAAAGGAGCAGTATGTACTCAGAAGTTTTAATTATGATGGTTTGCAAAAAAAATTAAATAAAATAAATAAAATTGAGCAAAAAAGAGCCATCACAGATAATTTCAATTTCAAAAGAAGCAGTGCATTTCATAAAAACCTGAATGTACGCTAACATACTGTATATACCCTTCACTCTCCAGTTTATACAGTCCAAATAAGAAAACTAAGCTGGAAAGACAGTCCATAGTGAATTCACTGTTTTTGTAAAGTCATGAAAATCAATGCATATACATATATCCGTCTACTCAGTCTACAGCCCATACATGCTGGTATTATAAGGAGTGTTTTGACCTGGACTTGTTTTATAATGAGGCCCAATTCATGACAGCCAATCAGGACAGAGATATAACAAAAATAAAATGTAGGATGCAGGCCCTATAAACAAATACTCCCACATATAGTCATATTTAAATAATCAATAACCAAAGACAAAATTCTAGAACTAAGGGACATTCATTAGAGACACAGAGGGGCCAGGAGCACTGGCTTCTGTTATAATTGTATCACAGTGTTTCTGTGCAATATGTTTAAATCATTGTCCTTCATAATCAGCTATATGCTTCAGATGTAGCAGACAGAGATTAGGTAGAAAATGCTGGAGTATAACAACTCCAGACAAAATCAGCTCAGTCAATTCATAACTAAGTACAGATCATCAATAATTCACTGTCAGATGGTTTGAATCCATATCAAAAGCCTACACCAGAAAAGGCAAATCAAGAAAACGTCCATAATGCACCAACATTCTGAGAGAAATGTAAGAACGTCAAAGTAAAGGGAAACCAGCATCACTTCAGGCTTTGCCTCTGGAAAAAAAATCTCTCAAGATGAAAAGGAAATCCTGCCACAACTTGAATCACCAAGAGGCTCAGCCTTTCTCTGACCTCATGTCTGCCCATAGCCCTATATGGAAAGGCAATAACATGGCGATTTTATAGCTCTTGAACCCACCTGCTGCTTGGAGGTGCAGATTAAATCATCCCAACAGAGGTGGATTAGGAGATTATTCGATTGAGTTGTGGCTTTACAGAGGGCAGGGGGGCCACAACAGGAAGCAAATACACCATGCTTGGGGTGCTGTGTTGAGTCTGGCTATTGAATATAAAATAATGCCATTATTCTAGGAGGACCCTGGTGTTTCTGGTGGTCCACTGGTGTGGAGAGAAACGCTGTCTGCAGACCCATCATAAGAAGCCAGCGGGTTTGCAATGCACTCATTTAGGACTGACGGTCAACCCTTCTGGACAAACTGGACAATGTGTTTATGGTAAATGATGACTTACTGAGGGGCTGTGTAAACATGAAAAAGTTGACTGCAGAGATACTGTAATCTCTCTCTGTAGAGCTTCTTAAGATTTATGCAACTCAACTTACAATGGGTGTGGCTCCATGATAGGATGATGTTTATTGCATACAGTATGCTCCTTCTGTACAGTATTTCTATTAATTCATATCACTAATAGTGAGGTGTCAACACACTACAGGTCTAAGAGCATCTACATATAACTACATAGCTACCACACTATTGCTATTATATTGTACTTGTCATAAAGCCTGTGGATTTCTGGTTCCTTATCAATACATGGGGTGGGGGACTAGATGTTGTACCTGTGCAAACTGGGATGTTCTTCGACAGAGTTTTATTTCTGCCTGAGTGGATCTGCCTGCAGACTTCTAAGAAAATAACCACATCAATTTACATAGAGTGAGGCACAAAATAAGAACAATGGACAAAAGGAGTCCTGTCTGAATTAAATAATTATTATGATATGATATGATGCCTATATAATGTGTCAGAAGGAATGTTAATGTCATATACTGTAGGTGTGGAATGTAGTATATAAATGCAAGTAGATGAATGATGTAATCTTCAGTATCAGTGGGAAATTTACATGTTAGGTTTACTGTAACTAGTGACCAAACTCTTGGATAAACCTTCTAAGAAGGATGGGCATTCGGAAAGGAATACTCCAGCCATTTTCAGCCTAATTTCTACATGCCGTATGTGTAGCAGACAGTCAATGATCTTGGATAATAGTTCTGATGCACTTTCCTGTACTTGGTAAAAGTACAGAAAAAGCCAACGGGCAGGTGATTCAGCACATGACCATAGACTTTTGATATTAGTGAGTTTGACGTCAGTTTTTCTGTTCTCTTCTAAGAGCAGGGAAATTTCATCATAATTGGTCATATGCTACAGATGTGGCATATTATAATGAGGTTGAAAAATTAAAGTATCCATTAGAGGCAGTTTAGTTTGTAGTCAACGGACAGAGTGACGGTGAGTAGAATGGGAGGTTTTCTCTTAATGTGGAATTCCACTGATTTCTCAAAACGTCTGCATAATAAAATGACCAAAGAAAGTCATTTAGAGTGGTTTGATGTGAAATGCTTGGTTCTAGAGTAACTTACCGGGTCAGAATTGTTTATAGAGGTGATGATAGGAACCAGTTGTTTGAAGAGTTTAATGGCTCTAAAAGTTACCTCACAGAAAAGTATGTACACAGTGGCTGGCGCGCATGACTTTCTTTCTGGTTTTGGTTTTGGCCCAAAGCGTATGTCATTCATGGCATAGAGGTATATGCAGAGTGGCAAAATAGCAACTAGATAAATTATATTTTTTACAGCTATTTTTCCATTTGCACACATTATATATTAAAATTCAGTGTCAAGGTTGTGTTTGCATTGCAGACATCGCAACCCCCTTCTAGCATCATCATCATTGCCATCAAGTCTATAAGTTTCTTAAAAGACACAATTTGACATCAAACACTTATACTGACATTTTAAAAATCAGTGGAATTCTTCCTTAACAGCTTGGTTATTAGCGCAGGGAAGGTGTACAGAGGTCCAACCCAGAGGGAAAGGGTAAAGAAGGTAACACTATGGGGCTATTCTAGGTTGGCTGGGTTAGATTTCTCTCAAACATCTTACTTTAGCCATGGCAGAACCGTTGATATTCCAGCGACGTGGGCTGGGCTTCTTAAGTCGAGACTGTGGAGCGTGCAAGACGAGAATGTGAGCATGGAGTGGAAATAACACACATGAGGTGTGAACAGTGTGAGGTGTGAACACTGTGTATATGTGATTTTTGATCTGAGAAATCTTTCACCTGAGGCCCACTTATTCATTTACCAAATAAGCATTCCAGTAGTCTGTGAGTCAACTCAACAAACCAGGCCAGCGCAGACTAGACAATCAGCAAAACTGATCAGAGCTCAGATGTTTATATGCAAATTCAGACGGCCTGTCTACCCATGTTATTCCAGAGTGTTAGTGTCAACTAGTCACATCAGAAATCAGCGACAATGTGACAAGGAATTGAAGCAAACAAAGAAAATCAGAACTTTGGACTCTCACTTTTATGTTTTGGATTCAGTTCTTTGGACAGATACCACCTGGGTGATTTGAATGAATAATGATGTGAATAATCATGACAAACTGAACAACAGAACAGCATCCCAAGTCACATTGATCTTTATCTATATGCATCTGCTATCCAGGCAAACATGCAGGATTGTCAGTAAGCCTTCAGAGAAGACACACCTCTCTCTCTCTCAAGAGGGTGTCGGTTTGGGAGAAAGCAGTACCAATAAGGGAGCGGGGGCTGGGTTATTGATGTCATGTGACAAGAACCGGGAAGTGAACGTGGATGTTGGGCCACTCCCACAATGTTGAGGTAGTATATGGGTATGCACTCCTCCTCACACCAGGGCGCAGTCAAAAGAAATCACCCATGCTTTCACACACAAACACACACTCACACACACACACTGCTACTACAGATTCCAGTTTCACATACTCGCAACACACACGGTCTGCAGGGTCAGGCTATAGGTATGCACACACACACACACTGGCTCAGTGCAATACCTGAGGGGAAACAGTGGATAGAGAAGGGCTCTGAGAGATGTTTTTGGCTACCTGCAGAGCCTCAATCCTCAGGGCTGCGAGCACCAGCTCCTCCTGGGCCGCAGGGGCGGGGGGAGAGGAGGAGAGGGCCAGCAAAGGGGAGCAACGCGAGGGGCATGGGACGAGGAGGGAGAAGGATTAACTCTCACTGAGTTTAACAGAACACATGAACAGACAAATACATACACAAATACCTTTCAGGTGCTCAAATTAGCTACATTAGCTCTGCAATGCAAATTAGCTCTTAAACTCTCAGCTGTTCTCTTAGTTTTGAATAATAGAATCTCTGTATGCTTTGGAGCTGTTGCTCTACCAAATTGTTAGGTATCCCCTAAAATGATTCTGGTAAATGACCCTTAGAAGTCTCTGTTATTTTCAGTGACAACAAAAGCATGTTGAAACTGATATTAGTTTTTCTATCAGTTTCAGAAAGTGTTTCTGAAGACACTATCTCAGTTGTTTCTATTGTTGTGCATATTGTTTTAATGATTGCCATGTTTTAGCCATAGGGTGCCATTAACACAAACAGAAAAAAAAACAGTTTGAAATGAATGTTTAAGTCTGTTGATAAGGAACCTCAGTGGTGAACTGTGATTTTGTCCATTCTAGATTTAACCCTGACATATGAAGCTTGTAGAATAGATTCTGTGTTTTATTTAAAGCTTGTAACATACAATAATATTGGCTTTGCATATAGCAGTTTTCCAGCGAGTCCTTCAGGAAAGAGACCTGGCACAGAGCTGTCGCCCCTGTATTCCATTCTTGAATTGTTTGACTACAGCTGTCACACACAGCTAGGGCATCCAGAAGACCTAGAGTGTCATTTTTCTTATGTAATTGAACCCAACGCATTGTGAATCAAACATGAGTGATTGAATCTTCAGTCCCTAAATATGCTGCTGGTTTGAATAAAACTTTATGCCTTGAATTCAGTTCCCCGGTAGTGTATCTAGATGCCATAGAGAAACTTTTCTATTTATTTATATATATATATATATATATATATATATATATATATATAAACTGAACAATGAAACGTGAGAAGTACTGCAATACTTTCAGAGTTTTTAAATTCAATAAGTATGATGATTCTGTTCACTGAAAGTGAATCAAAAATTACAGACATGTATTTTCTAGTTTGTTGAAATCACTATGCCTAAAAGACCATACACATGTACCTGATTATGTAACTTACTGGGTGATTTAGTTTGTAATTGTAATTTAAGTACTGTAGCAAAATGGCATTGGTTATAGACTTCTAAGGGTTACAATTACCACACAAGTGTGATGAAGGCTGAATTTATGTCCGTCATACTAGCAGATACATTGAAACTGTATCACATCATTGCAGACCACAATGTAGATGTAATCTACACTGTATTCTTGGGTTCACCCCGGCTCTGAAAACTGAGTAATACAAACACAAAAAATATGAACAGAACTGAAATCAAGACATATAACAACAAAGAGGGGCTGAGACACAAATCAGGACACAGAAGAGAAGAAAACCCTGAAGACAAAACTGAAAGAAAACATTCACACAAGGGCTCCTCAAATCCACACAACCATACACGTTAACAGCAGAAGAGTGAGGGGGGCCAAGGAAGAGGGGCTTGGCAGGCAGGATACTTTCTACACACCTGCAGTTTTTGGGCGAAGGCGGTGGGGTTGGTCTCTGCCAGGTCAGGCTCCAGGTAGTTGAGGGGGGCGGCTGATTCACTAAGTCTGTCTAAGAGGGATAGATCGGAGGGGTCCGCAGGGCCCTGGGAGGGGGACTGCGATGGAGTTTAGAGTTGGAGAAGGATAGGAGGGGGAGGAAGGTGTGTGGGTGTCAGTAAAGCAAAGCAAGCAGGGCCACACATCCTCAACAGTGGGGCTTCCTGAAACACCTAAGATGGGTCTTTTAACGTTTGATTTATTTTCTCTGCTATTTATTAATGCTTCTGTTTTACATCATCTGATGACATCACTCAGATAATGGTGAATTTAATGCTAAACCTGATCATCAGCATTGCCTCAAGCAGGCAAACAGCTTAGACTTTGTCTCCCTCTAGAGGTTGAAATGAAGACAGCACTTGAACTGAGAACTAAGAGTAATTCGGACAAGCAGCTTTATAAACAGCAACAGAGGCTGTGGTGAAAATAATTGACCCTCTCCAAACAACGTTTGTTTAACCTACAGTACAGTTAATGAATTATAAAGTAATAATAAAACCAACTTGAACATTTAATTACAAACACTAGTTATTTAATCTTCATGACATGATAATGGTCAAGTCTTGTAGTTCTGCTGGATTATGATCATTCATACTGACCGCTCCGTCTCGTTCGCTGCTCTGAGCACGATTCTGGGACTGGCTTTCTCTCTTTCGGCTCTTCTCCGAGGTCAGGGTCTCAGGGGCGCCACGGGATGGTAGCACAGGAGACTTCCCCTCAGCTGAGATCTGAGCTTCCATCTCCTCAAAACTCCTACAGGAAGAAAAATTATTTTGTTGAAGGACAGGAATTATTACTTGCATAACAGCTTTGCATGATAACACTTTGATGCAACAAGATTGTATTCCAAGTAATTTTAGACTGTTTCTATTGGCCCATTCATCTTCAACGTACACAGCATAAAAGGTGGTTTGTTTGTGTCTTCAAATAAGTATATATATAGAGAGCATATATATTAGAGAGAGAGAGAGAAAGAGAGAGAGAGAGAGAGAGAGAGAGAGAGAGAGATGACAAGAAAATAGATATAGATATATTTATATATGGAGTGCATGGAGTGGATTTTTACCCTGTGCAGGGAGAGTTGGGTCCTGAGTCATGCATACTGGAGCTCTGTTTAGAACTGTCTGTCACTGGATCCAGATTTAGGTAGAGAGATGGTTTCTTCACTGAGAGAGGCTGGGGACAACAGAAGACAGACTGACTCAAAAATACAAACTAAAACAAACTAAAGCTACACGCAACACTTATTTAAAAGTAACTGTTTTAATGTATTTTTTTACAGGTTAAGTGACATGCTTACAAGTTAAGCATCATTCTCACAGGTTCTTAATTCTCTGTTTGAGACAGATACTTACTGGTGTAGTGGTGCCAATCTTCTCCATATATTCAATCTCATAGTCTGTAACAACAAATGACACATATTTCAGATAAGAAAACACGATGGAGTGAGTTTGAGCAACTGACCTGTAACGCCTGCATAGAAAGGACTACAACATGGTACATCATGAATGCCGTCTCTGCCATAGGCCCATAATGAGCTATCTCATAGCAGGACAGTGTGACTGTAGAGCATCTGTGAGGCAAGCCCAATCATAGAAACTCTCACACACACAGACAGGCGCAGACACACAAACATGGACAGACATACACACACCCTGGTACAGTTGTGACCCAGTTCTGGTGCTACAGAGACCGCTCCAGGCTAATGCTCGTCCTATTAGAAGTCAGGCAATGATAAATTTGCAGTCATTTTTGTCATTTGACTACGATTTTGAGATGTTAACATTATTTCAGTGCACTTTTAATATGAGACACACTGGTACCCATCCCTCCAACATTAGCTCAAAGCAAAACAAGGAATTCAAATACATTAGAAAAATATGCCATTCATATCTCATAATTAGACACAGAGCTTCAATTTTACATATGAGAGCAATGCTTGTTCTAGCTGATTTAAAAGAACTAATCTTAAACTTATTCATCATTATGTTTTCAAAGTTTTGTTGGAAACCATGCTCGATACACAGGCCCATATGTAATTACTCTGAAATAACAAAAAACTAAATGATCCAGTGATGCAGTGTTATACAAAGGTGTGGATATATAGCATTGTAGAAGCAAGCCTGTATCTTAAAAGCTTTTATCCTGCTCCAGTCCGCAGGTTCAGTCTGGTATTTGCATTGATATTATTCTTGTTCTGTGTGAAGAAAATTTGTCTGAGTCTGTATCTTTGATGCAAAGCTTAGTGAAAGCTCAGAGAGCTATAGTGTTTTTTTACCTGCAATGCAGATAAACATATAGACATATGGCAACCTGCAAAAGACTTAGGCCATCTAAGAAAATGAGATGTGATCAGAACAGCATTATTTAAAAGCATTATTTAAAGCATTATTTAAAAAGCACTAGCATTATAAATATTATAAACACAAATAAATACAACATAATGTAATTTTATGCATATGTCACCTTGATGAAGCCTTGATGAAGACTGGCCTAGTTCAACAAACCAATCCTTTATTAACCTCCTCCTTCCAAATATTCCAGTTTTTCACAGTTTACTGTAGCTCCATAGAAGGAGTCTTTGTAAGATAAAATAATTTACAGAAGGAAAATCTTAAATATGGTAGCTGGCAAGACACTCACTGTCTCCAAGACCAAATCAGATGCTGTTTCTGAATGATTCTGTATTTATATCTGAAATATTACAACACTAGGCTGCAACACTAGCCTAGTATTACATATAAATCTATGTAATAAGTAATGTAGCATATGTCATATGTGAAAAGTTTAGTATTTGCTTTGTGTCTTGTTATACTGGTGGTAAGAAATATGCCAATTTCTCAAAAACTCATTTTTCCTACACTGTAAAAACTGCAACCTAAAATATTACTTCAATTTGTTACATGCAATTGAATAAGCTTTACTTGACTCAAAAAACCACTTTGATTGAAAGAATCATTCATTCAAAGTCCTTTGTTAGGTTGGATAAACCTAATTCATTTGCTTGTAACAATTTTGTTTAGGTTGGACCAACAAAACACTTTAGAGTATGTATTGTATGGAAAAATTTAAGAGACCACCTCAAAATGATCAGTTTCTCTAGTTTTACAGTTTATGGGCTTGTGTTTGACCAAAATGAGCAGTTCTGTTTTATTCTATACACAACTGGAAACATGTCTCCCAAATTCCAGATAAAAAATTGTATTTTAGATCTGTTTATTTAGAAAGTGACTAATGGTGCCTCCAGAACCCTGTTTTTTGAACCATGCTTGCTGTGCATTTCACCCCAGCCACCGGTCGTCAGTCTTTCTGTAGGTCACTTGAGGTCATCTTACAGTGTTTAAGTGACATTCGAATGAGGTGACACTCATCATGGTCAGTAGAGAGTGGTTTTCGCCCTCTGCCAGCCTGTAGCTGTGTTGTCCTGTGTGTTTGCTGCTTGACCTTGTTCTTATGAACCAGACGCTCACTGTATCTGCCAGTACAGCTAGAACCAAACCTTCTGTTCCTCACTAAGAACCTGCTGTACATGTGGAGATGCTGATTTAAGAAGGAACTGGAGTGGTCTCTTATTTATTTCCAGAGCTATATATAAAACAAAAAACAAACTATATATATATATATATAGCAAAGAACATGCTTAATAACAAAAGTTTACAGTCTTCTCAGGAATGATGAGGTAAAATGATATTAGATGTGCTTGGTTGCAATGTCGGACATTCCCAGAGAAGTCAGGACCCAAACCTTCTTCTAACATTCTTTTAATGTTATATGCTGAAAGACATATACTGACTAAACAAGTTTCATGGCTACCGGAGATAGTGATGTACTATAAACAAAGTGGGTTAGTCTAATGGACACTTTCTCCTAGCCAACACGAAGCTGATCAAGGACATAATAAAGAGTCCTGTGTGAAGAGCTCTCACCATGGTTTTGTGCAGGTAAGTTGGTCTCATTGACGAAGGCTGTAAGATCAGAGGGCTGAGGGAAGTCCTGGACGTCAGATGTTAGCTCTGCCTCCACATCATGCCGAGCCGCCCACTTCTGGTTTGTGGAGGATGCCAGTTTCTCTTCATCCGTGGCATGATCCTGCGCATGATCGGATAGCGTGTCGGCCGGGGAGTCCTGCAGGGGATTGTGTGTGTGTGAGATGGTGGGCGAAAGTGGAGAACACACAGGACAACACTGTCATGATATGAGGTGACGGCGAAGGAAAGACACAAATGGCCTTCAGAATGATAAAACAATGGTTTACGAACGTGAAGAAGTGTGGGTGTAAGGAAACTTGACCCACCTGTGCAGACTGATCAGTTACAGGGGTCCTCTTTGGAGACCTCTTCACTCTAAAAGTATTACTGCAAAACAAGAGAGAAAGGATGAGAACCAAAGTTCCAAGATAATCTTCAAAAAACAATATTGTGAATTCTATTTGTGCTTACATACATACCTGTTATACTGTTCATGCAAACGTTAAAATTTAGCAGTACCATTTTATATTTAGACCTTTAGACTATTAAGCGTATTATTAATAGTGTTAAGATTCATCAATAAATAAAGTTAACAGTGAAACAACAGGGGTAGAAATTTGAGAATTTAAGACTGTTAGTAACTGGACTGCCCAGTATTTCACACAATGGATGCTATTGTTAGTGTGTTATGTGTATATGACGGGGTGCAGAGTATTGTTTTTGTTTTATGCTGCATGCTTCCTTATCCCTTTACCATTTTAACTGTACTTTGTTTTTTCTTGAGTCAACTCAAGTTGAGAACACCAGTTTTCACCCAACTCAAAGTTCTTAGTCAAGTCAATAGTTTTTAAGTAGTGCCTTTCAGTAAGGTAATAAAATAATTTTTAATGTCTTATTTTCCCACTAGCCAGGAGTCTTTCCATCACACAGTCCTACTAGTTATTTTCTCCTCTTGGGTTCTCACTTAGGGATGGCTAAGCATTGCTGATCCATTGCACCTCTCAGGAACACCTGAAGGACCTCAGATCTTTCGTCCGTATATATTTAATACACTGCACAGTACATTTGGTGTTTCAACTTTTGAAGGATAGCATGGTCACATGTTGTGGAACTGTCTAGTAATTCATCCCAACAGTTTGAATCCCAGCAATGCCAAAGCTATCTATATCTGAAAGCCAAAGTGGAGAAAATGTCTGATGGCACTGTGTGATGGAAAGAGTCCCAGCTAGTGGTGACACTGAGTAAAAAAATGTGAATTCTATTTTTTTATTTAACTTATTTTTTTACAGAACTATAAACAGAGATTTTTTGACTCAGTTGAGACTTTTCAGCAGGGTGAAGTATTCTGCCCTGGAACTAAGTCAAAGTCTAGAAATCTGTTATTATATTATTTTAATTTTTTACATAATTCTTTGTCTGTTTTTTTTTAGCGTGTTTATCTACTGACGGAAACTCCACAGATACCTTTAACCTGTCTTTCAAATTCACCGCCCAGTGCCTAGTGACTACCTTGAAGTGACCTGAATTAGGTCCAGTAAATAAGTGTCGTCGGTTGTTGCTCACATGATGTTACTCCGGACCACATGCTGTTCGTATTGGACATGTCTAATCCATTGACCCAGATACAGTTAATGTTGGTTTCTAGTTTACTTCAAATTGCTCACTGACCCCATCAAACAACAGATGTCCACTTGGCATAAGAATCTTTCATCAAAGCATTTCTATCTTCCTTACACCTCAAAGCCTATAGGGTGAGTTACATTAATTAAAAGTTAGGACTGATGTTGGAAAGTAGGAAGAAATAAACCTCTGAAAAACAAATCGCATGTTAAATAATATTTAAAAATGGTATGTTCGGAAAGCAAATGGTGATGTATGTTAACATTACAGATGCTAAATTATTCTGTCATCTCTCTACTTACAACAGACAACAGAGAGAAGAGAAACCACTGGACTTCCTGTGACACGAAGCAACAGGGAGACAAGTGACAGAGAGACCGACACAGGACAAAAAGTCATGCACACACACACGCAGTCTCACACACACACACACTCTCACACACATACCTATTGATGACTTAGAGACACACAAACACGACATAGAAAAATATGCCAAGGCAGTGCACTAGAGGGCAGAATAACACAGAGAGAAGAGTGCGCACTGTATTCTTACATTAGACAATGCAATACTCCACACTGAGCTTGGACTTACGATTTAAGTGGCTTTTTCTTGTTTTTGGCTGGTTTGTTCTGGTTGTGGTCCTCTAGATCACCGAGGTTTTCATTCTCATTTTCATTGTCATTGCTGGAGATGTCAAAAGGCGCGGCTTTAGGAGGCGAATTCCCCATCTTATTTGATGGCTTGAAAGGGTCTATGGAGTCATCAAAAGAGTCTGGGTCGAAGCTGTAGCTTGCCCTAGTCTGACTAGGGGAGTTGGGGATACCTTTGCTTGATGAAAAGGGATTAAAATTAGGGTCGTCCCATTTGTTTGCGTCAAAGTTGTAAGATGCTTTGGGAATGTTTTCATTGTCATTTGGAAGTACTGCTGCAGGGGCATTGTCTAGCTGTTCCGTTTGTGGTGGGGGAGCTTTCTTAATCCCCAGCTTTGGCTTTCTGAGAGGCATTTTGGCCCCTGGCTTTTTGCCTGGCTTTTTCGGAGGGAGAGGGGTGGTCTGTGACGCGTCTCCACTTTCCTCAGAGTAATCAAACTCCAGTCTGATAGGCTGCCGCTTGGTGATTGGCTGTTCCTCGATGTTAAGGGGTTGCTCTGTGGGAGGTTCAGCGGGGGCAGCTGGGGTAGAGGTTGGGAGAGGGGGGCTTTTGGGGGGCTCTGGGAGAGAGGCAAAGTCAGTTTTCCTACCCAAGACAGGAGAGTTAGCAATCTTACTGCCACCTGTTTGGAAAGGGTCAATGTTTTCAAAGTTGTCTGGGTCCCATTTGTAGCTGGCGCTGGGAGGGATAGGTGAATCCTCGTCCGGGATGGGTGGAGATTTGTCCTGGGGCTCTGTGGTCACTGGTGCTGGAGCAGGACTACTCTCTTCAGCTAGGGGTGGTGGGCTCTCAACTCTAGGCTTGATCCTGCTCCTCCTGAGAGTGCCTGCAGGGCTTGGGCTGGGGCTCGGTGAGGTTGTGGGATGCTCCTGGTCACTTTGGGTCTGTGGAGGGCTCTCCACAAGGGGCTTCTCCCTCTTTTTTACCTCGGGAGTGCTGCTGGAGGAAGCAGTCCTGGAAGTGCTACTCTCAGGGTTAGAGTTCTGCCTGGATAAAGGTTTCTTTTTCAAGGAGCCGGGCCGAGGCTTTTTAACCCTGCGGAGGGTCCCCGGGGCACTCTCTGTGCCTATGCTGAAGGACTCTGTCCGGGGGTGGATTGATTTGTCATTGGTGCCCCCTGCAGGCTTGTCTTCAGGGCTGCAAATGTCTAACTCTCCAGAGTGGAGGCTGAGGGAGCGGGTTAAAGGTGTACGACTCTGTTGGCAAGAAGTAGCAAAAGCAGATGCTGGAAATGGGGCAGCGGTGAGTATATGGTCAAGGTTATAGGTGCCACTGCTAGCTATGGGCTTGTCCTCATCAAAGACAATGGACTGGGAGCGACTGGGAGGGTGAAGAGGATCCTCGAGCACATCACTGGCAGAAGGATCTGCTACAGAGACAGAGCCAGGACAGGAGTCTGAGAAACAGGAGGATAAAAAATACAGTTATTTTAAAGAATGTGTGGTTAGAGCAAACACAGATGTTTGTGCTAAGTAACATACATAATAATGGCATGAATAAATACATTTGAATTTCTTTTTAATTGACCCATTTTGACAGTCACGTAGACAACTTTGCGGTATTTGGCATTGTACACTGTAATGAAGACACAGGAAACATGAGCAAAATGTTGCATTTCAAATACAATCACAGCAAAATAACAACCTATAGACACAATACATAAAGACACAATACATAAAACAAATACTAGCCTGAACAAATGTAATTTAATTGAGATAAGAAAACACCATTTTAACAAATGCAGTGTTATAATTTTTTTGAGTTGTATGGCAAACAATAGAGAAAAGATTTATGTCTGCTGTCGCTTACATGCGCATGTCAGTGTTCATGTAAATATGAATTTGTAAATACAAAGACACATTTAAATTGCTTTTTTAGCAACATAACTGAAATATGTGTGTATAAATGTGGGTTCATTGTGTGTGTGTGTGTGTGTGTGTGTGTGCGTGTGTGCTTGTGCATGCCAGTCTGTCCCACTGTGATATGGGATGAAGGTGATGTAAATGTGCATTGTCCACAGCAAAACTGCAATCATTAATCAGACTGCATTCATTCATAATAAATGATTTAGACATCAGGAATTAAAGCAATATCAGAATTAAAATTTATTTTATGCAGTTAATTTGCTGCACTCAAGATGTGGCTTCTCTACATCTTTAATGAATGCCCACTAGAGGGCCTTAGTGAACAGCCTCATTGTCTGCTAAACAAAGACTCATTAGACCCATTTATTTACAAAAATGAAAACAGTTTCTAAGCAGTGTAGACATTTGCACCTGTTTCAGTATTTTATCTACTGTGCTATGCTTATGTTTCTACAGATAATGTACAAAGGACCTTAAGAGTGTTTGATGGTGATTTTATTTAATTTAATGGACTGACTTCTCCCAGGTACTTTCTGCACTCTTCATTGTTGTCTGCACCTATGTTTTGTTTGTAGTCATGTGCCTGTCATTTGATTAATCTGTATTTTATTCTGTTCCTGTACATAAAGTTCTCATTTTCCTGTTTCCTGGGTTTTTCCAGGTGTTTGTGATACCTCTTCGGTTTGATCGACCTAGTTTAGACCTGTTGGTTTGCCCATGTTTGCCCACAACTCACTACTACAGGTTTGAGCATGAAATGGTGTCCATAAAGAAACTTTACATTTAGATTAGATTTACATCCTCACATTTGTTACATGGACCAGATAATTAATGTAGGATGGTCTTAATACTTCCACACTTTCTAAGCAGTCTACTAGACAGTGGTGTTAATACACATGATAATAAGACTAAGGAAATTATTTTGAATTTGAATGAATTCAGGGAGAGCAGACTTTAATCCATACACACCAGCCATTATATGGGCATGCTTACATTTCTATTGGTTTCAACAGATTTGTGTCTTTGTGTAGCTGTAACCTTTGGTGGTGTTGGGACTAACTGGGAGGGTGGAGAGGACCAGTGCTCACCTGTGTCTGTGGGGGGCGGAGGTTGTGTGCTGGGCTCTGGATGCTCTACTGGGGGCACTGGAGGGGATGCAGTCTTCACAGGGGTAGTGGATTCAGGGGTTTCAAATGCACCATCAGAGTCTGAGCTCCTAAAAGAAAGCAGGTAAAGAATCACTTACATTGGTCCTATATCACTTAGACTATGATCAAAATACTGTGTGACCCACAGCCAAAATCCACCATTATGTTATTACTACAGTAGGAAGCAGTACAGCATTCAATAATCGAAACTGACACGGCAAACAAAGAAAAGAACATGTACCAGGATAGCACTGCTTGTCCACAAGCGTATGTTCATATTTCTGACGTGAAACTCTATTTATAAGCCTTTATACACAAGCCCATCACACTGGAGAGTCATTAGAATCAATGTAATGATCCATTCATTCATGATGCACACTTCTCAGCTCGTTTCTGCGTATCTGTCCCTGGAGGGTTGGCTAAAGCTGGAAAAGAAAGAGCTGAATCTGCAGCGAGGAGACGGACAGCGCCGCAGCTCAGACGTGCATCCAGCCCTCCCTTTCTCTCCCTTTCTCACAGACTCTCCATCTAAAACCACCTTTACATCAAAATTAAACACAATGACCATACAGTGCTTCTTAAAACAGCTGCAGACAAAGCCATAGCAACTTCTATGTAGCCAGGGGCTCCAACATGTATGGATCAAGGACAGACATATTACCTAACCAAACCATGAAGCATACAGTGCAGACATAAGCACATACAGTAAGCCTGTTTGCTATTACATATGCACACACTCCATTTGTCTAAATACAATCAACATGGCAAGCAGCAAGTATTGGCAAGTAGCCCCTGCTGGATTTGCAGACCCACCCATCTCCCTGCACATATATGTGTGTCCAGTACATATCTGTCCTCACCAGCGGTTCTTACCTCTGCCTGACCGGCCCATTGGCTGTCTGGATCATGTAGTCATGTTTGGAGCTCCAGGTGAGGCGGTGGAGGAGCCCGATAGCGGGGTCACCACCATCCCCTGTCCCCAAACCCCCCAGCAGCGTGTCCCAGCCCCATCGAGCCCATTGTAGTGGAGACAGAGCCTGCCACGTACTCACCGCCATCACTGCCACCGGCCCCACACTCACACACACACATACACAAGCCCTCTGCCAGTTCTTCTCCTTTTTTCTGCACAGCTCTCTTCAGTTCTGTTGTCCTTTCTGCTGTTTTTCCCTCTCACACTGCCTTCTCTTTACCATCTCCTGCCTCCCTGTCTTAGATTGCAGTAGCTTCCTCTCTGGCTGATGGTGGGCTTTTTTTCAAGAGAGGCTCGATGCAGAATAATCACCACCTGCAGACTCGCTGCCTCCCTCTCTCGCACTCTCTGTACCTCCCTCTGCCTCCCTCTCTCTCTTTCTCTGACACTCAACCAGCCTCCTCTCTCTCTCTTTCTGAGCAGTGAGGCATAGTTCTCTCGGTCATAGTGTAAAAAAACTGAGTTGTAGAAGGAGTAGAAACACATTCTCTGTTTAAGAAAGTAATTTTCACTCTCTGTTTTTTCAGTGCTTGTTCTTCTCATAGCCTCACCTCACCCTCTTTTGCTGTACTGAATACTAATAAACTGATGTTCTGGCCAAAGCGCAGAGAACACACCCAGTGATTCTGCTACACAAACCTAAAAAAACAGCAACACACACACACAGCAACCACTGTTAGAATGAACTGGTCACAACATAGACAGTATCCGCTGCTAGAATGCTAAAATTACTGATCTATTACACACATTCTGACTGAAGTATAATAATTTCATGTTGATATTCATTGTACCCATATAATGGGACAAAGCTATTAGGCAGTTAATGAATTGTATCACTATGTATGTAAGTGAAACCTGTTTGTCTATTTGCAAATTAAATTCTGTATCTTTTTTTTTTCTGAAAACAGAATAGCTTCATCTATGTTACAAATAAAGATAAAGATCTCATGTGGGAACTGTTCTGATGTAACATACTATAAAATGTACACGTTTGTAAACGGCAATATGGATACCCATACATAAACATAAACTTACAAATTGAGACACACAAAATCGCAACAGTTCCACCCCTAGCGAGATAAAGTTAATCAGTTGGGGGGAAATTCTCCCTTGTGAAAAGGAGAGATCTTCCCTCAGCTCAGTTAGTTTCCTCAGCTCATTTTTTTTCAGTGAACAATCTCACTATCCACTAGGAAATGTGTCTCACTTGAATATCAAAGAAATCTACCTAGATTAGCATTACAGAGACATTTCTTTCTACTGGATTACAAATTCTCTTCTTCTGGAGAGCAAGAACACTGTCTCAAATATCAATCCAATTCATCTTTGAGGCAGAATAAAACTTCACCTCCAAAATAAAAACACACTTCTAATGCAAGTCACCAGACATTTTGCACCATTGTTTTAGTCCATTCATCATGAAATTTACCCGTAATGTTAAGGGCAACAGACATTTTTAAATTATGTCAGAAGCTGAAAATGGACAAAAATAGAAATACAAGGTTCAGACAAATGCAATATATATGCAACCTCAGCCAGATGTGGCTCACTAATTACAAATGTAGTAATGTGGGTACAGTTTTACACTCACATCTAGATACTAGAATACCTTAGATTAAGCAAATGTAACCAGAACAGATTTTTTTACCAATGCATATTGTTTATGTCTTGTACATAATTTGCACATACATGTACCACCTGCAACAGCTGACTGCACAACTTTAAATATAAATATAAACAAACATTTAAGCTGACATGTAACTCTTGAATAAAGATAGAATAAAGAGGAAGAGAGAGCCTTACCCCTTGACTAGTTTCTAGATTTAGATAGCATTAGCCATTCATAATTTTAATCAAGCATAACTGGTTGTCTTTTTCAGAACAAAGACAGGGATGGTGACATGCCTTTTAAATATTGTTTGCATACTGTGCATATTGTGTAAGCTAGTTCCTCTTAAAAAAAGAACAGAATGTTTTTTTGTTTTTTTTGTAGGAATTATGATTTTTCTTACTATTTCCAATTGCTAATAAGGAAAAATCTGACTGCAGTTTGAGACAATGAATTAGTAAATTGTAGTGGCTTACTTTTTTGAGTAACTAGCCCAGTTTGTTAGAGTGTAGTGGTGCAGCTTCTAATTTGCATTACAGTATAGTCACATATTTCTAATGTTTTTATTGTAAGTGTTTTGCAACTGGGCTGTGGCTTCTATTATAAGTGAGTTTTTAAGTCAATATATTATCTGTTCATTTCTAGGAATAGGGAATTAATGACTATGGTAAATGACAGTACAATACAGATGCAAAATATAGAGATGAGTTCTCTCGCAATATACTGTTAATTAACCTTCATGGAGCTCTGTGTCATAGAGGAAAGAATGAAAAAGTGTTCAACCAATTCAGAACAGCACCAAAAAAATAACTGCAAAATGCAGCCATGACTTCAGCATTAGAAGTGACAAACTACTGCTCAAATTACTTTTACATAATGATATCACAATAAAGCAGCAAGCTGTGTTACTGGCAGACAGCTCTCTGCTCCCCTGCTGGACCCACCAGAACACAGTGCTGCCCCCTAGACAGAGCTACATGGGCTAACTGATGAGAAGAGCATGCCTATTGATTTGGATCATGCCAAGGGCTCTCACACGCACTCAGTGCCACAAGACCACATGCTGTGTGTACGCATTGTCTGTGTGAAATAAGCCACGGGGGATTTAGCAACATCTGTGTCTGCTTACAATACACACGGGTTAAACTGGGGTTCTAAGGTAGAAATCAATGGGTAGAACAGAGAGAATTAGACGGGATGGAAAAAGGGGGGTAATAATCACAGTGTATTATCCTTCTGGGGAGGTCAATGACAAAACAGAAGGAGGGGTCAAAACCATGTCATCCTTAGGGAGAGAAAACCTACAAGATGGTATGACACTGGGAAAATAGAGCACATTTGCTGAGATCTTGTAACTAGTAAAGCAACTCAGCTAAAAAGAGAATTATGTTTTCTTTAAACATTTTTTGTGGCAGTAGACATCTGATATCTCTTCATTATATATTATTATGATGTTCATGCATTAAAGCTCCATATCCGACATACGCATACTCAAATACTTTGTTGATGTCCATATGTATCTCCAAAATGCCAACTTCATTTGAAAAAGGATTTTACTGTTATTGTAGCACATCAGTAGCATGTTAGTAGCACAATAGTAAAGCTAATGGAAAGAGATTTAATTCAAAGCTTATTCAAACAGTTTGAATTTATTCTATTTAATGTGCTTGATTTGAATACTCTGTAAAGATAAAAAACTTAAGAGAGAATTCAAATGATAGTAAAAGCCCTTCTGTGAAACAAAATCCCATCAAATCAAAATATAGAGGTTAAAATTTGGTCACAGATTAGTTTCTATACAATTTCTGGATAATTACATCACTAAGAGAAAACGTCATGTGTTCTGGCGTAGTTTGATGTGCAGCACTTTGTGCAGTGTGCGATTCTAAAGAAACCTCAGAATTATGAGAAAAGTGGAGGTGATAGGAACAAGACCTCTAAAAGCTTTAACACCTCTACAAGCTCATTGACTACGATACACTGCCCAATGTCTGAAACATTATTTTATAAGAGTTTTGAAGTTTTTGGTCTCAGTGTATTTTGGAAATACATTAATGGCTGGATTAGCACATGCAGGAATTGTATTCCCCACCAAAATGTATCTTATTTATTTATTGATTTATTTATTTTTTTTCAATATTTTACCATTATCTGCTTACGTTATGTATAAACATTTGTTGGCCATTTTGGAAAGTAAATACAATGGTTATATTTGCGTTTTATACATTATGACCACTGGTTTCTACCGCCTCCACTGTAAAGAAATCCAGGTTGATAAATGTCTCTACAATTAACAATTTCACATCTGAAAGGCTCAATAAAAATCCCCCTTTTATCAATATATAATATTATTAAATTATTATATATAACAAACCAATTATATAATCATCAAATTTAATTTAATATGTTTTAATAATTAACCATTGCAGCCTTTGTAACAGGGTAAAACCCATCAACTCTTATGGCAATCAGAAAAAGCCCATTACCAGACACATGAAGTCTGGTTAGATTTCATAGCGCTGCTGTCTTGATGCGTTGCTGTTTGACAACATTAATGGGGTGATTAGTAACTGTCACGCTCACGCTTTGTGCGGACATTTCTCCATATCCCTACAAAACAGACTGTTGCCATGGCGATCATGCCTACAGCCATATGCTCCCTTGGGCGCACACTAACAGCTTGCACAAAATCTTGGCTGATCCCACCAAGCTCTCAAACACAGACACACACATATGCACACACATATACACAAGCCATTATTTAGCCGTTTCTCAGCTCAAGCATATACGGCCAAGCACACAAAGAGACATAAAGCGCTGATTTATTTCTTATTACCTGCTGAAGATATGAGCTATAGGTCTGTATTACCAAGCTGAGTTTTCCCTTGAGTGCTTTAACATGTCATTCCCCAGCACTGAATTTCACATCTCCTCGAAATGGAAAGAGGTGCAGAGCAGCAAGCCAGAAAACAAATCCCGGTTTTATTGCTATATTTTTCCATTTTTCCACTTCAACAATAATATGAGAGAAACAGAACTAACTGATGTAGCTAATTGTTATCACAACTCGAAAATAACTCATATTTACTGCATAACTGGTGCTCCTGTGAAATCCAAAGAACATACACTCACTGCAGTGTTCCTTTGATAACTGTAGCTTAAGCATGTGGGTGAAAAGAAAAGCAAGTGTATGCAGGGTAAAGGAGAAATGAAAGAGAGATCAGCAGACGGAGCAAGACAAAGGGAATGGAGAGACTACATGAGCCAGGCAGGGCCGGCGTCGTCTGCCTGGAAACGGCCAACCACTCTGGCACATGCACACACAGGCATAGACATAACGCCCACCATAGAGCTGCGTCCCAGCCAGGCGACAGATGATATTGTGTGTAAGAGTGTGCTGGTTAAACAAAGCCTGCCCCAACTAGAGGCAGGGCAACACCTATTCTCTAGAGACAGCAGGGGAACTGGCCCATACCTGTGGGCTAACTCAGCCACCACCTGTCACAAGGAGGACCACACTACAGCAAATAATCAGAGCTTGCACACTTCTGACTAGAAAGACTCTTAAGATTCAAAGAAGATTCTAAAGGGTTATTATGGTGCATTATAATCAGCCAATTTTATTATTTTGATTTAGGCTGTGGGCAGGATGGTACCTCACAGCAAGAAGGACCTGGGTTCAATTCCTGGCTAGCTGGACCGTCCAGGGCTCCTTCTGTGCGGAGTTTGCATGTTTTTCCTCTGTCCATGTGGACTTCCTTCCAAAGTCCAAAGATATGCTGCCAGGTGATAGGGAGATGCTAAATTTCCCCTAGCTGTGAATGTGTATGTCTTCCATGTGATGAACTGGCAGTCTTTCCAGGGTGTTTCCTGCCTTCCGCACAATGAGCACTGGAATAGACTTCAGCTTCTTCTGTGACCTGGAAGAATGAGTGGCTCAGAAGACGAACCAATGAATGAATGATTTTAGCTGTGATCTGTGTAGCAGTTTTATGATATAAATAAAATGATTCAGGTATGAGCACTCACTCTGCATTTGAGCGCTTATGCATCATCTATATCAATGTCATAAACAATATCAATGTAGCAATTTAATTAATCTTATTTAAATAGGTAACTGACTCTTTTAGGGATTTAAAATGCCAATTTTAAAGCAAGTAATCTTATTTATTTTATACCTTTGGCTTATAGGCAGTCCTGGAAGAGTGTTTCACAGTTAGCCCACACAGTGCAAGCCTTGGGTTAAAATATAAACGGATGATAAAAATTGGCCAAAACATTATGCCATTGACCATAAAATTCATAGTGCATTATAAAAGTGCATATGCATTATATAACAGACTGTTGCAACTATACAATCTGGGTTCTGCTGTATGATGTGAGCATTCTGACCAGTCACAGACCTTTTGAATAAATCAATGCCTTTCCAAAATAAATCAGTTTGGCCAAAATAACATAGCCCAACCTTTAACCATCTTTAAACATAAGTCATTAAAGGTCCCTCCGTGTGCTTTTATTGTTTTGCAAGGCAATTTGCAATTAACATATCTAGCAGTACAATCACAGTATGATATTCTGTTCACATCATACAGTCATGTAATGTAAATGTAATTGATAGGGAGCAAAAAGACAAATGTCTGTGAGATCTGTATCTGTGTACAAGCGTGAGAGGCCAAGAGGGGGAGACAAAGGAGGCAGAAACAGAAGAAGATGCTGATGTACAGAAGAAACGAGATGGAAGAAAGGGATAATGAGGATGGTGCTTTCCAGTAGCAGTGTGATTAGCAGGTCACTGGATTAGCTTCAGCTCTCAGTGCCAAGCTACACCACTGTCTTCCTTTCACGCCTGTCAGACAAGATTCAAACGCAGCACAACACCACAAAACATTACCACCGTCTCCACCAATCACTAGTAATCCATTACTCTTCCAACCTCCTCATCTCTTCTAGAATGCTAGATGAGTTTGAGTTTGCAAGAGTTTGAGTAGCTGTAATGAGGTATGAACATATTATTGCTGTCACACAAAAACCTTTCTCCATTTTTATCATTCTGTCTATTTATACTTTTAATATAATAATAATATGAAACATCCAGTTAACCTTTGAAATTTGAAAGCATTTAAATTTTATGATAATAGAACCAACAAACTTACCACTCTGAGAAAATTTAAATGTTGTAGGGTTCTATTTTTAAGGCTACGTTAAATCTACATAAGCTTGTCATAACAACTGAAATAACCAATTCCAATTATTATTGACAGAACTAGCTATAAATGTTACATAGGACAGCTTTAAAATTAAAGTGAGCCAAAGTAGCCTTTATAACGGATGACGCTTACTGGAATAAGCTTTTATAAACATTTATGTAGGGTTATGTCTGTTGTCATGACAAAATGATGTAGGTGTAAGTTAGCCAGTTAGCCAGTAAAGCATTACTGGAATTGTTTTCCTTCTCTGGAAGAGTTACCATTTTGGCGATATGAGGTTTGGTTTTGTCATTGACAATATACTTTCAATATCCTATTTGTTGTCCTTTGTAGCCTTTTTGTCTTTATGCAGACTCCATGTTCACTAAGGCATTTTCAGATTTGGAAACCGAGGGGTTTGCCTATTGCCAAGCCATAAAGAGAGAGGAAATTGTAAGTAAAAGTAAGGCATAATTACAACAGCGTATATAGCAAAGTTCTTGAGATGGTTATTTTCCATCGCTCTCTCGAGGGACTCAGTAATGCAGTAATGCACCAGTTTGCCTCACACTCAAATAATTCAGCTTCTTTTTCAATATTTTATGTGCTCCAGCTGCTCTGTACCCAAGTTCTGAAGTTTTTCTTCACATAGGGTTTGAAGCAGATGTACAGAAAATAACATATATCTGTATAAAATCACTCCATCTGAACTCCACATTCTATTACTATATTCCACCTGGAGTTTTATGCACAGAAGTACTGAGGAATATGTGCCATGGCAGGACATTTCGACAAGGATTCTGCTTCTTTCTACTTCCTCCAACCAGTGCTTTAGCAAAACTAAATTTCAGCCTCCAGTGGAAGAGGATCTGCTTCTATGTAGACATGAAGGATTCATTCCAAGAAAACAAAAACACAAGAAAATGCAGTTACAGGTAATTACACACTAATAAAAAACATAGTTTTGTATATTATATTCTAAACCTAATAGACCTCCACTAAGTCTTACACACTGCTCCTTCAAGGAGACAAATCCCTACATGTCTAGCGGTACCTCACAGATAGAGCTAAACAGAAACACTTGAGCTTTAATGTTATTCATGTGAAAGCACAGAGACTGTGAAGGATCCCCTGTCTGTCCACGGAGATATCGTGAGACTTTATATGAGGATGTTCACTGTACTTGCTAGGCACGGCAGTGCTGAAAACAGCTCTCTGCAGGAATGTGTTTGAAACTTATGTCGAAACTGTGTATAACATTCTAATATCCTGCATTTCAGTCAGTTTAGTAAAAATAGTTTAAGGTTAGCACGCGCCAAGTCATTGTGTCACTGAGCGATTCTTAAAAGTAAGTCATGCTGTTACAGCAGGGAGATTGAGTTTCAGAGCAATAGCCAAGCTGTTTCAAGTACAGCAGCCTCTACAAATATTCACATAACCAAAAGTGAGATGTTGGAACAAGTTACAAAAGACATAAATGAAACATGGTAGAAGATGAATTAGCAACCTTGACAAATGAAAGGATGTTTAAAGAACTCTGAAAGGAATTTCTCTTCACCTCAATAACTGTCAGGAATCCATAACACATTATAACTGTCAAAGAGACTGAAAAAGAATGACATCATTTTACAAGCAATCTCTTGTAAGCACTCTCTTAATAAACAAAAGGTCACTGTTTTACAGATACGCTCTCTTACTATAACAAACTGGTGACTTCATCACATACTTCACTTTAAAACCAAAGGAAGAGGTCAGCCTGATGCAAGAAACAGCAGCCAGTGGCCTTGATTTTCAGATGATATTACAGCCTTAAGTAACCAGCCCATGGCTATAGACTCAGTCTTACTGTTTGGACGAGGGAAGCATGTTACCACAAGCGGTAGTTTTCTTCCAGCAAATAAACCAGACTCATGATGAATCAAGATGTTCTCTCTAGGTCCTGTGCATTCCTGGCGCTACCAAATCCAGGAAACATTGCAGAACAGTGAGGCTTGTAGAGGCTTAATCACTTAAAACCTGAAGAACTGTGTTAAAAGCTGTAATATATTTATTTGTATTCTTTGTAAAACATCCTGCAAACATTGCATACTGATGATACTGATAGAGGCTTTAGTCCACATTACTAAAACAGCCTTGAAGTTCAAACATCCAAATTCATTCAACTGTAGTTCCTCAGAGGATCATAAAACAAACCTTCAGAAGTTCACACAGCAAAGCTCCAATATGAGTACCTGCACTTCAGAGCAAATCCACAAGTTTTACAAAGTCAAACTCCTACACGTATTACCCAGGTGTGCCAACATTACATAAGAACACTAGAAGCGGTTGCATAAGTGACCAGGCAGGCAGAAACCTTTGTTAGTCATGTCTGAATGAACAGTACTCCCTGCTGGCTTCACTCTTATTTGAAGTGAAGGCCTTTAACTTTTCCATCATCCACTATTTTGGTCATCTGGAGCTATAAATTTAAGCCATTGAGAGAACGTTATGCAATAGACAATCAAGCACAGTGTGTGGTTACAGTAAACCCAGAACTCACAGACAGAAGACAGAATGGTATTTTATGTGGTACTAAATCACAAACATGCAAACTGCATTCTGTCATCAGTTAACTGTCACTGATATGTCAAAACCACATCATACTTTTTGTTTGCTTGCTTTTTAAACACCACTTGAAAACAGGAGCTGGTCTTTATATTGCGTTCATGACAAATGGACGAATAGAAAAGGGCCAAAAATACTTGGATTAAAATCTTGCTATAGGATCCAACCCCCTTATTACATATTTCTATAAGTCAAGAATAATTTTGTCAGTTTTCAATATAATACAAGTAGTTACAGAATAACAAATGATGTAATAAGAATGTTAAAGTTACCAAGCAAAAGTTGTAAGCATCTTAAAAAGCTGTTTATCTGGGAAAGTAAGTGATTTTATTCTATTTTATTTTATTTACACTCATCATGGAAGATGATGAGCACCCAGAAGAACTCTTGGTGGGTAGGTTTGACATGATGAGACAGGGAAATGATTCAAGTTTCACACGTTGCATGTGGCGCAAGCACGGACGAGCCTTATCGTTGTACCTGACTGACAATATAAGGTTGTCCTGTTACGCATGCTTTCCGCTCTGACTTGTGCTGTTGTGTTGTGTTGTGTTGTGTTGGTAGTATCCTTTTGCAAGTGAAGTATGCCTCAGAGAAGAGATCAAAAGCAATTTGAGCAGTTGGAAGACCTACACGAACCATGAGATAGAGATAGAGCCAACAAATCAGTCCTACATGCATGGACTGATCCAACAGCCACAATTGTGAATGATGACTGCCCTTAACGCCACGTCAGTGTCCCCAAAAACTGCAAAGGTGTCGTGTCAGACTGTGACTCAGGATGGCAGCGGGTCATCTTCAGTGACGAGCCCAACTGTTGTCTTGGTGGAGATGACCAATGAATTTGTGTGGAGACACTGTAGTCAGTGCTGTGTGAGAATATTCAAGCTGCATGGGATGGATTATCACAGGACACCATTAGGAACCTCCACAACGCCATGCCGAGACGTCTGCACTAGAAAACATCGCGGCCTGACGCCATACTGAGAGACACTACTTCTGTATGTGCGGCTCAATAAATATTGCCCATATCATTTATTGTTACTATTAACCATTTATTGTTCCTGGTAACCTTCCTCTTCCTTCCGAATAGCATTGCAATCCAACACTTCCTTCTGACAGCAACTATTCTTTTGATATTGAGTGTATTTATCTATTTATTTATTGCTCTGACAAAACACTGTCAATAAATACAATAATTTTACAATAAAGTTTGTACAAAAAACATTATTACAACAAGAAGTGATTTTACATGTGTCAGTGTGTTCATATAACCATTTCCAAAAATCTCCTCATGGCAGCCTAGTATTGCCTGTCATTATCATCCAGCAGTTGATCTGGCTAATTAACTTGCATCTATTCTATTGACATACATTCTTTTTACAAGCATATACTGTCTTATTGCCAAAATAAATAGGTTTAGGTGCCTATGACTTTTGCACAGTACTGAGGGCGGTGTATATATAATGTACAAAATGTATGTACATGGAGGTAACTGAAATACTGTCTTATAAACATAAAAACATACTCCATCTCTTTCTTCATCACACATGCACACACATTTTCTTGACACTAATCCTCAATTTGTCTGCCCATCCTATGTGAGACATAAATAACCCTCTCTCTTCCATGTCCCCATCCCCCTCTTCCTCCCCCTCTTCAGTGTTCTATTTCAGCACCGTCACCAGCTCCAGCAGTCCTCCCTCTCTACCAGTGCCGCATCACTTCCCTCCATCCCCCACAAAAACAAGCTCAAGTCTCTACCCAACGCAGGCATGCCCTCCTCAATCCACATTTCTCTGAGACCACCAGCCCTGAAGACACACACATATAATCATGTACCTTACACTCACCCAGTGGCAACACATACGCTATGTGAACATAAACATGGCCATAAACGATTGCTACAAACTCGATGTCATCGCCGGCTCTTAATTCATCACAAAGGATAAACAATAACAAACCGTCATCCTCATTGCTGCCAGCAGGTCTGTCCCACTGTGACTAAATTCAGACTGCACTAACTAATACATGCAGATGTACATTCATGTATTATGTATGAATAACTCTTCTGCTTTCTTCCTTTGCACCCGCTACTTTCTGAACCAGAGTGTACAATGTACAAGCGCAGCTCGTTGAATACTTACATGCACACAAGTGAGCATGTGTAAGCCGTATGGATTCCACCAGCAACGGTAACAATGCCAACAAACAATGAGATCATCAAGACCCTCCCCCTTCTCTAATCACTCACATGCTCTCGGGACGCTCCTGAGTCAGACAGGGGACCTGTCCTTGCTCGGCCGACTCCACTGCGCCCATCCTCCGCTGTATTCACCTGCACCTGCTCTCTTCCTCCCCCCTCCTCCTCCACCTCCTCCTCCTGCTCCTCCACCTCCCCTCTCCTCCAGACGGCGGCTGTCGAGGGCAGGTGGAGCGGAGGCTGAGGACTGTGACGGGTAGCGCTGGTGTGATGAAGCAATGAAGGGCGAGATCGCATCGGGGGCTGCCAGGGCACCCTTGCTCAACCCCTTAGCATCTGCCCCGTCTGAATCCTCCACTGGCCGATGCCTCTCTTCTAATAGCGTGCCACTCTCCTTCTCTCTAGGGCTCTGTCTCCCTCACTCGATTGAGAAACCCTGCCTCTACATGGCAAGGGGAGGAGGCTGAGGCTCTCCTGTATCCGTGACAACAATGGAACCTTCAAGACCAGGGATGTGGAACGGTGTGTGGAGGTATTAAAAAAGAACAGAGAATATACAGAGGGAGGGAGAAGGGAGGATGGGGAAGATGCTTCTAGGACCGCCCCTCTCCGAATAGCCACTCCATTCAGCGAAGCCAATCCTGGTTATCTTCCTCTCTGTCTCTCTCTCTGTTTCTCTCTCTCTCTCTCATCTGTATCGCTCTCTCCTCTGTATCTCTTCTCTCTCGCTCTCTTGGTGCTGGTTGTGTATAAACAGACAAGCAGCTTTTTTCTGTCTGTCTGAGCTCCAATGCCCTATCTACTCACAGAACGCAAACAATAGAGGAGCCCCACGGTGAGCTACGTGACACATCCCCCACCTCGTTCTCTCTCTAACCAAGGCACACAATTACACCTGACATTTAGTATTTAACGCATCACATTCTTGTTTTCACACTCGTTTTCTAGCCAGAATCTTTTTTTTTATGGTCGTGTGAGTTGCAAAGAGACTGTGCTGGTGTTTTCACACAGTGGAAACGTCCAGCAGGCACCGGGTACACAGGCAGCCCAAAGCAAAAGGAGCTTAACAATAGACCCTGAGAAAGATCCTTCTTTCTGTGTGTATGTGTGTGTGTGTGTGTGTGTGCATGTGTGTGTGTGTCAGGTTTTTGCCACACTGTGGGGACCAAAACCTGTTCATATACTCATAGTGTTGGGACCTTTCGTTGTTGTGGGAACCACATACTGGTGTCCAAAAGTAAATCGTTCAATTTTAAGGTTAGGTTAAAGTTAAGGTTAAGGTTAGGGTTGTAGTAGTTCTGGTTAAGATTTGGGTAAGTATCCAGGAACGGAATGTTAGTCTATGTAACAGTTCACAGAAACAAGACAGTGTGTGTTTTAGTTTATTCATGAAGCGTGGCCGCCTTTCACTTTCTCATTGTCTTAATCTAAGTGCCGAAACACTAATACCACTTTAGTTCATTCTAAAGCTAAATCATCCATGACAACGTAAACATTGTAAATTCCAAAATCAATTCATCCTAATTGGCAACTTCACTTACAGGCGGCCTGTCAATGAATTACCAATAAAGACAACAAGCACACCACTGCAAAATGGCCTACTACGCATCTACAGGTTTTAAATTCCTCTTCTGGTCCAGGACGACACATAAAAGATGGACCCTGCATCAGAGCAGGAGGCGAGAGAGTTAGCATCCTGCTCTGCTAACAGCCATCACCAAATTAATTTTGCCATTCCCAGAGGAGCCAGAGGAGACAGGCTGCATTGCAGATCTAATTAACTTGCACTCTCATAAAACGGATATTTCAAAGCCGGGGCCTAGAAATCACACAGCAGTGCGTGAGGGTGAAGAGAAGGAAGGGAGCAGAAAGTATAAGAGAGGAAAGAAGGACACTGTATATCTGCCTACAGGGTAGACAGTCCAATTCTCACAGGTCCAATCCATATCGATTTACAGGGTGAAGTAGCAAGGGAAATTGGGACGAGGAAAGGGGGGTCTGAAACATGAGGATTATAAATCCAATGCTCTATTGAAAAAAAAGACAAAGAACTTTTCACACAGCTCAGCTCTACCTCTTCCCTTTCAGAGCTGGGGAGGGAGGAGGGCTGCACAGATCATCCTTCTCATTCAAGTCTGATCTAACAGCTGTAAGCAACATCAACATAATTTATTTCAGATTCTTTCAGATCTGAAGCCAGAGTGAAGTGTGATTTTCCTACATCTCTAAAAATGAAAGCTTTAAGCAGTGTTTATCTGATGGTGAATGCTCTGGTGGTCTACCAGGTCTTGCATGGTAAAGTATACTGTTTTATATCTAATAACTCATCAGAACTGTTAAATAAAAGTTCTGTTAAAAGCTGATCCTCTAACCACACACTCTATGGGAGAACAAACAGAGGCTAATACACTGTTCAAAGCCAGATATAGGCAAAAATAACATCCTGAGATCTGTCAAAATAAAGAACCGCAGGAACTGTGGATAGACTCATCATCCTGGAATATCCTGATTTGCATGTGGATTAACCAGAGGAGATGCATCAACTGCATCACCAAATGTAGTCCATCAAACAAAATATACCTGGTGTCTGACATTTTCTTTATGTTTTGCACTGGATGCTAATGTAGTTAACAAGTAATGCATGCTTATATCAAACCAATAGCTTTGTGCAAAATGAACCACTAAATCATTACATACTTTCTCCAAAGAGTCCTTAAACAGAGTTGTGTAGGTGGATTTCTCACACTGTGTGATGTACTCTGATATATAAAAATGCACAAAATTACAGATAAAGTTCAGCCTTCAATATTGATGCTCCTTCTGTTTCAGTTTTCCAGTGTACCCCTGTTACGTGTTTGCTATGTAAGCCTAGCAGTTCCAGGGCAAAACTAAAACAGCATAAAACCGTGTGCATTTTTCATTGTACTGTGACTTTAATGCTGTAAGCAGGTGATGTTTCCCCCAAGCAGCTCCCCTGGGAGCCAGAATGAGCTAATCCTGATGACGTGGCACTGACGCTCCCCTGCTTTTTCACCTACTTTTCCAGTAACAACCAGTCCAACATGAGAGGAATAAACAAAGACACTCAATCATGGCAACATACAAGAAAACATGCAATAAAGTTTCCCTTTTGAAGGCCATCTTTTGCATTGTATTCTTGACATTGTCCAGTAGTACCTGCACTATTAGGTTTTGATTCAACAAAGGAAGATCATTTGTAATGATAATTTGATTCATGCAACTTTGGCAAAACACTGATATAAAGCTACAGTGATATTTGCCATGAAACAATAAAGGGACCAGAAGCCTCTGGTACAGAGCAGCAGAGAGAAACAGGGAACCTTCACATGTGCTCTAACTGCAACCTATATTCAGACAGGAAATAGAGCAATTAAATTTTCAAACGATGCAGCCAGTGAAAGATATGACCGAGGCAGGTTTTTCTGAAAGATTTATAAACCTTGTTTAAGGGAATGTAGGTCAAGCCAGGGGCCCAACTGTATATTACCATGGCAAAATATGGGTATATGACAGAAGAGAGCGGCAAGCACGCGAGATTAAATCTAAACCAAACTTACACTGAGAGTACCTAAGAGAGTGCCATACTCCTCTATCTGTTTCTGGTGCCTGTGAAACATTAATGTGTGCTCATGTCTAGTATAAATTATCTATTAACACTGCTTGTTTGGTGCAGAAGGGCTGCGGGCAGCACTGAGCCCACACATTGCTTCAACACTTTATCAGCAATCTATGACTGAATATCTACAGATTTATGTGAGGTCAATTTTATTCAAAAGGGATTAAAAGGGTTCTTGTCAGGCTCATTAGTTGCACAATGCACTTTCCAGCAACAATTCTAACTATAACCAGAGATATTTTAATATGTCAGCAACATATCAGGTACTAAGTTGCAAATGAACATAAAAAGTAAAATAAATATTCCAAACAGCAAACATAAAGGTGGAAAAGCAACCTTTTGTGCCCATAACAGCTAATACGGGCATAAACTGTAATATATCACAATATTTCATATACTTTTTCATGATGCATGACAAGCATCACAGAGTTTTTCAGAGGTGTGGTAAGTTACAGAATTATATTATACAATAAGTAATCATCCCAGTAGTGCCACTTTGATACTGTCAGTAACTACCCATACTGTACTATACAAGGTGCAGTTGAACAGACCTAAAAACAATTTGTAATGGAATGTGCTGGTGGTAATGTTTTATCGTCCTGATGATATATTAGAAAAGAAAATGGTGACTTTATATGAGATTACTTTTCACAATAGCAGTGCATTCTTCCAAATTGCCCACCACTAGTCAATACTGTATATACATATTAAATTTATGAATTAGTGTTTCCAGCTGTTGCCTACTGGTATGTAGTTTTTTTACTCTTTTTTATTCTGGTTAATTCACAATAAACCTCTGGCAATTCATTCTGTATCTTTACTTGTATCTGAACTGGTAACAATTTGCATAATTGTTATGAGCCAAAAATAAACAAAATACTAAAAATGCTCATGGTGCTGCTAGAGAAGCAGGATGAGTTAGCATTTTATAGATGGTGGAGCCTGCTGCAGAGATGAATTAGTATGAGGGAGAGGTGGATGCCCTTGAGGTACTGCAAAGGTTCAGCAAACAGACTGACATGATTTTCCCTCTGCTCATTCTCCTAATGGACCATTTATGCAGAAATGGAAGCAGCAGGCATTTGGGCCATCAGTTTTTATTGGGCTGAATGATGGATTGGAGACAGATGGACAAATCACACCAGGCAAGCGTCTACCTGAGAACAACGGGCAGTTTGTTTTTTCTTCATATTATTTTCAAGCTGCTACATTATAAGCACTGTTTATTTCAATTATATAACAACATTTATTTACCAATGCAAAGCCATCAAATTATCAGATTATTAAGACAATTTTAAATATGCATTTTTCTAGCTTATACTTGTGGATGTATTATTGTATATTTATTTATGTTTCATGTGCTGATAATATCATGTGCTAAGAATATTTGTGCACACAGCACATCCTCAAAAGTTAACCAAATACGGGAAGCATACATGAACAGCATTTCTTTCACCATGGTAATAAAACCAAAGCACATTTAAGAACAATAGACATTTTCAGCAACTGAATGTGTTTTATTTATCTCCACCTACCTGCACTTGCTACCAAATTACTGCAGTGGGCAGCAGTGTGTAAACTTAGGCAGGCAGTAGTGCTGAGGGCAAGATCACACTAGCCCCCTACCACTATAAGCAGAACTGCATGCTAGCACACAGTCTGTCAACGTGGCTGAGTCATCCCATTCTCTATCCAAACAAAGCGGCACTACTGAAATTCATTTCCAGAGTGAGATCACAGCTTAAATATACCATAAATATCTTAACCACATGGTATCAAATGGGTCATCTGTGACAAGAAACTATACACAACCGCCCCAGTAATCCTAATAAGTGGGAAACACTTAATGATTGTCGGCAGGTTATAGGACATGATGTAACTTGTCCTGATAGGACACAATACCACAACAATTAAAAGAAATAAGAAATAAACGCTCAATAATAAAGACTAGAGCTATAGCACCATCAAGAGCTTTCTGATTTCTGCCTATATCCTGTGAAATTCATGATGTGCATAAGAAATTCTCCCGCCCAGCAGAAGCTCATTAATCTCTCTGTCAGATGTGAAACTGTGTGCTGTCGTTTTTTATGAGAATGACTAACATCAGCATGCTGACATAGCAGTGAGGAGCTCAGCACAGAGCACCAAGCCTTCAGAGCCTTCTGTATAATATGCCATTATTACTCATTTACAGGGAAAGAAATCTGCATTGCACAGCTAGAAATACACAACATCCCTCTCATCTTAGTAATATGTCTATGACTCAGAGAGAACTCAGTACTCCTTATGTTTACATGCAAAAGAAGAACACAGGTGATCAATTTAATAGGTTTGCATCTTCAGCTTGCTAGATACCTCTTTATAATGACCATAACTTTGTCACTATGTGAATAGTTAAAGATGGATGAACCAATAGAAATCCTGAAAAGCAACTTTCTTTCACATTAACAGAGGTAACACTTTATTTAACACTACAGATAACCATAGATGATGTGATGAGGTGTCATGGAAGATTATGGAAGATTAAGATCCAGTATAACATCATCATGTTACCATTAATGTTACCATTAAAATCTGTCATGTCACGTATACGGCATGGTTATGTGAATGTTATGTAGCAGGTGGTGCTGTGTTTTTTTCCTTCTAGTAAAAAGACTCTTTCTGAGATACTTTTTGAGATCCAACTGTGCAATACAAGCGTAGTAAAGCAGCATACCTGGTTGGAGGACCGCAAGGTTGGTCTTGCTGGAGCTGAGGGGGGAGACTTGCTGTAGCGGGTGCTTGAGGTGGGTCAGAGGGAGGAGCACATGCAGGTTCAGGTTCAGGCTCTGGCTGGACCTCAGGC
>CM067478.1:14845052-14872167 GCA_034552555.1 Semaprochilodus insignis
TATATATATATATATATACACATACATATACCCGTTACATATACCCGTGAAAAAAGGGTTACCTGTCCTAAATAAATCACCTTTCCTAAAAAACATGCCTACAGGTGATATCCCTTTCAGACTTCTTTTAATTAAAATGAGAGCTGATGCCCACATGCAAGAGACACACTGTTATTGTTATAGTGACTCTGTGTGGATGTACTTGGAGCCAGTCGGCATAAGTTTATATAAGACAGAATCAGAGAGCCGCACAGATAAATAGATGCACATGCAAATGACTTTACTTTCCACAGAGACATTTAACTCTCCATCAGCACATGCTAAACAGAGTAATCAGACTCTACATGCTATTTAGATGTTTGAAACTTGGAAAGAGAGACAGACACAGTCATAGAGAAAAAAAGAAATGCAAAGGAAGCTAGATTTGTGCTTTTCCATGACCCACTTAATCATGCTCCGACATGTTATCTCCCTCCCACTTTCCTTAACATACAGTACCTCCCACCTTCCATCTGTTGAGGTCAGCACATACAGGCTGTAATTAACAATACTTGGCATACCCACAAGCCAGTGTACTGAAATACTGTAGGATCATCAAGGAAGAAAAATGACTTTAAACTTCATAAGACCAAAGTGAGATTAGAACTTACCAAGTGCAGAGTCAACCAGGCTGAGTGAGTACAGCATGGAGAGTGTTCTCTTTGGCCACTGCACTCAAAATACCTCAGACAAGCCACTTCACGGGCCCTTTCTCTCTCTCTCTCGCTCTGTAACACACTTGCACTCACTCACAGTGGAGTGTGCTTCTGCACTATGCCTTTTGTTCTAGAGTGACGGGCTTCTAGGAATGACCTCATGTGAGGGTGTTGGCGCAAATAGCAAACACATATGTATGGCTGCTCACTTTCGCACACACACACGCATACTCATGCACACTCACACACTCGCACATGAAGCCTAAATTCCTTGTGGTCCAAATCTAACAGCTACAGTAGGACAGGCATCAGCTAAAGTCACTCTAACACTGCCAGCACACAACACCACTAAATACCAATGTGAGCTAACAAGCTAACCTTCATACATGAAGAGATAAGACAAACATTCAGTATAAGTGAGAATGCCTGTCTCTCTCCGGCTCTCTGGCCCCTGCCTGTCTCTCCCAGTAAAAGCCTGGGTCAAAAACTGTGACTGACAAGCAGCAAGTGCTCCATTTGCATATGCTGTGGTTATGGGGCTTTAGAGCTAAGGGACAATTGAATGAACAAGGAAGAAGATAATGGGGGAAGAGCAAGGCACAGAAAAATAAAGTCTACAATTGAGGATGAATAATTAAACATTATCACAGGAAATGTCTTTTTATCCCTAGCAGACCTATACTAATATTAGCCCACTCATATAATAAAACATATCATCATTGACCGAAACATCAGTACAAATCTACAAATTACAAACATTACAAATAGGTATTGTTGCAGTCAAGATCACTAGAGGCTAATCTGAGTCAAGACCAAGACCTGGGTACATGGAGTAAAGACCAAGACCAGGTAGTAGTTGAGACCAAGTCAAAACCTAGAGCAAGTTTTGATTACAATTTTTCAGAATATAAAACAATAAAAAGAAGAAAGACAAAAAAAATAACATATTAATTTGTAGTAGTTGAGTCCAAGTCAAAACCTAGACCAAGTTTTGATTACAATTTTTCAGAATATAAAAAAATAAAAAGAAGGAAGACAAAAAAAGAACAAATTAATTTATAGTTCATTATATACTGATTATCATTCATTACACATGACATAACTCACTGGTTTGTTTTTATCTATAGGGCACTCTCTGGCCATATGCCATCTTATATCACATCTACGTTCTCTGTCATGGTACGTAATAGACCTCCTCTAATGACTGGATCACTTATAATGTTTTGAGTGCTTCTTTTTTATTACTATCATAATTTTTCTTACTTTCAGATTGTTTTCATTCTAGTCTTTCATTGCTATGTTATGCCTGTTTTACATTTGAGCATTTATTTCTATTTTTTTATCTTCTTATTTTGTCTTGATGATTTTGATTTGTTTTAGGTGATGAATTTCATTTACCTTTTTTTTCATCCCTGTTTAACTTGCCCAGCTACACTGTAAATGAGAGTCACTCACTTCTGAATTGAAATAAAGATTGTATGGTTAATTGACATGATATATGTTTATTAATAATGTTCCTAAAGTCAACTGACTATAAACATAACATAACATCCATAAATAACATCCATTCATTTATATAATTAAAATAATAAAAATAATAACATTCCAATCTTCCCTCAAAGGATGTTTGAATTTAAACCAATGAAAATCAGCAAACAAACAAAGAATAACCAGTAAAACACTGAACAGATTTTGTTTAAATCATAGACTGAGAATCTATGGCTATAATACTTCAAATAGTCTTCACCTTTGCTCGTACGGCATAAACATGCTAAACGATTACTGCTAGATACATCACATTATCTTACCTTCTCTACGTTTTAATAAAATGGCAACTGTCAAACAAATGACTCCTCTCACTCTTCAGTAATGATGTCATCTCCTGAAGCTAAACCTATACTATACCCTGCGGGCTGTATGGTCATCAACCAGCAAGGGTATGTTTCTCTCAGCAGAGCCTCGTGTGCAGTCTACAGATGTTTGTTAGGGCTTAGGAGACAGATATTATTTTAATCCGATCACTTAAACTCAAGCCATCTGGAGCTTTACCCCAGCCCTGAATCAGTCTTAGCAGGAGATTATGAACTCTAACAGTCAAATCTTATCAGAAAGTCAACACCAAAAAGGCAACTTTGCTTCTTCAGCATCGTTTATCCCTAAAAACAAGCATAAACATGACTGAAGTATTACAAAAGATTGCCATGTGTGGAAGTATAAAGCCCTTACCTGCTATCTGGTGGCTCCTCTGGCTGTTCCCTCACTGGGGGAGTGCTCTCTTCTGTTGGTGTCTGGAACTCTACTTCAGCCTGAGGTGAGCCAAGGGTCTCAAATGGTCTAGGGAGAAGGAGCAAGCAGATCAAGAGATGATGATGACTGTCACAATACAAAGATCCTATCAGCAATTGTTTACAAGCTGTGAGAGTGTGTGCTGTGTTTGTGGGTGTGTATATGAATGGGCCCTTTCTTGCCCTAAAGGCCATGAGTTGATGTCACTGCTGAGGTCACCTTCAAGGGATAATGGGCTGTAGTAGTGCTTGCACTTGTCTCCATTTTCACTCAGTAAGTTACATGCATTAAGTCACATGTACCACAATAATTAATGCTGTGGTAAAGCCCCCATCTACTCTCACTTCTGTTTGCAAATGAAAACAGAAACTGAGATTAACTTAAAGCTGAGGCTGAAAGATGACATCAATTTTACATCGAAATTGCAATTTGAAAGAGTACAAAACGCAAGAGCTTCAATTTTAATTATAGCCGATTTATCAACAACCTTGTCTCACTACCTGCACTGTACACTTTATATACTCTTCTACAACCACATACTTAACCTAACTGCACACCTGGCTACCTCAACATACTGTACTTTCCTACATGTACACTTAACACTAAGCAGTATTTCACTTTCCTGCATATGCTAACTGCTGTTTGCACCTCAGTTCTAGTATTCACATTCTGACATACAGTTACTGCTCTTGCACATTTTGCACGTGTCTTACTGTTTATGCACATACTGTAATGTGTCTTTTGTCTATTTGTCTTTGCACTGTACTTAGTACATCTATTTTTTAATTACTGCACTAGAAAAGGTGCCTAACTGCGTTTTGTTATACTGTACAACCCTGCATTGGTATAATGACGATAAAGGTGACTGCCTGTGAGAAGCCAGTGAGAAGTATTAAACCTGAAAAAGTGGATGTTCTTATTGGTTAAAATAATAATAATAATAATAATATTAATAATAATAATAATAATAGGCTTGGACAATATACAGGAAATAATTGCAATTTAAACCACAGTTGCAAAATCAATGAGAAAAATTGCAGTAAGATATCCTTCCCAAATCATTCAGCCCTGCTCTAAGGTTAGATTAGACATGGTGTTTTCTATGCCAAATGATGGCATCGAAATCTCATTATGGTACCGATATTGAGTATATCATCACTGTCTGAATAAAAATTCTTGTCTCAACTGTAGGAACTTTCCAGGAAAAGAAAAAAATCTCTTTTAATGAAAGTTAATGTTATATGCTTTTGCTCAAACTAACCATGATACCCATTTCTATTTGTCCATTACTTATGTTTTTTTTTTTTCACACAATGCAGGGCAGCAGATATTTTCAAATTATGTATATTTATATGTATTAAAAATAAAAACCCTAAAAAGGAAAAAAGATTGTCTCCTGATAGTAATGATAACATAGATACAAACACTTCTTAAGGCTGCAGTACCTGTTGTCTGCAGGTCCAAGAGGGATCTCAGCTTTACACTCATGTTGAGTTTGAGAGATGGACGCCGCCTCTCTCATTGTTTTGAGCCACTCTGAACTCTCACATGATCCTTCTGTGCCATGTCTCACTGTCTCTGGATCCATATCCTTTACAGGTCCAACAGCTGGACCAAGGCTGGCAGAAATATCCCCAGCTTGTGATACACTAGTATTTAGGTTAACTGATCTCTCCCCATCTCTTGGTATTTGTTTGTGGTCCTCACCACCATCAGTCTCTTTCTTTTGTATCATATTGGAATCTACCTCTCCAAGTGATCCATGGTCTGGTGGGTCATGTTTTTTCTCACTCTCAGGTTTTGACATTCCTGAGGCATTTTCACGCAGACTTTGAATGAAGGAGATGGTAGACCCTTGACTGGGCTCTGCGCTAGGACCGAGTAATGTCTGGGAAGAGTCCTTTGAGTTTGTCACCATGGATACAGCAGTGGATTTGGGGAATAATGATGATTCGGTAACAGCAGGATTCTTCTGTTCAGACCGCAGTCCGCCAGTAGCACCTGATGCTGACAGATCAGAGCCACCACTCACTGTTTTGGCTGCAAGGAACACAGAGTTCTCCTCTGTGTTTTCAGTCAGCTTGCCTTCATTTCCTTCCTCTCTGTCTTTAAGATCAGGCTCTGCGGACCTGGTCTCAGCACTTTCACACATTTCTGTGAATTTCCTGTTCTCTGTTGTCTCATTCTCTCCTCTCTCCTCACTGCATTCAACTATCTCTTCCTTCCTGCACTCATTTGCTAAAACAGTTGCTTGCATATTTTTCACCTCCTCTTCGGTCCCCGTGCATGTTTTGACAGACAGTAATTCAGGGTTTTGTTGCTCTTCATGGACTGGGTCCTGACACACCCCTCTGGAGTCTAGTGGGGCTGTCTGGTTATGTTGCTCAACCTCCAAAGTCACGGCATTAGTCTGCTTAGTAAGACTAGATGATGTGATAGGGAGCTCCACAACGTGAGAATGAGCTTTATCTGTGATATCTGCATTATCAGTGTCTTGGGAGACCTTGTTCACATGGTCTCTTTCTACTTTCTCATGGAGCACAGGATCCAACAAGGGAGTGACAGCTTTAGGAGTAGGCTTTGAAGCAAGCTGAACAGTAGGTTCTGCCTCCTGCTTCTTGGACAGACTTCCAGGAACAGAAGCCATTTCGATGTCAGTCTGACTGGTGCATACTTCAGTGCACTTGCTGTTGCCAAGGATGACCACATTGAAAGGCTGGTCCTCTTTTTTGTGTGAACTGCTGGAATTCTCAGCAGGCTTGGTTGAATCATTTATAGCCAGTTCTACAGCTTTACTGGGGTCAGCTATGGTGTTCTCCAGATTCCCAGATTTATCCGCATTGATTTCTGATTCACTAGCACAAGCTAGAGGTTTGTTCTCACTTTCATAAGATGCTGTTATGACAGATCCTGGTAATTCTCCATATTCAGGGTCAACCTCTGTACGTCCAGTAACTGCTGCTGAAACACCTGCCAGTTCACCCCTTTCATTTTCTGATGTGCTTTTGATTATGGGACATACATTTCCAATGTCTCTTTCTTTGGTTTTGAGTTCATTTATGCTGTTCTTTCCTTCATGAGACATTTCACCCTCAGTAAGCTTGCTTTTATCAATTCCTAGCATAATGACACTCTCTAACTTTGCCAAACCACCACAGGGGTCCTCAGCTCCTGCTCTACTTTCTAAACTCCTCTTGGTCTCCTCTTCAGAACTAAGACCCCCCGTCTTGACATCTTCTTGACAAAGATGTTCATGCTTCCCTAAACTTTCACATAACACTGTTTCTGTGGTGTTCTTTTTCTGTGGCTGCTGTAGCCCTGGAGGATGAGAGTTCATATTGAGGACAGGAGCCAAATCCAATTCACTAGTTGCCGTCTGATCGTTTGTGTGGTTCTTCTCACAGCATGACTCCTGCACCACTGGTAGCACTGCAGACTGGTTCTGATCCATGAACGGGTGAGTGCCCTCTATCAATGACCTACCACAGCTCTGGTCTTCCTTTAGAAGCCTTGAGGAGACTAAGCCGGGATCAGACAGGAAAGTAGCCTTCAAAGCTTCTCTCGGAACTGTTTCATCTGAGTGTTTTTGTTCTTTGCCATCCTTTTTCTCTTTTGACATTACCTTATGGTCCGCATTTATTAAATTCTGACTTTCATGTGTATGCTCCTTTTCCATTACTTCTTCATATTGCTCTTCCACAGTGTCTGTTCTCTCTTCTTTTAGACCTTTAGTTACTTGCTCATTCTCTGTACTTGGGTTCTCAAATGACTGCTCATCACTGTCCTTTTTATCATCAGAGATATTATGTTTCACTGTACTTGATTGTTTTTTAAGCAGACTAACCTCGTTTGCACACTGTGGTTTCTCTTGTTGTGGTGAATCTATCATCTCCTTCTCTCCTTCATGATATTCTTGATGCATTAGTTCTGTGGTTACCGAAAGATGTTGTTGAGTTAATGCCTCAGTTACAACATCTGTGGCATCTTTAGCAAAGTTCCATGTTTCCTCTGTAGGCATCTGGCTAAGACTGGTGCTGATGTCAGAGGAAATGAGTTGTGCTGTCACGAAGGAGACTGAACTGAAAGAATCAACCCCAGAGGATTCCTCAGGAATAGCGGTTACTATATCTGTTAAGGAATTAGCCCTGGCAGACAATGGGGACGGAATATCAGCCTTGATGTCTACTGATTCGGAGCCGGCATGTTCAGAGGAAAGGTTAAATGTAATCGGTGTTGACATCTCCGGCTTAGAGCCACTAGGTTCAGACTTGCTGTCACCACAGTGATAAGAACTGCGTAACATTTCGGTAGTGTCAGCATTTTGCTCAGCGCCTTGTTCTGTAAAACAAGCAATAATGCCTTCTGCAGGTGTAACGGCTGAATGTCTTCCATGATCATTATTTAGCTGCTTCTCCGATGGCCTTGTGACATCAGGTTTTCCATCTCTAGCATCTTCATTTATTGCAATATCTTTCCTCTCATTTTTATTTTCATCATCATATAAGCTCTGTCCTGCCAAATCTGTTTCCTGTGGTTCTATTTTATTAGGTACTAACTGGACCTCTTGCATGGAACAACCATGAACATTTGCCATGTCTTCTGCCAAAACATCTGTAGAGATTTTGATCTCCTTTTTTTCTCCCTTCTCTTCAACAGCCTCAGCATGTTCTTCAGTTTTTCCAACAGTATCGCTTTTTAAATTCTCACCCCTCGTTCCTGCTTCAACATCCCTTGCTTTGTTCAGAGTGCTGATCTGATTATGGTCAGAGCTGTACTGCACTTCCTCTCCTGGGACAGACACATCACAGTCATTAATGAACTCCCAGTGACTCAGCATAGGACCAGGAGGCCTGAGCACAATAGGCACTTTAGGATCATTTTGAAAACTGGGCAAGGGAACAGTTCCTTCCTTCGGACCAGGCACATCCATTCCAGGGTGAGTAGGGTCTTTTGTCCCCACAACATCAATAGCAACTTCTGTGACTTTTCCATCCTCATGACTAGAGTCTCTTTGATATTGCAGCTCATCTGTATGTTTCTCAGGTTTTGTTTGAAGACACCCCTCGGACGTCACAGGATGTTGTTCAGGCTTTGACCTCTGGTCCTGCTGTGATATGCATGTACTGTTAGTAGGGTGACTAGGGGGCACACTGTCTGTTTCCAGGCTTACAGCAGGAGATGGCATAGATGAAGGGAAAGATTTCACCTCAGACTTGACAGAGAGCTCTTCACACACACTTCCCTGTGGCTTTGACTCCTGCTGTATACTGTCACTAAGTAAGCATGTTTCTTCTCTTTTAACTGCTGCAGTCACATTATTTTCCACTGACTTATACACTTTTTCTTTTGTGGTGACCAAGACCTCTGTCCTGTTCTCTCCCTGTCCATCAGACACAATGGGGTCGGCTCCCTGACACATCACTGTGGAGAAAAGACTCCCGTCACCTTCTCCCAGTTGTAGACCGGTCCCCTGCAGTACAGTAGTGTTTTCTTTAGTAGGCTCAACAGAAAGTGTATGCCCCAGGCTGTTCTGAGTAATGGTTACAGTTTCATACTTTGCTCTCGTCTCTTTGTTCTTCTCAAGAATCTCAAGATTTCTGTTCTCCTCAGCAGTCTTTGGATCATTAATACTCAAATTTGTGACTGAAGGTGGTAAAAGTGTCTCTTCAGGACTCTTCTCAACAATACTGACAGCGTCATCTTTTGCACCATTTTCTTTCTCACTTTCACCACGTTCCTGAACATTTCCATTCACAGCAGTGTTTTCCTTTGTCCCCTGAGGTTCACTGGTACTTTTACATATAGTGGGAGCTGTATGTTGGGGAGGTTCTGCTTTGCTGGTGTTAAAAAACCCTTGAAAATTAAAGCTAGCCTCACTTACTGGGTGCCGCAGATTCTCATGAACCGTCAATGGAGGTAGAGAGGCAAACCCAATCAGCCGGTTGGACAAAGTCGTACCCTTCAATTCCTCTGCAGCGTCCACCTTCTTTTGTGCATATGGGGTCCCTTCCACATTGCTACACCGTCCAGTGATGTTCCTCATCTCCAGCTGACACGCAGACAATGTATGTTGATCTTCACCCCTTATTTCTTTTTCTGTCCCCGTCTTGACCTGTTGTGTGCCACTGCCCGGAGTCCACAGAGTACTCTGCACCTGTTGATAGTTGATTTGTACTGGAGAATCTTTACCAGAGGCCGCTGGGAGATGTGATATATCACTGCTTGGCGGTTTTTCTCCCCATGCACTCAGACCCTCTTTTGAATGAGCCTTCTTCTCTGCCAGCGCCTTTCTCTCTGTTTCTGCGGAGTGCTCGATGGAGACAGGAGAGCTGCAGGCTTCTGTTCCACCGCTGGTCAAAGAGGCTAAGGCTGTTTCAGCTCTGCCTGTTGTGACGGAAGTGACGAGCTCACCTCTTTGCTGCGATGCCGCCAATGACACTGCGTTGTCATGGAGAGAATGCGTCTCGGCCTCTGTCAATGACGGCCCTTTGGTATGGACTGCCTGCTGGGTGAATAAAGTCTGAGCTCCTCCCCGCTCTCTTCCTCTCCCCTCCTCTTCGCTCTCCCCTGTCCCTCCCTCTCCCTTTCTCTCTGGTGACTCAGAGCTCTTTCCCTTCCAGTCACGTCTGTCGTGAAGCCTTGGCGGAGAGGCACCGATCGCAGTCCTGTCCTCAGCACTCACTGTGCCTGTCTCGCTCTCCATATTTGCACAGAGAGTGTACGTCCCCAGGGAGCCATCAACTAATGGACCTCCTCCCTTCATTTCATCCTCCTCAGTGTGGTGAGGCATTTTGCTGTTACAGCCCACCTCGGATGCGTTTTCTACCTCCTCAGCTACCACTGCAGGTGAGCTGCTTGTTTCTGAAGACAGCAACAAATTTAGGTGCTTTTCCGCTGCAATAACTTCACTCTTTTTTCCCTCAGATCTCGAAGAGTCGTCCGCTTCCCGTAGTTCTGTAGTTCCAACTAAAGATTCTTTTGCTGATGCCTCCACTGTTGCTGCGGCTCTCTGGCACGCATCACCAATCTCCTTCTCTCCCACTCCCTCACATTCTATCATTTCTGGCATCGTGGGTGTTGTCAGTGGCAACGCGGAATCAACGGCCAGCGCTGAAGCCTCTTCAAGGGTACTCTCCTCCTCCTCCTCCTCCTCCTCCTTCCTTCTCTCTTCAGCACCAGCTCTGCACAGAGTGTGTGTGTTCCCCTGCACCACAGTGTGTGTGCCAGCTTCACCGCCTAGACAAAATGCATTTTCCTGCTCCAGTGGACATGTGTCTAAAATGCAACTCATTTCATGCTCATGTTCAGGGTTGGCTTTGACATATCCAAAATCAATCACAGTGGTATCAGCAGCTGCCTCAGGCACATGTTTCTCATCGTCAGCCCCTCCTATCCAGTGGTCGTGGTGTGTGGTTTCATGTTCCGATATTGACTTGCAGGGTTTAGCTGTCAGACTGTGGTCACCCTGCTGCTGAGTTTCATGCACATGGTCCAGTAAGGGGGCAGGTGTAGCCCCCAGCTGAGTAAGATGAGCCTGGTCAGTCACAGGCTCTGGAGGTGGGGAGCAGATGGGCTTTGTGAACAGAAGCCCCAACTGTTCCGGGACGTCCAATCCCTCTCTTTGATTATCTGTATTTGTCATAGGCTCAGTGTTTGTTTCTGTCATAGTCTGAGTGCTGATATGTACCTCCTTCTCTGACTCCACCTGTGCGTTTAATTGTGCTTTCAATGACACAGAATGAGCATGTGTGTCATCAGTTAACAAAAAAGCTTTTTCCGATGTGGGCTCCATGTTAGTGGTGACATTTTGTGTGTTTTTCGCAAAAGTGGCCTGCAGTTCCTCCACTGAACATGTTCTTTGAATGCCTCCTATCTCCAGTAGCGCTGTACACTGCATGTCTGTACTCTCCTTCTTGGGTGAGTCTTCTTTATCTAGTGAGGTGACACATCCTGGTGCTTTCATTTCTTCAGTCTCGGTAAGCACTTCAGAAACTGAGCTACTTTTGAGTTTCTGTTCATGTATCTTCTCTCCTTTTCCAGTCTTTGATTCCTTGTCAGACTCTTTATGATGTTCCGTCTTCGGCTGACTGTCCACAGTGTGTTTTAAAGTGTGTGTTTCTTCCACACTGACTTCATCTGCCTGCTTATTCCCAAGTATATAGTCTCTGAAGCTAAACACAACATCCTCTCTACAATCTCCTTCATCCTTTGTTTGCACTCCAGTTTTTCCCTGGCAACCCATTTCACATCCTGTTTGGGATTCAGCAAGTGGCATAGGATGCTCACTGACAGCTGTACTCTTGATTTGCTCCTCACTCTCATTATCACTATCAGGCAGGGGCACAGATAGACACGCATCAATCGGATCTGCAGTACAGGGAGGAACAGATATGCCAAAAGATGCCATTTGTTCTTCACATCTTTGAAAGGCTTCTTGGAGTTCAAGGTCCAGCAGCGCAACTGAGGGCTGGTGTGACGGTGCAATTTCCTGAATCGTTCTGGGTGACTGCGGCTGTTCCAGAGGTGGGCTCTCTGCAGATAGTGGGCCACCATCTTGGCTGTATGGGATTCACCAACAAAGAATGTTGGGCATAAAGTTCTGGTTGTAGCACAGCTGTTCATTCCACACAGCAATCCAAAACCTGCAGTCAGAGCAAACCATTCCACTACACTCCACAGGCAGGGTAAGACTTCATGCAATGTCACAGCATGACAAGCTTTTATTTTTATTCCACACAGGAAGGAAAAAGCTCTTCATTAGAGGCTGCCAAGCACATTCGCAGACTGTTTAGCCCCAGAAATCCAAGTCCGTTTGACCGGCCATTCACAATTCCAAAATAGCAAAGTCACACAGTCATCATTAGCCTTAGAAAAGTAGGCTTCAGAATGGGCAGTGCATTATCACCAGTCTCACCAGGTTTTGTTTATGGTTAATGAATCATAACCGCTGAGTCACTCGCCAATGAAAGGGCTCTCCCTTATTCCCATATATCCCACCTTTTTCCAGCCTCAGAGATTTTCCCACTCCATTTAAAGAAGCTTTGACAGGGCGCAGTTAGTATTTACCTACTACATTTTCGTCTGCCATTTGGAAAAAAAAAGGCAATCAATCACCTTCAACCATAAATGGAAGCAAACCAACACAAAATTCTTCTGCTTTTTGATTGCATGGTGGTTATCACAAGGTCACCTTAAAGCATTCTCTGGCGGTGTTGCTCTATGTACGGTGACAAAGGGCTGCTCCAAATCCCTCTGTTTTCCACCACGTTTTTTTACAAGGCAAAATATCTTAATAATACATTCTGCCAGATGTGGGAAGGAGAGGGAGTGTGCTGAAAAGCAGGCCCGTGCCTGTATGTGTCTTTGCATACCATGCCTGAGGCAAACATTAGCACAGCCTTGCATGGCCTACTGTACTGCAGACACTCCCTACTGTGTTCTCTGTACAGGCCTCCATTTAATAGAATCTTCAGTTATTTTCCCTGACGATTAAATCACTGCCATTAACAGAGCAAAAAAAACAGATACGTATTTATTCAGAGGCACTGTGCCGGGAGTGAGAAAATATACTGTGTAGCAGCTGTTTAACACATGGGATCTTGAAGGCTTCAATCCAAGAAGCTATAAACTATAAAGTGTGAATGTGTTTTTCTTACCATTATAGAGCTTGCTCAGTTAACCCTTTTTCCGTCTCACAGAAATGTACCACTTGACATGTCAAATAAGTGGATCCAAAGTCTGTTTATGCAAATATTTAGCCTAAGGCTAGTGTGCACTGACAAGTCATTCTGTAAAAACCAAGCTCACACACATGCATTCTGCACACACTCATTGACATCCACAAGCCCAGACATACATTTGTCTCCTGTTAAGATGACATCGTCCTGACTTGATCTGGTAGCCACACGTTCACCACATGCCAAACCGCCAGATTTAGAGTGCTTCAGCACACATCATGCTAAAGACTAAATCCCTCTCCAAACACATTACCAACAGAGCAGTCCATGCCTAACTCCGGACGGTCAATAAACCACTCAGCATTTTCATTCAGTTCACAGCAGAGGAAAACAACAGTGCACAAACAAGCACACCCCAACACCCATTAAGGAGACAGAGAGATCTAGGCTGCATCAAATTCATATTAAAGATAATATTCTTGCTCAGTGACTCTCAGCGGTTATTTTATGAGGAGGTTTCATCAGGAGAGCTCATCATATGCAATATGAAGGTAATGAAACAGTATTCAACGGCATTGTGATAAATTGCATCACATTACAACATGATATGAGCATATAGTGAATATTGTCAGTACAACAGCTGCACTGTTTGAATTCCTGTTTGAATTTCTGTTTGAATTTACCAAACCTATGAATATATGAAATTCTGTAATGGATAAATACTCTACCAGTATGGTACAGTAGAGCAAATTCTAGTGACATTTCTTTCTATTATTCTTCTTCTTATTATTATTATTATCATTTAAAGCTACAGCATGTAAGTTCTAGAGACCTTCCTGGAGGCCAGTAGTGCCACTTGTAGTTCGGAACCCTTCCCTGAGCATATGAATCAGACTTTTGCAAGTGCATTGAAAGAGTATCCAAAGAGTTTCACTTAAAACTTGGATGTCAGTTAATTATCCACTATTGGTATCTTATCTTTGATGTGTGACATTAATACATAAAGACATACAATGTGGAATCTATAATGCGGAATCTATGCTTGAGACATTTATCTCTGTCATGTTATTTTCTCTATGCCACTACAATGCAGCTGGTAAGGGGTTCTGGGTCACGCTTACGCTTGAGGGCATGTTTTTTGTTTGTTCCGTTAAGGGGGAAGTAATAAAATGTGCTTTCTCTCCTATTGTTTATACTGCATTGTCCCAGTTTTGGATGAGGCATTTCTCCCTTAGACAAAGACAGGGAGCATGTATAAGCAAGAACAGAAGTGTAAAGACAGACAGCCCAATCCCAACAAATCAACCTCAAATCCAAATAATTAGACTGTTCATGGAACTGTATAAATGTCCGTTCCTTTTGGTCCCTATTATCACAACAGTGGGTTTAATATCTCTCTGACTCCATTTTGCTACTCCCGTTTTACCTCTCTATGAGGCCCACTACTGGTGGACTGGCCTCCATGTAATGCTGCAGTCCTACCAGCAGAGGATTAACTTGCTCACTCAGTGACACTGGCTCATTCTTCATCTCACATGGGCCGAGTTTACTGCTACACATACAAATGCACATGTAAGAACACAAACACACAGACGTGGATGGGCATAAAGAGAGAAATCACACATCATGTATGAGCCATACAGGGGGATTCAGTTTCTAATGGCAAGTCAAGGCTCCATTTCTAATGGAGTCAAGGCTCCATTAAACACTTCCTCCATTTGTGTCCTTTGTAAACTCCCAAAATAAGTCCTATCATGAAGAGTCTGGATTTTTCATGAGTGAATGACTAAATAAATATCTATTAGCCCCTACAACTGTGAGTGTGAGTGACATTGAACCAATGACATTCTTAACTTTATGTCCTCTCTTTATAATCACACTGCAGTGCCATTATTTAAATCAAAGTGCTTACATTACACCTGTACTACCACTTCAGCCGCGCACATGTTCTTGCACAAGGGCGCTCAAGTAAAACTTTCCACAACAATGAGTCACAGATTCATGGAAATTCACTCTATCTTGGCTATGTTTATGTGCACAATGAAGGCAAAAGAATAGCACTTGATGGGTCATACAGCAAAAGTTTTGCTTTAGAGCAGTGCATGCAGAGGAAGACATGAAGATTGTGTCAAAACTTTCACACAATGTAAAAGACAGCTGCTTGAAATGATTTAGAATATATATATATGTGTATATATATATATATAGCTGGATAGATAGATAGACAGATGGATAGATCGATCGATCAATGGATAGATAGATAGATAGATAGATAGATAGATATTTTGAACAATATATGACTTGTAAGGTTTGTACAGTTGCATAATTAAAAAGCTGCATAAGTCCTTCCGAACTCCAGTACACTGACATTCATTTGGTGAAGAACGTCAGCTTTAATTTATCAGTGTCTTTGGTTATGCTAGCTGTACCATGTAGGAATGTCTGTTTCCCTCCATGGGCTCATAGTTATAAAAATAAATGTAATCTAATGTTTAGAACTTGGTTTGAAATCCTTTGAAGCAGATGACTGCCTGAACATTGCGAATCACAGGCCTCGCCAGACTCAGTGCATCTTCCTTGATGATATGCTGACAGGCCAGTAAGGTAACCATTTTCAGTTCTTGCTCGTTTCTGTTTTTTTTGCCTCAGTCTTGTCTTCATTAAGTGTAACGCATGCTCAGTGCGGTTTAGGTCAATTGACTGACTGGGTGAATCAAGAACATTCCACTATTTTATCCTGGAAAACTTTATAGTTGCTTTAGTAACATGTTGTGGGTCTTTTTTTCAAAACATCCACTGAGTTCTGTGGCATCTGTTTGGATCTGGGCAGTTAAAAATCTTGTGTACACTTTTTGTGTGCTGCTTTTGCCTTTATATTATCAACAACACATGCCTGTGCCACTGTGTTTCATTTTCCTAATTCCATCTTCATCTCATCGTGTTTCTTGTTCTTGACAGATCCATAGCTAGTACATTCTGGCTTCAGACAAAAAATGGCCAAACATAAGCCTCATAATGGTCTACTTTACTGGCTTTGGCAGTTCCAGGGTTTATATGTGCAAAATTTACAAACCTTGCCAGCTGTCTTGTGCATAACATAATGAGGCTTCTACTCACGGCTGGCTAACAAACAACTGAGAAGTTAGCCCAATAAGCTATGGTCCCCTGAAACTGAGGGACACAGTTCACTAAAAATAGATATATTATGATAAAACAACAAAAACTCTAGGACTGTCTTTTTTTTGCAGGTTTGTGTCCTTTGTTTAAATTCTTAAGCATCAGTCTAGCTCCATTTTGATTACCATTGAATTCCTGTATTCAGTTCCACAGAAGCGTGAGGGCACACTGAGAAACGTACAGTTATACAAAAATGCTTTTGTTTACCTGAGTATGCAAAAAAAAAGAGGCTATATGATGTGCATCAGACAGAAAAGAAAGAATCCCAAAGCAACAGCCTGCTGCAACTTGCCCTTTGCTAACAACACTACTGACATTTGATTATCTGGAGAGATCATGTCAATGCTAATCTCTAGTATATTCATATGCCTGCACATGTTTGCATGTGTGTACACAACAAAAATAGAGAGAGAGGTTAAAGGAGAGGGGCGAGAGGGGCTTACCTGAGCGAAGCTCCCCAGGTGAGATTGAGCTCAGTGCTCAGATCTGTACTGGGCAGCAGGTCATGCGGAAACTCCAGCTCTTCTTCCTGTTCTCTCTGGCTGTGCTCCTCGTGAGCAAGGCTCTGCACCTCTGCTGCAGGACTGTGGCTGGGCTGAGCTTCAGTAGGCAGTGATCCGTTCTCCGCACTGCTGGATTTTTCTCCGGTCTGAGCAACTCTCTCAGTGTGAATGTCAGCCTGGCAGACACAAACAGGGCATTAATGGAGTTGAAAGTCTACAAGTTCTAAGTTGTGTGTGTCACTGAGGTTAACAAAGCAAGCAATTTGCAAACAGGTGTTCATGAAATGTTTCTATGGTAGAGCTAATGGCTATTTATCATTCACAGACTGCTTAATTGTCCAAATCAAACAATAATTACATTGAAGTCAATGCATTCAAGCTTTGACATTTAAGCTCAACAACACACCCTGTGTCAACACAATGCTGAGGTAAGCTATTTCAAACAACACACCCTGATCTTTTGTCATGCCATCATACAAAAACAGAAACATCTAAAGGACATGCTCAACAATCACAGCTGTTATGTATAACTAGAAAGCACAACAGTCCACCAGAGGCAGCTGAAACATGGAAGTATGGAAGCAGCCCCTGGCCTATAGTATATACTAAACATGAACTGCTAATCAACCTTAAGGTATACCATGATATTCCAAACACATGTACCCTTTGAAATACCGTCACTGCATTTCAACCAAACTGATTTTTTTAGATGTGTAGAATAACATTGATTTCAGAAGCTGACTATGCTGACTACGTTGTAGGTGGCTAGAGAAGGGGTTATTATATACTGGTGGATCATGATGTTTCAGCAGAACCAATCAATCAAAGCAAAACCAATTGTCTAAAATTGTATTTTACTGACGTATTTATCCAGTCCATCACATTTATGTAAAATGACTTAGCAACTTCAGAACAGCCTACCTACAAGCCTAGATCAGGTCAGAAAGTGAATGATTTCACAAAATGTCTATCTCGATTACTAAAAATTCCATATAACTATGTAACTGTATGTAGCTCATATATACAGCTCATTGTGTTTCACATTGAGGATTATTACTGCTGCACAGTGCACTTATGCTGGGGGCTCATGATGGGGGCTCAAGAACATCGGATGGTGTGGATTGACAAAGAAAGAGTTCAAGAAAGAGAAAATAGTTAGAGGCAAACAGAAGAGACAGGCCACAGAAAACGACAGAAAGCGAAAAAAATGTATGTAAATCAGTATGAATGATGGTTGAGATGTAGGCTAGTAAAGAAAGTACGTTTTTCACGGCTATATGTATTAGCGAGTTTAGAATGTAAATCAATACGGTAGCTAGTTAGGATGTGCTTAAGTAAGTTAAACTTTGCATTTGTGTTGTTATTAAGATGATCACACATGCAGCCCTCATACACACAGGCATGAGCACATCTACCCCCCTCACATTGAAGGATAAGATACACCAGAAAGCAAAATATTAGTTGGTGTAAGTACCATGTGGAGCCTAAAATGCATCAGTCCAGTACAGTAAGTATAATCAGTTTAGTTTGATTGCAATGAGTAGGTTAGCAAGTGGAGTTCAACCTTTAAACATCAATGTACATTAACCCTGAATGTACAAATGCACCTAAATGCACTAAACAGGTTTTGACCAATTATATTTTTGTATGTAATGTGAGCACCAAATAGATATTTATTTGGTAACACTTTACATTAAGTGCTGATTAACCAACATGAAATAAAAAAATAACAATGGCTGGCTAAGGTTAAGTAAACATGTAACAACTACATGTTTACATGTTAAGTAAGCATGTAACAGTTGTAACATGTTTACTTAACATTAGTTAGCTATTGTTAATGTATTACTTGATGTTAACTAATGCATTACATCATGTTAGTTAGTCAACACTAAATGTAAAGTGTTACCCTTTTATTTTATTTTTTGTATATTTACTATTGCTCTTTAATAGATCACATGTATTTGCTTATATCCGATTACTTGATTAATCAATAGGACAATTGGTAGAATACTCCTTTAGCAAATAACCCATAGCTACAGCCCTAGTATTTACTGTTTCTTGACTGAATAGTGAAGCAACAGCATGGCTTTTTAAAAAAGTTAACAGTAAGTGTTTAGACACTAAAGAACAGAGAACTAGGAGCTTTCTCCCTGTTTCAAGTAGATTTTTTGTCTGTGGGCAAATATATTTGCATATATTTATATGTAGAGTATTTTAAAGTTTTTAAAGATGTTTTCCTTTCAAAAAAGATCTCCTGCTTTATTTCCAAAAACAGTAGCAAACGGCATCAAATTAAAAAAATATCAATACATTACGAAAGTATGCTCATATTAAAACACTTAATGCATCAAAACACTTAACTTGTCTTAGTTTATTTTGTTAGTTGCCACGACTAATTTTAATGGTAACCTTCACTATTGACTCATGGTTGAATATCCCTCAGCTAGGGAGTCTACAACCCAGCCTGAGAAAAACACAACATTTCTACTGCTAATCAGGGAAAAGACGCCCATTAGGATCATTTTTTTTTAAGACAGACATCCCCAAAATCTATAACCACCAATAATTTGTACTATTCAAAAATGACTTCAGAACACATGAATATACGTAGAGTGCGTTGCAATAATATTGTAAACTATGGTTAAAGATTAAGTCATTTTCATAGTAGGACATTTTTATAGCAGCACATGCCTAGCACACACTATATACCTTTAAACAAGTCACTCCAGCTCACAGAGTTTCTAAACAAGCTGGTTTGAAAACACGTTGTGAACTTGGCTCAGACAGCATACTAGTTCAGGCAGATATTTTTCCACAGAAAGGGGAATTGAGGAAAAATGATTAAACAGACTGACTGAGCTGGTTCAACTGCTTTCCTTTCTGTTCTTTCCCAAAGCTATAAAACAACCTCCTCTAACCAAGCAGCTACGCCAGAAACCACGGAGCCGTTTACAAACGTCTAATCATATGCCGGCACGCTGCTGCCAAAGTCTGTGAATGGCCAGGCCTCTGGGACGATTAGTGAATGACAGAGTAAATCTGGACAGAGTCTCCAAAATGTCTCTGCCTCATCTGCCCCATACTGACCATAACTACAGCTTTTAATCTGTAATTTACTGCAATGAGATGAGCAGGGTGACACAACTCTGCTCTCCAAACAATTATAGTACAGCATCAGATACAGAAATCTACTCGTTGACTGACAAATGAGGAGAGCACAATTACACATGCACATACACACGTGGACAAATCACTACAGTAAGGGTGGATCCTCTTACAGACTTAAGCGACGTACAGTAATGCATTAGAAAGGCTTCACTCCACCAGCCCAACATGCAAATCCATTACTGGTTCCTCTCATGAGAATCTCCCTGTCTCCTTCTAGGTGAATTATATGACATCAATATATACACATGCATTCCCTCTGTTTATATCTTCACGAAGCTAATGCACTTTCCTACAAACCAAATAAATGCCCAAGAGCCTGTGCAACAGCAAGTGATATAGAAGACAAATCATATACAGTTAAATGCAAACGTTTCTGCACTGTCAAATTACTTTTTTGTATTACGTAATGAAAATTAGCACAGATGCTCTACAGAGAACACATCTGGACAAAAACATACAATATGACTTTTTTATTTTGTTAAAGTAAAACTAAAATAAATCTAAATATTTAAAATTGAACATTTAGCAGATAAATGGTATAGTTGAGTTTGTTCTTTGTAGAGGACATGTTAACTTATATTTACTTAGAAAACACATGAAAGATTTGACCACAGATTTTAAGCATATCCATACTACTATATAAGTGTAATAATAGATTGGACATTATTGTAAAAAAAACCCTATTTGTGAACAGTCAGGACACCAGTGAAGGATTCTGAGATTAATATTTTTATTATTTATCCTACATCCCACCAAAAAAACAAACATTTAAGAGACCTATTTTGCTCATTTTCAATGTTCAGAATTGTTTTTTGGGATATACTAGGATAGATTTGCATAGTTGTCCTGAAACACAATCCCTTAGTCCCTTCAGTTGTCCCCAAAACACAATAATTTCCTCATATTTCCTCATACTGTATATTTGTATTCACCCTCTGTCTGAAACGTTCTGTTAAAGCTCCTGTGATTGGTAAATCTGAAAAAAAAAAAGTTTTCTTTGGGGACTACTTTGCCTTAGAACATTCTTCATGTATCCCTCCACCATGAATGGATAAAAATAATTGATTAAAATATAATGTTATAGACAAAAACCCCAATCAGAAAACTACTGTAAAACAAAGGCAGTGTATTCATAAACATTACATATAATGACCTTCTGTGAAGGAGATTTTAAAGGTGGACACAAATACTGACATTTAATCCCCCACAAACACTGATGTTTAACCATGCAGGATTTTTGAAAAGCCGGATTCTCTTTAAGTCAAATTTGTATTCACACTGTAAATCTGAACACTGTTTGTAAATAAGTGTTTATTTATTGTTACGGTTAATATTTCCTCAGTTTGTTCTTAATTAATACATTTAAAAGTGCTACAGAAAAGTGTAAGAAAAGTAAGTAAGAAAAGAATGTAAACATTTGGATTTAGATTGCAGGATTACAGGTAAAACCAGGACATTACACCTGGCAAACTGCAAGTCACTCATGACAAAACCATTCAGTCTAGCCAGTTAACTTCAGAGTCTGCCCATTCAGCTAGCCCGTTCCACACCGAGACACAGACTCCAAATGACATGTCATCAGTGTACAGTATTATAGGCTAAACAGAAATAAAGCATAGGAAAAAGCTTAGTGTAGTGACATATACTCTCTATGCCAAACACTTGACATGAAGGATGTGAGGTTTGAAGTCAATCAACTTTACCACTCGTTTCATTTAAACTCACATGCAAAGGGAAATATAAGGCATGTTCGACTTAACCTGAGACTTCTACAGAATGTGGCATTCAGGACCACAGAAACAATCCCTGTACTGTCAGACTTACAGTCCTGTAAACTCTTTCTCTACAGAACAATGCCTGTCCCAAGAGTCTCCTGCACTTTCTCAGGCTCTCTCACTATTGCCATTTCCACACCTGTTTTAAAGGTGGAAGGGCAAACCAGTTCGCATCACTCAACCAATTTAACTATTTTCTTCTTCCATTTACTTAAATGCACAACCCCTTTAAATTCATCCTGACCTTTTTACCTTGTTAGCTCATGTCAAGCACACGAGTCCCTCAGGGATATCGCATTTCACTTGGAAATATGTCACAACACAGAAGAAAACATCTAATCGAAGTTATGATTTCCCACTGAAATTAATTTTAAAGGAATGGTTTGGTGAACAAACTGAATTGAATTCACTTACCTCAGATGTAGCTGTCAGCCAAGACATGTCTGGAATCCCAAGCTGGCTTCTTTAGTTTAGTACTGGAGCTACGAGTCCAATGTTGCTCACAAACACTAAAATAGTCACCGCAGTGTTTTCTGTAAAAACATCCCTCCTCTCAACCCACCCAAACAGCATCCAGGTCTTCTTTAAGGTCACACACACTTGTCATTGTGGCGTAGGACATAGCACAACTGAATTAACCATGTGCCCAAATGCTGTGGGCTGCCACTTTATAAATCGTAAATCGAATTTACCTTCCATATACCTGTGTAACCTGCATGCACGTACACATCTCCACCACATAAAATGACTGACCATAGTGATTGGCTACATGGTCAGGTTTTGTGCCTTTTTATAGCTCATACTGTATGCTATGAAGTCATACTCCGACTTAAACCTCTTCAGTCCTTTTTGAAAACCTGGATGTGATGTGAGTAGGTTGAGAGAGGTTTGGACCATATATTAACAAAAAAGATTTTGGTGACTATTGATTTCTAGTGTTTATTAGCAATATTAGCCTTACAACTCCAGCGCTAAACTAAAGAAGCAAAGTTTAGACACCAACATGTCGGACTGTTCAATTCCGTCTTGGGTAAATAAAGAACTGCATGCATTATTTTACCCATCCTTTAATATTGCAATACTCACTTGAATTTTTTTCAGTGTCTCCATATAAAACACAGTATATAAATATAAACTATATAAAAATGTCGTTCTCCTATATACCACTGATCTAACTGTCCAAAACCCAGCTCAGAGCTACACTAACAGCTCAAATTCTTTGTTAGTATTTTGGTGTATGTGTGCTTAATATCCGTGTTATTATGTCATTGTGTAAAAGCAACATTGTAACCAGCATCATGTATTTACAGTTAACATAAAACTGTCAGATAGATGAACGTGTTTCTCATGCTTTGATAGAAGTTTCCTGTTTCCTGTCTGTACTCTGTATGTACACACCCGAGTCAACATCCAACACATACTGCAGGTTTCTCATATAGTGAAATCATTTATCATATGCAAATGCACTCGCAAAATTAAATGATGCCCTCAGAGCACCAACACACTACAAGCTCACACTGATTCACTTGATTCACAGTATATATAGATATAAACCTACACTTACATGCTCACACTGACAGACAGACACATAAGCTTACATGGTACATACTGATATATTACTAATACATGGCCAAAAGAGTCAGTTAAAGGTTACTTACTGTACATGCTGCCTCACTTCTTTGTTTCATCTCTCTTTTAAAAGCCTATCTAGGGACACCTTACTTACCAAATTAGGTTTGGCTACATACGTTACATCTGTGTCCTCTTTATATGAGGATGTTTATCTGTGTTTTGCCTGCTAACTAAATAAATACAATAAATAAATGCTGCTCTGAAGGGCTGAGTCTGTGAGAAGAGAGGGGTGCTTCCTATAGAGGTGATGAAGCACACTGTTAAAGGTCTGTTACGTGGTTGAAAGGGGCCAGTGCCTGCCTTTGTCCTTTGACCTACAGGTTTGGCGAATCTGAAAAGAAGACCCCATGTGGTCTACCCTATCCACGTGTATAAGCACATTACTCTGCATTACAGTAGCTCCTCACTAACACCGGCCAAGCCACACAGTGGTTACTATGGCAACGGTAATAACCCAAAACACACTTTAACTAACAGGACGTCCCATCTGTAACACCATTTAACCCTGTCAGCCCAGAGCTTATTATTCAGCTATCAATCTTAAGGCTTAGTATTATTCAGAAACTACTAAAAGCTATAAATTACTACTATAAAACTAATAATTCTTAACTAATAATCCGAGAGGAACAACTCTCTGTACTCATTGCTCTTTATGTTCATGCACAACTGCTACACTTACAGTTTTTAATCCTGCTGGCCTTATTACTTATTACTTGTCCTGAAGGTCTATACTTCTATTTAGATAGATAGATAGACAGATAGATAGATAGATAGATAGATAGATAGATAGATAGATAGATAGATAGATAGATAGATAGATAGATACTTTATTGATCCCAAAGGAAATTTAGCAATTTAACTATGTCAGGCTCTAAAAGAACTCTTGTTTTGTATGTCATATATATTTGTAGTTTTAGCTTAGCTTCCCTCTTTCACACTTTGTAAGTTGCTCTAAATAAGCCATTACATTAATAAATATGAATGTAAGTAGCACCAATACAAATCACAGTTCACAAGGTTAGGACTACTGTTTTCACTAAATAAATAAAAAACACACATACAAAATGATACACAACTTCACTAACTGTAACATTGAGAAAGAAGTTGCAATACATAAACATCCAAACATGCATCACATTTAAAATGTTGCAATCAAATCTCAGAAAGAAAACAAAGAAATGATTATAATTATTGAACATCTAATAACTTGAGCTGTTCCCAAAAATATTCTATAAAATATTACATAAATCATATACAAATATCCTCTGGGGTCTAGCTTATATTCAATCAATCAATCAATATATGTATACTATTTTTGAAAAGCTAGGATCTGTTTGGAAAGTTAGGAAAGTTCCTGTTTTATACCACATAGAACAGATTGATATACATAGATTTAATACAATGAGTTCCTGCCATTGCGCACTGGATCCAAAACCCATAAAACTAATATCATCAGATTCATAGTGATAATGAATAATATAGTAAAAACAAGTATGAATAAAAATGTACAGTATCCTGGACAAGTGTACTACAGTTTGCTCCACCACTCTAACGCATTCATTCAACAGTGATTCCATAGCAATCATAACTAACAGAAAAAGCCACCTGAGATTGATTTATTTCAGTTAGAAATCTTTCTGGCTCTTAGTAACTACTTTGCATTCAATAACTGCTGCATTCAGTAACTACTAAGTATTATTTACTATTAAAGAGATTAAAATAATGCATATGTTATACAGTTATGAATCTGATGAAGTGGACTATGAGCACAACATTTTGGTTGTTTCATACCAAAATAGAACCAGTCCATGTACTTCATGAACTTTTAGTATCTGCCTTTTAAAGCTCTATCCAGAATACTTCTAAACTGATATGATTATCAGATTTACAGTTTTGATAATGAAAACGTACACTATCCTAAAACAATGTACTTTGCTCCTCATACATTCATTCACACCAACAGTGTTTCCACAACAATCACTCACCATGTATAATTAACAGAAAAACAGCCCGTCTGTGAAAGCATTTAATCCCTTAAACTGGAGACATTAGTCTAATTTTAATCTTAGCAGTTATTACGTAATGACTACAATGTAATAATTTGCTACTATTACTACGACTATGAAACTACTATGAAACTATAATACATAAGTCATGTGGTTACACAAGTGAGGAACTGAAACACGTTTTTTTCACTACAAAACAAAACCGGTTCATGTCCTTTCTTTGGTATCTGCCATTATGCCCTCCTTCCCAAATACTTCTAAACTGATACTATCATTAGATTCAACCACCAACAATGAAAAAGCACAGTATAATGGACAATTGCTCCACAAATTGCTCCTCCACCTCCACAAACATTCATTAACACCAACAGTGTTTCCATAACAATCACACACCATGTGTAACAAAGAGAATAACTCTCCTATGAAAGCATTTACGCTCTTAAAATGGAGAAGTATTAGTCTGAAGCATTATTACTCAATAAGTACAATGTAATAAGTTGCTACTACAACTACTCCTACTAAACTACTATGAAAATTAAAGGGGCCTGAAATGTGAGTGTACATATTGCTTCACTACAAAACAGAACGAGCCCATGAAATTCATTGTAAACTTTTGCTACCTCTAAACTGATACGCTCATCAGATTCACGGTACAAGAATGCTGTAAAAGTTTTTAAGACAATTTGCTGTTCCACTCTTCTTCTCATTCACACACACACATACACACACACACACTCACTCACACACACTTAGTCACAACAGCACTTTTTCCACAGCAATGCCACTGGTCTTCTCGTCACACACTCACCTTCACTGGTAGGAGAACACACGCATGCGGGAGAACACAGCGGAGTGAGTACTCAGTGCAGTAAAGTCAGGCAGAAGGTGTGTTGTGATGCCGCCAGCCGGGCAGCAGCAGCACATGCTCCAGGGCCTCAGTGTCCTGACTCAGCTCCCTCCTCTACCGCTACAGCTCCATGCCCTTCTGAGGGCAAAGGGGAACGCACACCACACCAAGGCTGCGTGTGCTGGTGTGTGTGTGTGTGTGTGTGTGAGAAAAAGAGAGAGAGAGAAAAACAGCAGCTCTTCACAGACAGCAGCTCACAGACTACAGGACAAGGAGCCGGCTCTGTGTGAGACTCAGCGAGACAAACACAAGCAACTTGAGGAAAAGCCCTCCCCCTCCTGAACACTCTTTCAACATAACACTCCTCTTTCATCTGATCCCTCCCCCTGTCTTTCTGTTTGCCCCTCCCTCTCCCTCTCTCTTGCTCCCTCCTTCCTCTTCTGACTAACCTGTTCTGTTTCTTCCTGCTGGGGGGACTAGAGAGCTGCACTGTGACACTCCTATTGCAGGTGAACGCTGGGAAACGGGCCAAAGGTCATCTTTCGAGTGCCCCCCCTCAGAGGGAATCAAGTTACGCACTCAGACAAACACACACACATGGCTGTTGTGGGATTGCACACAAATGCACTCAGACAAATGCTTTACACATGCTTAAATCAGGTCTTCTGAGACACAAACACAGAGAGCTTGTTTTTAATACAGTGTCAGGACATACATACAGTACAGTCCAAAAATTGTGTTTGTTTGGAAGCTGGAAATATTGCAGTAAATGCAAATAATTTTAACACAATAATTAGTGATTTTACGCATGTATTCATATCCGAACCTGAACTGAAGCAGCTTGGTGTTAATTATAGTTATCACCCAATATTTGGTTATAATAAATGATGTGTACTACTGATGAAATTCATATTCATGTTTATTTTCAATTACTTTAAAGATACTTCGTGTTTTTACCAGATAGCAAAATTTTTCTGGCCCAAATTTGGAACACATTCCTCATTTTCATCTGGCCTACTGGTCGTATGTATTGACAGCACTTGGGGAGACCGCTCCCGGTTGCAAGGTGTAGGCCACATACATGCCAGATTAGGGCCTCAGCCAAAAGTAAGCAACTCTGCCACATCTGTGCCAGAAGTGGACCAGATCTGTTTTCAGACAGGTGGACCAAATGCATGTTTTAAATTTGTGGGCTGCCTTTGGCTCACTGCAGATTGCCAGTGCCGACAGTGGGCCAGAAGTGCCATGACTTTGCAGTACTGTAATTCCCATATATATATATATATATACATATATATATATATATATATATATATATATATATATATATATATATAATACATATAGGA
>CM067478.1:14872564-14921449 GCA_034552555.1 Semaprochilodus insignis
ATATATATATATATATATATAGTAACAGTCAAAAGTCTTGACAAAGATACAAAAGTCTGGAAGGGTTTCCCATGTTGCTGTTTTCAACATGTAACATTATCAAAACGCTGAAAGAGTCAAAAGAAATTATAGAGAGACCAAAGAAAAACAAACAAATCACAGGCTGCCTCTTTTGTGATGCAGTATTACATTCTCTTCACTTGCTCTAAAGCCTCATTTCAGGCCCCACCTGGCAGTCCTTTCCAAAAGGACCAAAGAACAACATATGGTGGGATCCTGTTGCAGAAAACCGCTTGTTTGAGGGACACTTTAAAAATGATATTTAAAAGGCTATTTATCTGGACAGTCAGGCTTTATTTGCTTACAACAACAGTAATACTAGAAGATGTACAAATGACATAAAGGAGCAGTACACCTCACACAGCTGTTTCTCCTCTCTTTCACTCCAGCCTTGATTTATTTAAAGCCTGAAGAATCTTTGTGAGTATATTATCAGAATTCATCCCTTTAACTTACCAAAAGCTGCCTCTAGCAGTGAAAAGTGACTGCAAAAAACATGTTTTACTCCCTCAACATGTGGAGACTGCATGTAGACTCCACAGGTATAAGGTGATATGAGGCAGGATGGGCAGGGGCTAGTTGGTTAGCATGCTAACTTTAATAGATATCTATGGAACACAATAAATACACATCTCTGATGTACCATCTTAAATTGTTAATTCTTCAAATTCTGTTGATATTTTAGTTCATTTTTAAATTTCTTTTAAACTAAAATTCACATGCATTGATAATGCTGTTTTACATATTGGTCCTTTAATATTTGTAATAATATTATGTGTGTCAATGTGTTCACCATTTCCAAAGGTCTCCCCTTGGCACTGTTTCTTTTTTTTCCTTTTTATTATGGTTGTTTTTTGGGTTTTTTTTGTTTTGTTTTGTTTTTTTTTATTGTAACTTATTTTTTACACATCTTAAGAACTAAATCACAAGTCATTAGATCGAAATGTCTTTAAGATAATAAAAAAAATGAATATCCAGTTCAATATATTCACCATAAAAATGCTCATATATCTGAAGTACTAACTTTGTAGGTGAAGACTCAGTCTATTCATTGTGAAATTCACAGCTAATGTCACATTATGTAGTAAAACTGATTTGTGAGATTTTGATACAACAGAATGTAACTATATGAAACAATACGTTTCTATACTACAATGACTATAAAGAAATGCTGTTTTCATTCTGAAAAATTAAACATTTAGTTTTTCAACAGAAGACTTTTCAATCTCTCAATTTTTGTCCTGAAAGTCCACAAAAAAACAAGCATGCCCCCACACACAAACAGGCTTAGACTATGTTTGCCAGATTTGAGATAAATGGCTCCCTGGACCCCTAATTACTGCGGCCTCTAATAATCCCTCAGCCCCTCTGTTACAGCATTTTCCTTGTGACCGACTCTGAAGCTGAAGCAGCTAACACAGCACAGACTCCGACAACTGACTCAGGCCATGTGTCTCTCCAACACCCAGCTGTGTTGTGGTAATTGTTGCTATTTGTTCTACTTAGCTGTCCCACTTACTATCATCATGCACAGACTTTTCAATCCAGACGGCCTAAAACATTTCAGAGAATGCAACCATGAGCACACACATGCACCGACTCACACACACATCGTAAATTTTAGTACTCAGACCACTCGGCAAAGTGCAGCCCACCAGTACCTCAAATGTGGCTCCGGACTGGGCTTCCTGGGGAGGAAAGATCACTACATTGTCCGTGGCGCCCTCCTGTGGTGGAGATATGCAGGTGTCAGACACGGAGAGCGAGACACACAAGAAGCTGCGGTGAAGGCAGTGGTCTTGGGATAAATGCATGGCAGCTTTGAGTCATAATATGCTGCAGACAGACTGTGGGACTGTTGTCTTTGGAGCACAATCAAGAAAGCAAAGAGCTCTCTGACAAAACAAGCAAACCCGCTGAAGGCAGTTATGCTCCAGCAGCAGTGTGCAATTCAACATTTAGGTTGATCCTATTAAGATAATCCTCGAATTCCATAATGTTGGGGGGCTTTTTAAAGCCACTTTCAGACATAGGCACAGATTTTTGGGAACATCTTGCCATTTAACTCAAACTTGCTTCAAAGCAGCACAGAAAAAGGGCCACTTTTAATGAAATGTGAATGAAGAACATGCCGATTTTAGTGGCACCGCATGAACAGACCAGTTTACAAAAACAAGTTTCCTGTGGATGCCGTACTGGATTAAAATCATGGTCAGACTTTTACAGATCACACTACATTCATTATAACTAGCAGCATGTAAATCTACTACCAATATGCTCCACCTGCACACTGTCAAAGCTAAATTTAGCCACTGTGTTTGACAAAGCAGTAACCCTTTGCTTGCTGTGTTTTGCACACTACAGCACTTTCTCACAGCTGTCATTTATCTGAAGGGGAGTGTGATGTGGATAAAATGCGTGTTAGTGTGGGAATGCAAACAGACATCAACAAATGCCATTAACGGATCCACGCCATTTGCATCAGGTAAAAGCATAGAAATTAGAGCTCTCTCAGCATTAAAACAGTCATTTGTGAGCTTACTGCTACTTTCTACAGTGCCGCTTCACACTACGCAGAGCAAGAAAGTAGGTCCGCCAGCATCCTCCCTCTTACCGGCAAGCCTGCAGAGCTGTTCTCATTGCCCATGGTGCAGAGTGAGCAGGCTCAGATCACACCACCGTCGCACCCCAGCACAGACCACCTCTAGCAGACTGAGGAACCAACAGGAGGAGGGATGGAATGAGTATGAAAGGAAGCAGCAGCCACTGCCAGAAGCTGCTCTCTTGTCAGATGTTTGAAGGGGTTTCAAGCTTTGTACAAACAGAGAGGAAAATTTGTGTGTGTGTGTGTCTGTCATGTGTTAAGATTAGAGGCCTGTGATCCAAACACACGTCCCAGAGTGGAGAGAACAGTGACTTTGGTTCTGCCTTGAGGGCAAAGGCTAAAACTGTAGGAAATATGCTTAGCCTATAGCATTCTCACAACATCTCTAAAAGCTCCTTACAGACCAGTACAGCTGCATGATTAATTAACACAGCCTTGACAGGCCCTTAGGTGGAGGGGTAAAATGTGTGCCTATTACAAATGTTTAGATGACATGCCTCTGCTAGCTAATGATTCAGGCAGAGCCTTCTATCTACTTTATATTAGTATGAGTATAAATGTACCTGTACTCTATGGGAATTGTGCAGTAAAGTAGTAGAAAACTTCCATATTTGAGTTTTAACATATCTGAGCTCTATATAAGTATGGGTGAATTCCACTGTCCAAACAATCGCCTCCTATTCCATTTTCAGAGTCATAAATACCATAGAACAAGTACACAAGGCTAATTATGTGCAATAAGTGACACATAGGTTGATATGTAAGCTTCCTATCAGCCCAGGTCCAAAGTCTGCACTCTCAGCTCTGCACACTGTTTTTTTTTTTATCTAGACACTCACATAGTACACAAATGAAAAACAATGCCACATGCATTTCTAAACATTTGGCCTACACATACAGCTAATCCACTAAGTCCATCTAAGCAAGGTCTAAGCAATGCAAAGAAACATCAAGAAGGAAATGTATTCCCAGGTTTTTTATGCACATGTGGCAGTATATAATTCTGTGCTGACTTACATGGGAAAACCACAAGAGATCATCAGCCATTAGCCCGCCTTAAAAACATGCTAACCCCTCACGCTTGCCCTAAAAGCTACACAAACTCATTACTCAGAACAATGTCTGGAGCAGCACACACTGCTGATCCGAACACTATCAGTAAGCCTACCCCCTCCTCAGCTCCCCAGCTGCACAGCTGTAGCATAGGCAAGATGTCCATTTATTCTCAGCAAGAAGGACCAAAAGTTTCTCTGCAATAACTAATTGACCCATAACCAGTGTGAACAACCCAGAACTGAACTAAAAAGGCTGAAACTGAAATAAATAATCAAAATAGTAACAATATAGAGCAAATGTGGGGCTGTAGTTGCTTCTAAAGTGCTTGTACTCTTGCACATGTTTTCATGCATATTTCACATCCTGAGTTTATAAGGTGTGGCTTTATTACCAAAATAAATAAATAAACAAACAAAAGACCAATATCCTTCAGGTTCCTTGTTTTATTTCCCTGAGGTCCACTTGCCATGTTTGTTTGGGTTTAAGTATCAAAAAACTGCAGGCCTTTATTTTTACATGACCATTTTTAAATCTCTGTTTATCCCTTATTATTAAAGAGGCTTTATTTGTTACTGTGCCTTCAAACCTGTTATATGTAAATGAGCTCTGTTCTGCTGCCCTTATTGTACCTCGTTCAAAAAACAGTCCAGGCTAAAACTCTCCTTACGCAAAAAAAACACCTTAGTTTTGTATATGGATTTCATAGACTGCAGCATGAATGGCAAGTACAGTACAATGTTCAATCATTTTCCCCAGACTTCCACCCTAGGAACTGTGCTGCAGGGTGTTTGTCATATTAACACGCCTTATTAGGTTGATGTGTATGACCAGGTTAATCTGCAGGTTAAAGACTAACGGGTGTAAATATTCTTGTAGTTCCGACATGGCAGTCTTAGAGAATTCTATAGAGGTTGTTTGTGCAGCATACAAACTGAGAAGTGAACAGCATATTCTGAAAGTTTTACACAAAGTCATTTCTAAAAAGCAAGCAAAGTTCAGATTTCATATGGGCCCTTTAACAGTAACCTTTAAATTGTGTTTTCCTTATTTTAAGAGAATCAGTGCAACACCTTTCCAGGTTCCTGTGCAATGCTGCCATTCACTGCATATGCACTGGCCATCACAAGATACACAACACAGACATAATGTGTTTAGCCACAAAGGGTGTGTAGAGTCAGTGTTTTAACCTTCTAACCACATCAGAAGACTAATCTCATGCGGTAATCCCCTTGACAGACAGATTGCTGTCAGCTTGTGTTCTGGCAATAGAGATTACTGCCACAGTCAACTAGTCAAAAGCACCTGCTCTCTGTCTCCCCCTGCTGGGACTGCTGTCATACCTGCCATCCCTGCTATCCCTTCCCTCAAGCAGACTCTTTAGGTTCCTCCTGGTAGCTGTGACAAGGCTCTGCATATAATGGGCTACTTATGTTTGATGGAGATTGATATGGTGCTGATACATAAAGCCAGATAAAGCTATAAAAGGTCCCCAGGTAGAAGAATAAGAAAAGTAAGACGAAAAAATTCTGAATCCAGTTCCTCCTAAAAGCTGAAATCAGTGGAGAGGGAAGTTTGTTTATAAGGCCCCGTCCAGACACCTAAGCTACTGGGTTGTTTGTGTGCCTCTGTGGTCACATGACCAGGCTAGCATACACTTTGCCAGCAAGCACTGATCTGAATATGAAACATGTTATAAATAGACCTTCCTCCTGTCTTCTCACACCAGTGTCAACTCCTCTTGTCTTTCCTTCTGGAGCGCAGTCATGTGCTTTCATTTCCTGAGCTGCATATTTACGATCATCTGCTATCTTTATTAGCTTGTGGATACCAGCAGTCACCTGTGTGGGTTTGTTTGGGGTGCTTTAGAAAAATGCCCATGGCAGATATGTTCCTGTATATCTGGTGCTCTATCGATGAAACAGGCATGTGGTCAAATGACAGTGGCTTGAGCAATCCTGCTAAAGGTGCTATTTGTGTGAATGGACTGGAATTCCAGGCCTTTTGGGCGATTGTACGTTTGTTGCTGTTTGTTAGTGTGTTTGTCTGTTTGAGTCAGTGGCAAAGCTCTGTGAATGCTATATCTCCTGCATTCGCAAATACTATCTGAAGTAAATACTCCTTATCAGCAACACAACACTACTAGTGAAAGAGTATTGCATTATACAATTCAAACAAAAGCGAAATTTCACCTGTTATACATGTTTCAGTAATCTATTGCTCAATTTGAAATCCTAACATATTGTTTTGCCTATGAAGTATTTAAAGCCACCATAAAAAATAAATAAATAAGCAAAAATAAACAAGAAAACTTATATATATAGTTATATATATATTGAAAATTGCTTTAGTAAAAAAATTGCAAGTACAACAACCACAAAGAAACAACACTCTTCGCATACGCTCACCCACCTCAGATATAGAGTTAATCCTCCCAGCTCATGACTTCCCATCTAGCTGCTGCAAATACAGTCTGGATCCATATATATATAACCGTAATGTCTAACTAGCTAGACCCCCCTTAGGAACCCAGCACAGCGCACTATATCTGTACAAAGTGCTGAGGAGGTGAAGGCTGGGGGTGGTTAAGGGGGAGTGAGTGCAGTGCAGGGGCTGACAGTGGCGTCAGAGGGGGGTACATTCTGTATGACAGGGTAGGAATGACTGAGAGTCAGCTGGACAGGACATGCCACTTGGTAACACTGTAAACAAACATCACCACAGACGGACGGCCTGAGTCTCACCCCTACCTAACCCCCATCTGCTGTCAGTATGAGCAGGGAACTGTGACACAGCACCGTACCCATAATGTTGGAACATTAAAAGCCATGCAGGGCTTCTCCTAGGATATGATCAGAAATCAGTTTTGGCTTTTACAACTTTGTCATGACTTAGTGACTCTAAATGACTAAGCCAGATATCAAAATCACAAAACACTTCTGTTTCTATAGAACAAACTGATTTAAACAAAAATCATCAAACACTGGGTTCTGGATTAAAGAGAAAAGGCTCTAAGCTTTATTTTAATTTCCTGGGCAGATTGAATTAAATTGCAACAAAGAATACAGAGCTTCCATACACGTGTTTTCAAAATCCTTCTCTCCATAGAGAACTCCTGTCTGTTTTTCAAAAAAATATGACTCCTAACTTCCTGAGATGGTACAGTTCCCTAAATTCTTAGGATTGTAAATTAAGTTATCAATTACTGCTTTTCAGCCCTGGGTTGTAAATTAAATACCACTCCTAGCCTAGATCTTTGCAAACTATTCCCTTGACTTTTGGCGTCTGTGCGTGCTGGAATGTTCCATCCCATGGCTTGACCTCACTACACAGAATTTAATTGTGCTACTATTTCTAGCTTATTAGACTTATATTTTCGTTACATTTTTACCAAATTATTCTCTCAATTTTATATTTGCTAAAGAAATAAATATAATTTTCATAATTCTCACATACCCCAAAAATAGTATATAAGACAAAATGTGTTTCATAAATGCAAAAAGAGGTCAAAATCTTTATAAAATTTAAATAAAAATTTGTATATCAGAAAGTAATATCTGCATTTTATGGTTGATATAGTATAACACAACATTATTTACAAAAGCAGACAAAAGAATGGCCAACATTTAGGCTGCAGGATGGCTGCTACTACTGCATTAAGATGTGTGATACACTTTTGTCCATTTTAAAAGACAATATAGTTGAGATTATGCAACAAGCAGTTTGAGGAGATAATGTGATGATCATACATTCAGTTTTTATAATGTTAACTAGTGGAGTGGACTTTTCTTGAAATGTCTCCTATGTCCTTGTAATTGTTTCTAGTTTTACCCCTTCATCCAGCTCTGGATATGGATAACAGGGACAGGAGAAGAAAATTAACCCAGATATTTTGGGTTTAAATAGTATGTACCCATGGAGGCCCAAATCACTTTGTAGCGGAGCAACTGCTTGTCCTTGTGAGCACTTCTATAAATATCCTAAAAACATTAAGTGTGCCTGTCTGGCATGGTATGCAACCAAAGCTCATCATAGTGTAATCTTTGCTTCTGGAGAGTTAAAAATGCAAATTTACCTACTAATAGCTAGAAACTATGTTACACATGCTTGATGCTCATCTATAAAGAATAAAACTATGAAGCAGGATCACAAGGGCATGGCAAAGTTTAAAATGCCTAAAGCATATCACAGTGTATAATTTCAGCTGCATGACTGATCGAAACAGCATGGTAAACGGAACAGCTTACATGTGTCTCTTATTCCCTGTTTGATCCCAGAGGTACGGTAACAAAAACAAAACTGAGACAGAACTCATTTGTGCACAAACATAAAGTCAGACACAACTTAACTCAGCAGTATCCATCATTGTTCTATATTCATGATGACAAAAAGTAATGGTATATTTATGTTTGTGGCAAAATATATTCCATGTTTCACTATACAAATGGTTCCTTTTTATGTGCACCCTTAGAAGTATCATTATTGGTCTGGAGACATTAGCCTTGATTCTACATGGTATCAAATTTGTATTGGTGAAGAACATCAGAGGTATTGACAAGGCCCAAAGTACTGTATGTACGTATGTACGTATTGCTTAGCCAATTGCTTACACTGTGATAGCAGTCCAATCCGACCATTGTGCTATTACGCCCAGAAGTTTGGCCCGTGTTTCTTCTGAGATCAAGGGGATTAATGGCAAGTATGCCCTCACTTCGCTACACACTTTTCTGGGAAGGTTTTACAGCACATTAGAAAAGTGCTGCAAGGCTGTGATTGTAGTTAGCTATTAGTAAGCTATAAGATATTTAGCATCCCAAATGTATTCAGAGGTGCTCCACCACACCTGAGAATGCAGCCCAATCCTGGGGGATTTTATACCCCTCTCACAGAAGCCTGGCATTGGGAACGGTGTTACAGGGCACATGTGCAGTTGCTTCAGAGCATCCAATTCAGGACCTCCCAGTAATACCTTTCTACTCCTCTAGCCGATGTTTGCCATTGGCACGGCAATGTTCCAGCATAGTTTCAAGCATTTCCAGAAGAATACTGTAACAGCTCATTTTATAGAATTTAGAATCATATATTTGACCAGTGTACTTCCACAAAGATGAATTTAACCTCTACATTTATCCCACACATGCAGTGAAAAGCCACATATACATACACATACAAACTTCCTTTTCATACCCTTGATTTTGGAAGAAATGCTAGGCAAGTAGGGGTCTGGACATAACATGTTTGTACCTGCCAGATTGGGCTGCTATCAGAGTACTAGCAATGCTTTTCTGTGTTGGTTATGCAAGCTATATGTTCACAACTGTGCCCCAGTATCAGTAATGGGTGAACTTTAAAGTAGTAACTGGATCCTTTTAGACATGTACAACTTAGTTCCCCTTTAACAATATACAGAAACAGCCCTCCGTATACACTCATCTGCCTTTCCTCACTGCAAAAGATCTCTGAAAGCAAAAGATCTTACATTTATATAATGCATCTATCATTATGAGATTTTATGAATATTATAATATCATTCCACCCATTTCCAGACAATGCTATAAGTGCTATTGTCTATTATAGTTTCACTGGCAGATAGTTGCACACAAATATGGAGCTGGTGACATATCAAGACATCCATTTTTGCAGCGATCCATCCATTTTCATTGCTCTCTCCCCATCTCATGCTCTACATGCTTTGCTCCGCCCCTCTCCCTTTCATTTTTCTCTCCATCCCAGTCTTCCTGCTGCTGCTGTTGCTTTCTCCATCAGTGTAGCGACGGCTGCTAGAGGCCAATACCGGCAGTGGCAGCCACTAATTGATTGCTCCTCTCCTCTCCTCCTTCCTTCTCCTACTGACGTCAGCCTATTTCAGTACGAATGCATCCCCCACCCCTGCCCTGCACGGACACAATCGCCAAGCAACCACCACCAATATTCCATCAACAGCCAGGCATCTCTCAATGTTTCTCCCTGTGTCTTTCCATCTGTTGTTTGGTGCTGAGTCTTGTTACCTGGTTGCGTGCGACTCCGATGCAGCTCCCCATCCTGTATTCCATGTCCTCCTGAGGAGACGTAACGGCAGCGCTACAAGGCTTGCAGAAATAGTCTCTGCAGAATTGCATCGCCACTACAGAGACATGGCATTGCAGAGCTGGCTAGGATGCATGTGAGCAAGTGAGTGAGAATACGCTAGACTATGTATGTATGTGTGTGTGCCTCTGAGTGTGCAAGCCTGTGAGGCTGTGTGTGACTAATAAGCCTCATCTACAGCATTGCTCAGGGTACATCTGCGACATACATCTTCATGATCTATTATATAAGAATGTTATGATATAAATAGAACAGTTGAAGAAATCAAGGTGAAAGGCGGGATTTGCTCTCCTCCCCTCCATCCCTCAAGTCTAGCAGAGATGTGTTGGATTGCAGCACTGCACATGGGTAAAAAAAACCCTCTGTTACCCACAGAAACACTGACAGACATGAGCAGGGAGAGGAGGGGGCGCAACAGTGAGAGAACCAGGGAGAGAGAGAGAGATAAAAAGAGGAGAAGGAACGGTGCAAGAGTGCATCTGCGGTTTTAAAGGGGCCACAGCCGCAGGCAGGATAATGTTGTCCTGAGCAGCTCATGAAAGTACTGACAGAAATACTGAGAACGGCCCACTCAACCAAAACGGGAAAAGAGACTCGTATCAGGCAGTTTATCACCACTGTACCAACATTTATGCAGATGTGCTTTGACATGGGGTGTTGAGCTTAACCCACTTTTATTGGTTTTGCCATCGGCATAATTCAACCCTTAGTATTTAAACAATGTCATTCATAGTGGTTTAATGTCAGTTACTCCTTTTTAAAGAAAGTCACCATGTATAATAATTTATAGTGATGGTAACAGGAACCAGACACCTGAAGCACTTAATAACGCTAAAAGCTCTGAGAGAGCTGAGAAATTGAATGACCGCATTTCCAAGAATGTTGGGACGCTGTACAAAATGTAAATAAAACCTGAACACAATGATGTGCACATCATTTAACCTCTATGTTAGTTTAAAATATTGCCAAGACAACATGTCAACAACTCCAATGTCACTCTGTAAGCATTTAGGAACTAAGGAAACCAACTGCTTTCCCATTCTTGCTTGATATTAGATTTCATCTGATCAGCAGTTCAGGGTCATATTTTTCATTTTATAATGCATCGAATGTTTTCAATGGATAACAGGCATGGACTGCAGGCAGGCTAGTTTAACACCTGGACTCTTTTACTACAGAGCCCTGCTGTTGTAATACATGCAGCAATGTGGTTTGGCATAGTCTTGCTGAAATAACCAAGTCCTTCCCTGACAAAGACGTTGTCTGGAAGGCAGCATATTTTGCTCCAAAACTCGAATATATTGTTCGATACTAAAGGTCCCTCTGAGAAGTGCATGTCACCCATACCGTTATCTATGCTGACTTTGGAACCATGCACTGTAACAAGCTGGACTATCCCTCTCTTCTTTAGCCTGGAGGACGTGGCGTTCATGATTTACAAAAAAAAAAAAAATCATATTTGATTCATCAGACCACAGGACACATTTCTACTTCAACTCAGTCCATCCAGGACTGTTTCTGGAACCTTTATAAACACNATCCCTCTCTTCTTTAGCCTGGAGGACGTGGCGTTCATGATTTACAAAAAAAAAAAAAATCATATTTGATTCATCAGACCACAGGACACATTTCTACTTCAACTCAGTCCATCCAGGACTGTTTCTGGAACCTTTATAAACACTCATCATCAAAAGAAAAACTGAACAAATAGTTGCACCCAGAAGGAATGAACAAACAGAAATAAAATTTTGTGGGTAGGTTTGACAGTGTGAGACATGCGAATGATTCAAGTTTCTTATTGCTGTACCTGACTGATACACGACTGTGGACATTCAGCAAGCAGTGATGCCCTCCATGATCCTGTTAGTGCCAGCACCATTGGCAGACGGCTGCAAGACGCAGGAATAAATGCCCGCAGACTGCCCTTAACACCGTGCCAAAGACTTAACTTTGCCAAAGACTGCAATGGTGTCGTGCCAGACTGTCATGGAGTGAGTCAGAATGGCAACGGGTCATCTTCAGTGATGAGTCCAGCTTTTGTCTTGTTGGAAACGGCCAATGAATCCATGTGTGGAGGCACCGTGGTCAGTGCCAAGATAAACAGTTTGTTGTCATGTGTCACATGCCCAGAAGGCCTGGGGTCACTCCACCTCCAACCCTACCGCAAAAGTCTGCAGAAACTGCGTGAGAATATTAAAGCTGCATGGGATGGATTATCACAGGACACCATTAGGAACCTCTACAACTCTTCCCTATTTTCTTTATCTTCCTTTCCAATGGCATTGCAATCCGACACTTTCTTCTGGGTGCCACTATTCTTTTGTATATATGTGTATATAATGCAACATGCCAGATGTCTTGGCATGGGGTTTTACAGGTTCCTAATGGTGTCCTGTGATAATCGACCCCATGCAGCTTGAAAATTTTCATACATTTCCTGAAGATTTTGCAGTAGGAATGGAGGTGGAGTCAACCGGTTCTGGACATGTGACATGTGACAGCAAACCGTTCATCTTGGCGCTGACCATGGTGCCTCCACACACGATTTCATTGGTCGTCTCCACCAAGACAAAAGCAGTCACTGAAGATGACCTGCTGAGTCACTCCATGACAGTCTGACACGACACTATTGCAGTCTTCGGCAATGTTGATGTGGTGTTAAGGGCAGTTATTGCAACGGGCTGTGTGCATGTAGTCCTGCATCATGCAGCTGTTTGCCAATGGCGCTGGGACTAACAGGATGACTCATGGAGGGCATCACTGCTCTGTCTGCACTTGTGGCTATTGGATCAGTCAGGTACAGCCATGAGCCCCATCCTTGACTGCGTCACTTGCGGAGCCAAGTATGAAACTTGAATGTCTCACACTGACAAACGTACCCTCCAAGGCTCATTCCTGTTGGTTGAATCCATTTGGGTGTTACTGCACTATTTGTGCAAATATTTTTGACGATGAGTTCAGTTTTTTCTGTGCATTTTAGAATTATTACTATGCTATCCAGTACTGGCTTTTGGCCTTGTCCCTCACATACAGACATTTCTCCAGATTCTCTGAATCTTTTAATGATATTATGTACTCCAGATTATGAAATTTCCCAGTTCTTTACTATTTTACTATAATAAATAAACATGATTCTTGATTTTTTTTTGTGCTGTTGAGTGGTGGACCCCTTCCCATCTTAACTTTTGAAAGACTCAGCCTGTCTGGGATGCTATTTTTAAACCCAATCATGTTACTGGCCTGTTTTATCAGTTGCTTATTTAGCATTACACAGGTTATTTATATATATGTGAAAAGGTTTTAACATAATTTATCTTAGAAGCCATTCACTGCAGAGAGACACTTACAGGGTGTTATAATCACACTTTTAACATCAGTATACCATATAAAACTAGTCATTTTAAGTAGTAAATGTATATTTGCACTGTACTTAAAAACATCTGGTTTCTATCACCACCGCTGTAAAGAAATCTTAGGAAGCAAGTTTATCCACAATGAAACGTTTTACATTAAACCACTCTGAATGACTCGACATCTCAGTGTGTGAATCATTAAAAATATATTCTGGTCTGTGTCTTTTGGGTTTCATGTAATATTGCATGAAGACAGAAGACAAAGAAAGCAGTTCTTTACAAGCACAACAGCATCTGATTTTATCCGAATACTGCTGACCATTATTTACTTTTTTCCATCTTTTTTTTCCTGACCTACAGGTTGCAGCACAAAATAATGACTAAATATATAGAGCAGTGCACTGATTGTGTATGCAGTATGTAGTTCCCCCAAACCAGTCATTTCAGACAAGGTGGTATGTCAGAAATTACCTAGCATTATATAGACTGCTAATATGGTAATTATAGACTGCTAATCTTAAGTTAACTGGGTATTTGTGTAATATGAAGAAGTAATCAAGACTATTAAACCACATCTACCGTTTTGCAGTTGTACCAGTTTTCTTCTACAGCAGAATTTATAATGAGAAAGCAGTATTAAACATACTTTGCGATTTGGCATATTAGCCCTTAAGGGAAAGTTCCAAGTGTTACAGCCAGTAGGTTGCAAACAGTACATTTTCTGAGCTTAAATTAGCTCACAAAGACCCAGGGACTCACCTTACTGCTCTTTTCCTATCAGGACTTAGGAATACCCACTACTTTTCAGAGGTTATGCACAATTAAAGGAGCAATATGTAAGATTTTTTTGGTTTTGAACATTCCAAAATTAACTACAATTTTCAACAGAATGTGAAGAAATAACAGTAAATAACAGTAAAGATATCTACTGAAGTTAGCATGCTAGCTCCAGGTCATCCTGTCTCGCCAAATACCACTTTGTGCCTCAAGAGTCAATTGTGAGTCACTGCAGCATTGAGTCATATCAGTCCAACATGAGAGGATCTTACACCGACAGGATATTCTAACCTCTTGTCAATCATGTTGAAGGTGCTGCTCCTGATAAGTTCATTCATAAACAGGTAGCCAATGAAAGGAAGAATAAACACAATGATGGAGTGCGGCTGCCCACACCCAGCATGAAGAAACACAATCAGCAGAAAAAAAAGGGGAGACATTAATAGAAGCAAAAGAAGGGTTAACTACTTTCCACAACTAGAGATTTCTTCTAGACTGGTAAGAACTGAAAGGGTACTAGAAGAGGCTGTGAATTTTCTGGAGATATGTTGACATCTATTGTTTGTATGAATTTGACAGGTTGTGTCATCTTACAAACTGCTTCTTTAAAGTAAAATGTAAACAAAGTCATTCTGAGATTTTGTGTTAAAATACCTCTTCTACATTAAGCGGCTACTAATACACTGCTTGTACAGTTTCACAGCAGACTATTCTGAATGACTGAATCACATATCCGCCATTTCCGCTGAAAGCTCCACCCAAAACCACATGACCAAGCACTGCAAAGAATGAAATTTGGTCTAAATAAAATAAATGTATATTATAGTACTAACTAAAAGTGTTAAACAATCTACAACTGCAGAGAGAAAAACAAATATTCCACCAATATGAGACATTTCCTTTCCACTAGATGTCAGCATTTAGCTATTCCATAATAAAAAACACTGCATCTCAGAAAGGGGTTTATTTAGGGGCTAAAACATCTCCCTGCTGGCTAACCAGCTATTTAGCATTCACTTCCTGAGTTGAGCTGAGTGTGTTAATGCAGGCAGTCATACTAAAATGTTCAGGACTCATGGCTGGGAACGAGGTCTCAACTATGGCTTGTCAATTTTAGTTATAAAGCTTTGTTATTCTGAAAGAAGCCTGTAGTGCCTACTGGTTCGCGGTAGTGTTTTGCAAGTTTACTGGCCACTAGCTTCTGTAACTTTCATTTAAAAAACAGGTTTGGACTTGGGAGTATCCAGTGTGGCATATCTTAGCAGTTTGGAGCGTTTTCATTTTCCACCATTAAATTAAATTTAGCTGACGCTCTTACCCAGAGTGACTTACAAGGTTATTCATTTTTACAGGTAGGCCAGTGCATTGTTAGGAGTCTTGTCCAAGGACTCTTATTAGTGTAGCTCAGCATTTACAACCTAGACTGGGATTCAAACCCCCCCATCTCCCACATGGGGTGGTAGCTCTCTGGGGGGTAGTGGTGTTAACCACTGAGCCACGCCAACCATCAAGTACGCTCCTTCACGTCTATGTGTAAATTAGCTCAGAAATCATTAATAATCAACAGAAACGATGAATAATCAACAGTAACCTAAAGTGGGGCAGGAGGGGCTATTAGGCAAATCTTGCATACTGACAAATTTAGTCTCCCTGTGTTGATATTTTGATGTCTTTGAGGCACCTCACCTGCAACACATATAATAAAGAGCTGATATCCTACGTTCTTGGAATTTATTTTCTCCCCTGAGGAACACTAAGTTTATGTGGTGTTATGTACCAAAAACATCTATATCTCATTTTTGTTATAGTGCCTTTAAGACTTATATTCAAACATTATCTCTGATATGACTGGCTGCCCTACAATATGCCTCATTCAGAAAGCAGGGCTGGAACACTTAACTTCTGTGTGTGGATGGGTAATTAACTTTTGTGACATCACAAAAATGATTAATTCAAAACAAGCCGTGAAAAAAGAATAAACACTTTTTCTTTCATGACATGGGTCCTTTAAAACCCATACAGTGAGTGTCAGAGACTTTGCTGGGTTACAAAGTCGCACACATATTCTCAGCAGCTTCCCACAACTTACTGTAACAATCAGCAGTAGGCAAGGAACAATACATATGTACTTCAGTAAAAGTAGAAATATTCTGGGCAAAACTACTCTCTTGATTATTCAGCAATCCCCTTTAACACATGCAGAACGCGGCTTGGCTTTGTCATGATGAAGTAAGGACTTCCCTGAAAAAGGGAGCATGTGTTGCTACAAAATGTGTACATAACCTTTCAGTGTTGATGGTGCTTTCACAGATTTGCAAGTTACCCTTGCCATGAGCACTAATACGCTCCCACATCGCGACAGACCCTGGATGTAGAACGACATGCAGGTAACTTATTTCCATAAACAAATAAACATCTGACAGGCTGGCTAAGCAGGCCACAATATATGTTTCCACTGCGCATCTATCCATCAGTCAGGTCAGCTCAGGCCCAGAGAAGTCGTTTCTGGACATTGTTAACCTTTGGCTTCCACTGTGTATAGTACAGTTTACAGCAACAAACAGTAGTTAATAACGACAGCCTTCCAAGCTCATGCAGCGATTCCCATCATGCTGGTTTTTAAATGCAGTGGGGATTATGGCCATTTCATTTTTGGCCTTGCTTTTTAGGCACCAAGATTTTTCCAGATCTTCTGAATGTTTTGACAGTATTATGCAATGTAAAGGGTAAAATGCCTGAAGTCCTTGCAAACATCTACTGAGGAACACTGGGCCTCATTTACCAATATCTCCCTGTTTGCACCTTTGTGCTCATGAATGCACATAGATTCTGTTTTTACCTAAAAAAAAAAAAAAAAAAAACAGAGAACACTGGCAAATATCTAAACCTTTGTGAAAACTGTAAGCAGGTCTTGGGAAGAACTTTATTTTTAAAAATGGCTGATGAATGAGTTCGCTAAGTTTTTTGCAGCTGGGTTTGTAGATCTGTGCAATGAAATACAACACTTACCATGGCTGTGGTTTAAATACTTTGCAATCTTTATTTTATAAAAAGACCTCTGTGGCATACTCTTTATGTGGCTCCCAGTTGACTCTGTACATTTTACATGTATTGTATCACATACACTTAAAAATCACTAACAAAAAATAAAATCCTTCACAAAAAGGTGAAGTAAAAGTGAAGTCAGTAAAACAGAACATTATGAACAACTGTTGTCACATCAGCTTTCTTGTGTCAATGTTTTCGGGGCAGAAATCAAAGCCTCTTTAATTTCAAAGACATCAATGATCTCCTGCAAAGCAAAAACAAATATTAAAGACAACCAGCTCCTATAAATAGTTGCTAGCTGTGTGTAGACTAAAAAGAATAACATAAAATCCTCCCGCTGTGGCACATATGATCAGCATCGAACTACAATTATAAAAATGCTTGCTATCAAAGAGAACATTAACCGATCATATATTTTATAAACATAAATTAGAACAGGTCTGAGACCTTCGGGTGAGGTGTAGTCTGAGATGGATAATGTCGTTTACAGGCATGTGCAGTACAGGGATCTTACCCTCCAACTGGCAGGGCTGATTGAAATGACACACTGGTGACGGGCGGCGGCTCCACCAGGCTCTACTTCACCTTCTTCGACTGGAGCTGTAGTATACACACACACACACACACACAAAGTTATAAAATACATTAATAATAATGTATAATAAAACCAAATGGACTGCAAAAACAGACTCATCTTTAAAAAAAAAAACAACAGCCACATATTTTTAGTTGATTTGGGCAACAGGGAAGAAACTAAATTAAACTGCATTTGCAAATGCTACTTTCTCAAAGAAACTCGAATAAAACAGCTTTTCATTACATTACAGCAAAACCTACCTATACAAGGAAGTTTTGAATCATCCAGATAACTTCGCGCGGCGCTCCCGTGACAAAAAAAAAAGTATGCAACAATAAAGTCAAAACACATTTTTAGAAAAAAGACACACTGAACTGTGGCAGAACCCTTGGTTAGTATTTTTTTCCATGTTGGATTCTGAATCCCAAACATGGGTAGTTCTACCATGAGATCATCTAGAATTAGGCATTATTGGGTATGGTAATGGTTTCCAAACTCAGTCCTGGGGAACACATGTTCTGTACTTTTGTTTTTGCCCTATTGTACATACATGACCCAGAAAAGCATTTATTTGGTAATGAGCCTAATCATGTGTGTTTAATGAGGGAATAGAACCAAATGTGCATAGTGTTGGGTCATCAGGGATGGGATTGGAAATATACTAAACAGTACAATACATGGGTACTTCTGGACTGGACTCTTACCTTTTATTATAATGTAGAAATCTGAATTTAGAAAGGGGAAGAATCCAACATATACACAACACACATATGTAGGAGTCTAATATTAGTACAAGAAACTCTACTTACTCTAATAAGAAATGACGTGTGAAATATATTCTCCACCGTCCGGGCGAAAGAGGTAGGATCAACAACAAACTCATAATAAGATATAGGAGACTGTGCTGTGGGGAATTAAAGCACAATGTTTTAAAAGAGAACAAAATTACATAACATACATACATATAGCTAGTTGAGAACAGTGGTGGGCAATATGTTGAAAATATTGTGTCACACTGTTTCAAGACATTTTCAAGATACCTGATGCAACATGATAATTCATTTTTCTGAGATTCAGTAAGTTGGAACAGACAAACTAGAATTTGTAGTGCCAGTTATAAAACATATAGTTATACGGTTATAAAACACAGGTTAAATTATGCTCACTTTGTATCGAAACATGCAGTTAGTCAGGGTTTATTAAGTACTGACAATATAAACAATATACTCAAAAAAAAAAAGCATATTGTCACAAATTATCAAAATTTTTGCCCACCTCTAGTTGCTAGTAATTAATAATATGAATAATTCTAGTACTAACACGCTGGTATAACTAAGAGTACTAACGGTCATCAGAGTAGTATCTCTGAAGGCACCCCAGAATCCTCTCCACTTCTTTCTCTGTGGCTTCCTGGTGTGATTCTTCCATTTTCTTTAGCTATAACAGGAAAAAAAAGTTCAATATGTCTAATCTACAAGATCAAAAGCAAGCACTGTAATGAAAGGCTTGAAACAAGTTGATTAACACCTGAGTAGGCATCATTCGTTTGGCTTCTTTGCTGGGAGCTTTCCTTTGTCTCTCAACACGCTGACGTGGTGGCGGAGGTTCAGCCAGAAATGAGCCCAGCCTCAAATTACAAATAACCAAGTAAGATGGCAATAAAACCAGACAAAATCAAGATTCTCAAGAGTCCGAATTCTGTCTGTGTCAATGTGTAGTTGACATACTCACATGTAGTGGAACGAGGGGGCCGTTCTGAAGCAATATTCTGCTCTTTTGGAAAGCCTCTGCCAAGCATCTGGAGGCAAATAACCACCCAAGCAGCCTTCCTGATCATCCTCATCTTCTTCTAAGCGATTGAGACCCATGAAGGACAACTGACCAAAAATATAGAGACAAAAGTAGTAGAGTGTTATTTATACTGTAGGGACCCTACACCGTTACCTCTCCACATCTGTTCAGAAAATAAACATGCACAGTTTGCAAGCATCCTCTTTTGCAGTAACTCACCAAATGCTCTGCAAATGTGGAAGGGTCAAAAGATGAGCCCTCTGCATGGAGCTGGCTGGCCTTTTCTCTGCCTAGGTCTGTGGCAAGGACCAGCAGCTGAGCATCCAAAGCAGCTTCCCGAGCCTGCCGTACTACACGTGAACATACACACATCACAATCTGGGGCACATACATTTATTTAAAAATACACGCAGAAGAGTCAATTTTGTCACAACCTTCTCTGCCACAACATGCACAATGTGAAGGACAGAAGAGATTATAGTTGGCCAGTGTAAAAACCGTATATATTACCATTGGCAAAGAGTTTGTTGGCTTCTTCTAATACATCAATGAGCTTATTGTTGGCTGGGTTCAACATATCCTCACGATTTTCTGCAATCAACCATATGAAGGGTGTATTAGTACAGATGACTTTTCCAAAACATTAGCCATGCAGTGTAAAAATATCTGTAAGATGTCACCAATGAAAAGCCCGGCTGTGAGGAGAAGCAAGTGCTCAAACTCACGCTGGACAGAGTTGATGAGATCCCTGTACTGGCTTCTGATTTCCCTCCGACGAGCAGGGTCATCGTCTTCCTCGTGGATGCCTGATGGACCTGCACCATCATCCTCATCACCAGTGTCTGCTGCTCTCTCTGGCCTACTGCGGCCTCCAGTTCCATTGGCATGTGAGGCAGACTCATCCTGGCTCCCTCTGCTAACCCTCCGCCTTGACTCTGACATCTCCAACTCTGCCTTCTTAGGAAGGTTGGTAGTGGTTCTGTTTGGGATTATGGCTTTGTCAGACTGTCCAAATGCTTTAATGATGCAAAAATAATTACACAGCAGCAAAGAGCAAGCATATCTTTGATTTCCACAAATCCAGTTAGTTTGGACCAGGGGCCATATATCCTGCCATCTACCATTATCAGATACTGTTGAATGAAGGTACTCTGATTGAGCCAGTTTAAGATATACATGGGTCAGTGAGTCCCAACCCCGGTCCTGATGCTAGTTTGATTAGGTGTGCAAGGCAAGGGTGGGCTAGGATTAGGGTTGGAAACCACTGGTGAATGGTTATGTAGTTTTGTACCAAACCTGTTTGCTAGTTATGATAGATTTTATTATAGCTGGCACTGATAGATAGCTTCGTGTAATTGTGGCTATAACGCTAAAGAGCTATATTTTAATAATGTTGAGCATTTTGGTACGTTGTTTACCTGTGGAGTTAATATAAAATACGTTACTTTCAAAAACACGGCATTAAGGTATGCTTAACAGGAAAGACGAATGCTAAGTAATGTAGCTAGCTTGTAAACCGAACAATGGTGTCGGGCAAGTCGCCCATCAATTTGTTGCTGTCTTGATCATTTTAAATACACTAACAACTGCACCAATGACGTGTAACTGAGTGCAATCTATTATAACATTTGGGTTTATTATTGGGACATTTATGTAAAGACGTTACAGTAAATAGTGTAAACAAAAACACTGCAGAAACAGAAATCCTAACTCACGTGTTTCTGGATCTGCTCCTGTAAGCTGAAAGTGCGCGGCTAGTAGTTAGCACTGCTCTCACAATATCGTTTCATTAGCTATCAGTGTAAACAAAACTCTTTCACATACAAATAGCCTACAGAAAAAAAACATTCTACATTAATATACTTCGGTTAATTTTACTTACAAAATCAAGTCCCACCGCACTGTGTTTATATTCGCTTCGCGCGAAAATAAACAAGGAAGTCGATTTCTATTCCGGGTTTCCGTGCAGCGTTCAAGTCACTCGAGAGTTTCAATGGGTTTACTTGGTTGAACATGTTCACAATAGGTTTCTGTAGAGTTCATTTCATTTCTCGAATTATTTGCGGTCATAGACACAGCGCGGTTGGTGACTTAATACATTAATGGCTATTACCCATACCAATACTAAATGTCAGTTTATTGTCGATGAGCTGTGTATGCCGGCGTCTGGTAGCCTACATGAAACTGAGCATCCCAGTTTGGGATGAAAGTATTAATGATGAACCGCATAAAGACGTGGTCAAAAATAGCAGCACGTTTAACTGTGGAACATTTATAAAGCTGGCGTTTTCATTCTGTTGTAACACCAGCACGTCTCTCATGGCCACCACAACACAGGCTGTACTTGAGTAAAGGAATTCACGCATGTCTGTCTAGATACCCTGATTTGTATAACAGCGCGTGCACAAATCTGGTTTGCGCATGTGTTGTAGATCGAGGATGCGCCCGACGCCCTCTTGTTGACTCCTCCCTCAAAGGAAAAAAAAAACAGTCCGCACAGTTTCCGGAAATTAACAAACTCGTGATGGCAGGAGGCGAGGCAGAAAGAAGATGAGTTGTGGAGTATGTGAAAAGCCAGGCCTTTGGAGAGCTTTTTCTGAACACAACGACATCTGTAACTATTATGGCCGCGTTAAAAACGACAACAGGCAGAGGTGTCGGGAAGCCGTGGGCTGACGGCGCCATGAGCTGCTGCTGAAACGCGGAGGATCTGTCACAACCGACTGCTAACCGCTCGGTTTGCTTCCTAGTCTGGATTTCCTCACCTTCAGCTAATATGACACGACATGCTCTGGAACAGGTGACAGATTTCGGGGATTTTACGAGAGGTAAAGATCTGAAGGAGCTTTTAAAACAGTCTAACAACTCTTCAAGAAACTGTTTGTCGAACGTCCGGGTCAGTCCAGATGGACGACACATCCACGTTATCCTCCACACACCGAAGAGTGGTCTCATGACATATGACAAATATCAAAGGGCCCACCTTGTACAATGCCAGAAGCATCTGGATTTAGTGCTCACACGGAATGTTCCGGTAGTTGACCTCATTTATTTCGACCAAAGCAACGCAGAAGATGGTGCCACTCTGCTCGGGGTCATATTCGAGAATGGCAAAGTGGAGTTCTGGAAATTCTCTGAGCGGAAATCTGGATGGAATTTACTACAAACTGCGGATCTGTGCAACAGCCCCAGAGCAAAGATTGTTTCTGTCTGCGTCAATCAGAATTTTATTATTTGGTGTGAGGAGAGACCACCCTCAGAGAGCTCTGCAGCCCCCAGTGTGTCTCGCAACAACTTCAGGTTCTGCATCTGCAAAAGGACTTTTGAAGTAGATGAGGTAGGAGTCTGTTTGGGGGGTGTGAAGATTGCATTGCACAATAATCCTCGTTACCTGGTTGTCAGTTCTGGGGATGTGGTGTATTTGTTACCGGACATAAAGGAGCATCCTCTCATCACTGTTTCAAAAGTGTTTTTAACATGGTCCCCTCAGCATGACGTCTTTAAAGTCCACAGCACTGGTAATGGAACTCTCCTTATCAGAAATTCTGCAGCAAATAAGGAGACTGACTTTAAGAGATTGGTCATTGACTGCATCGGAATTCTCTCCACCACGACTCCTCCTGATATCTGTGGTTTTTGTCCTGTTGGTTGTGGGGATCTCCTGGTACTCCTCAGCTCTGGATGGGTTTGCATAATGCAGAGAGATAGCATTCTCCGGCAGATTTACAAACTGCCCGACAACTGCCTCGCTGCCTCCTGTGGCATTCAAAACAGTCTAAACCTTTACCACAATATCCTTGCATTAACAGTGGGCAGGATGTTGTATTTGATTGATGCTAAATGTGGCCTGGAGTTGGAGAGGATCACTCTGAAAAGGGAGGGCCTCCTCTTTGTGAACTGCTTGGAGAGTCATTCCCCACAGATGCTCTCAGAAGTTGGGTTATTTGTGGTCATCCAGGAGGAGGTGGAGGCTAAACTCAAGCCATCAGTGTCACATTCAGAGAACATCAACCCAAGTGCTGTCTTGGCTGAGGCTGTGTTTGAGGAAGCATGTAAATTTTACCAACAGCGAAGTCTTAGCACCACACAGCTAACAACTGAGAAACTTAAAAAGGGCGGGATGTTTCAGGCACCTATCTCACTGGCAGCCATCATCAGGGATTATTTGAGCAACCAGAGGATGAAAACTGCAGGGAAAGATTCTTCCGGACATGAGAAACTGTTAAACTCCCTTGACTCTGAGCTTAAAAGTCTTGTTGCCCTGGAAGACATTAAAACGTTAATGGTGAAGGCCTCAGAGAAGGATCTAGAGAATTACTGTGAGACCCTGATTCAACAGGAAGTCTCTAGACTGCTCAGCTCAGAGATAGATAGGGAAAACCTTCAATACCTAAATAGTATCTTCCACCTGTTTCCCACTGAGACCTGGCAAGCAACACAGGGTATCCTTCAACTTAGATGTAATGGTGAGGGGTCATTATCTAGCAAGGCTCCTGCTGAGTTATGGAAGATCGTACTTAGCCCTGTCCAAACAACAGCTAACTTTAACCACTGCAATGGTCAAGCCCCAGCCAATGTTTCTCTGCCTGTCTTTGAGCTGCTCTGTCACTCCATCTTTAAATTCCAGCCTAACTGGCTTCCCAGGTTTCTGGAGCTGGCACAGGAGCAGTCTGGTGCCTCCTCTACCTCTTCATGGAGTTATGGAGTTAAGGAAAACTCGGAGAGCCTACCGTTATACAAGCGGGCCCTTGCTGTGCTCCCTTGCAAAGGTGCTTACCAAGACCTGGAAGTGGAGCTGCTTTTGTGTAGCCAGCGGCCTAATGCAGTAATGCAAGCCCTCCGGATCCTCGTGGGGCTAGGACGGTGGGATCGTGTTACTCAGGTGGCTGAGAGATTCTGCCGCCAAAGCCCCCTTCTCAACAAAGAGATTTTCACCACACTGTTGTGTGAGGTGTCCCAGCACAGAAACCTGGACCCCTACCTGGACTTACTGTGGGCCCTTTGCCCAGAGGACATGACTGTTACTGGAATACTGAACATTGTGCTGAAAAACCTCCCATCCAGCATACAGTCATCAGGGCCATTCCAGGTGCATTCCAATGGCAGCCAGCTTACCATCGGGCTCCTGAAACCTCTACTGAGTAAAGTTCTCCAGCGGGAGACCAAACCTAGCCAGAGGTACGCAGACATCCTCCAGTCACCCTCCCACCCTCCTCCTACACCCCCACGTCAAGTTAAAGGGCTAGCCAGGGTCAACTCTGAGCTGGACATTGACCTCAGTGAGAGAGGTCCCTCTGGGGCTCAAGACCTTGCCTGAAGTTCCCACACACAAATCTTCTCACTATCTTTTAGCTGCCTTTTCATGTATAAGATCTTGGGTTAATCTTTGGTTTTAGATGGTCCAGAAAGAGATATGGGGCTTAACAGCTAAAAGCTTAAAAATATTGATTGGTTTGTAGTGAACTGCAGAGTTTCAGTATTTGATTATAGGCTAGTCGGCACATGGGATTTTATAGTTGAAAGGTTTTATCATGGCTAAATTCTTTTGAGGTTTTGTTTAGAGTAACATTTTACTGAAAGTTTTTTTTAACCTTATTTCATCTCCATGGGAGGTCAATGTTTATAGTATGGACATGTTATCTTTTATATTGACTCAAATTTGTCAGTAACTGAGAAAACACAATGTCCTTCATCATCATTTCATGATGTATATTGTAGTGAACATGATTTGGTCACAAAAGGGCCGAGAAAGAAACTTGTCTTATTCTAGGACCAGTACTAGGTTAGGGGTTTGGGAGACTGTGTTGTAAACCCCTTGAGCAACTTGAGGTTCAGTATGTTGTGTAGCTGCAGTGATTGGAGGACTGTCAGGGACACTAGAGTAGAACACTTGTTTCTGGTGTGGAACATCAGTTAGCTATTAAATTTTAATTGTTGTTACTGTTGACACTACATTACAGAAAACGTAGCTTAATTGTTCATCATAAATGTCAAGACATTGCATATACATCATAAACAGAGACTTGTTGTGATTCATAAGGTAAACCTTCCAGACTGTATAAAAGTGCATTGTGTCCTAAAATGTGCATGATTTTGTTTAACGGTTGGCCTGGTAATTTAATTATGTGCTTATAAATGCCTTTAAAATATAGTTTGCTTCTGAAAATGTGACCTCTCATTGCTACACTGATGTAGAAACAGAATATCAGAAACTGCTCTATTATTGAAAATGTAATGGAATATAATTAAAGACTATTGTATTGTGAGCCAAAAATTAACATGACTCTGATGTTATTTTAAAGGTGTGATTTCATTAACTTAGCATATCGCAGCACCTGTGTACATAATATGTAGTTGCTTTTAATTGTTTGACTTTTGCTGCTGTTCATTCGCTGCCTACATGGTTTTAAATTTGATGACATCCCAACCTATTTGTTGTCATTATGTAACTAATTTCTTGGTGGCTAAGTAACCTAAGCTGTCCCAGTTGCTAATAATCAGCTTGAGAATTTTGCCCATAAACTACACTAGTGAACTCTTGAGTTAGAGGCCCGAGATCGTGCTGCAGGCACTGCTTCTCATACTAGTCTTAACAGACTCACCAGGCTCATACAAACCCACCCACTGCATTCCATAGGACTAAGCAGCAGCAGTCAAAGCCCGACTTTAAATTGAATTTACAATAAATTCTATTATGCCGTGAATGACACAGAAAACGAAGCACAGTGCACAGCCCTGCACAGCTAATTTTATTTTGAGTTTCCTTTTCAGTCACACTTTTTTCCGTCCCATGACCACAAATGTGTACTTGATGTCAGAATGGCGGTAACCAAATACCCTTTGCTATAACCACATTTCCTAGAAGAACTTCTGACTATGCGTCATTTGATCATTCTGGTGCGTAATACTGTTTATGTTTAGCATCTGTTTTAGTATGATCCCAAGTATGTGGACTCAAGGTAATATCCTCGACATAAAGTAAAAGGGTTCTATACCAACTGAATTTCTTTCCTTGAACTGTGCGTCCAAACCAAGAACCTGTTAGGAGCTCTTATATAACAAGTGTTATCAATCTTAACATGATGTTAATGTAAAATTACAGTGTTCAACAATGTACATGTTTATAATAGCTGAAGAGTTATGCCATTTTAGTGTTCCATACAGATTAACGTCATTTGGCCTAGTAGTACACATAGCGGGTTTATCAAGTGCTGTTGGCTTCTGTTAATCCAGAAATGGGGTATTAACCTAAATATTCAGGCACCAGTCTTGCACTGGTTTAGAGATGCTTATTGAACTGTGCCTAAACCTTTTGAATGCCATTGTGTTTCTGTAATCTATGTTTATGTATTGATAGCTGTTCTAGTAAATGGGCCCGTTAACTTTAAATACCGTTTGCTCTTTCTTGAGCAGCAGAACTATTTTTGGAATCCTAGTGCTGTGCTTGCTACTGCCTTCTCCTTGATTTGCAGGTTCTTGTGAGAGGAGTCTGTTTTGGTAGGCTGAAGGACAGAGTATTTACTCTGTCCTTCAGCCTACCAGAGTGGGGTGCTTACCAGGTTGGGGTGTCCAGAACACTGCTTTACACCAAAGAGATATGTTCAGCACCATGTTGTGAGGGCTTTTCTCAACTCTAGAGGAGTTGTGATTAAGCAGATTGAGCTTGGAAACAGATCATAAGGGACATCAGTCAGTTCAAAAAGCGCTGCCATATGAAACTTTAGGGAACAAAGGTCAAATTCCACTCCACTTAACTCCAGTGAAGTGAAGCCTCTGCCTGTAAAAGCGGTTTTTCCCCCTGTATTGATTGTGTTTGTAATTTAAGAGCACAGCCTCAGAAATGTTTTATTTAACTGCCTGGATGAGCATTAAACACACTCAGGTAAATGTCAGTAGTATGCTTTAATAGACAAAGTACATTTCCTGAAATCATGACATTTAAGGCTTAACCTTATTGAGGACCACATAAAGTGCATTCGGGAGTTTGTAATTAAATCAGTCGAGGAAAACAAGTAAAACACTGACAACATATAAAAATTGACTTTAAAAATGACATAATAAAAATGATTTTGGACATACAGTAACCACAGCAATAAAGAAAAAATAAATCAAACTCAAGAACACCTCAAAAAAGTATCTCAAAAAGCCCCTGTATGGCTTTACCATTTCCACACTCAGTCACGACTCGTAGTAAAACCTTTAAGCCACGACTGGAATGTGCTCAGTCCGAAATGCCATGCATTTTCCCTTTTCCACTCAATAGTTGAAGTCTTGGCCTCTTGATTTGTGTCCCTGAACATCCAGTGCATGTAAAAATCAGTCCTCTATTCGGAAGTGAGAAGTCTCAGCTGAGGACCTTTAGTATGGCAACAATGAAGATACAGTAGTTTTTCTTCTCCCTTTTAGTAAGGTTTCATAGCAGCTCTTGGAAAGTGGTTCATCATTATTTGGTTCCTTTAAAGAGAAGAAGATGAACAATGAGAGTTGGGCTGATAATCAAAGAGAATTTTGAGTTGGAATTTTAAGTGTAGTGAGCTGATGCTGCATCATCTGAAACACAGACAGGATGTGACTCCCTTTTGCTTCCAGCAGGGGTTGCAACTCACTCTAACACATCGGTGTGCTTCATCCGACGGTAGAACTTGGCCAGCTTGACAGAGAAAATAATGCTGGGAACAAGGAAGGCCATGCACCAGCCCAAACTGAACCAAAAGGCATTCTAGACAAAAAGGAGATGCAGCACGTGTTCATATAGCAAAGGGCTGACAACAGTGGTATACTACAGCAGTCCCATGCAAGGCCTAAATGAACTAAAAGTAGTAATTCTTACCAGTGAGTCTACCAGCTTTGTGCAGATTAAATTCTCTGCTGTGTCAACAGCTCCAGCCACTGGCCCACAGCGACCCACCTGCTCAGTGATCTGTGATGAGAGTACAACAAAATAGTCCATTTTAACTGAAGGTATGGCACAGTGCACCACGACACCACACACAGCACACACAGGGTACACTGTATCTGTAAATATGCTTACAGGTGTGTCAGAAATTTGGAGAGTTTAAGTAAATTTAAAACTTACCGTGCGGTTTGCCCAGTTAGCAAACTCTGTGAGGTTTCCAATCTGAAAGTCTATAAATTCTCTCGTTTTCTGTAGAAGAATATTTAGTGGTTTAATACTTTGCAGCAATAAAGCTTACTAAATGACCAACTAATTATATACCAGCACCGGTTTAGAGTACTGACAAAAACAAATCTAGTTAGCAAAATATGGAATATACTGGGTGCTTTAGGTTGTTTAGAAAGTTACAAAACAACAACAAATAGTGAGTTTCCTTTCTGAAAATCTGGTTAACAATACTGTGTCAGTTTCACTTTGGTATACTTTTAGGGGAAGCAGGACACAACAGCCCAACCTAAACAAGTTATGTGAGGTTATTAATACAGTATTTTAGCATGATGTAGCAGTGCCAAGGAAGCAAAAGTCCATTATTATTAGTAATTAAATAAAACTTAAAATATAATCTAATATTGTAATATCATTGGAAAATGAAATGTATTATATGACCAAGTATGTGGACAACCCAACCCTGCTTACTATGTTAAGAAATTTCAGCCACAACCATTGTTAACAGGTGCATAAAATCAAGCACATAGCCATGCTAGATCCACAGACAGACAGGTGTCTGAGGAGCTCAGCGACTCTAAACAGTGCACTGTCATAGGACGGCATCTTTGTCTCAAGTCAGTTCATTGAATTTCTGCCCTGGTAGATCTGCCCCAGTCAACTGTAAGCGCCATTGCATGTCGGATGACTGATGAAATGGGTTTCTATTGCCGAGCAGCTGTACGACTTGCCTAAGATCACTATGCGTAATGCCAAGCATTGGCTAGAGAGGTGTAAAGCTTGTCGCCACTGGACTTGGGATGTTGTCCAGGACTCAGCCCATCAGCTCCACTGAAGGGTAAAGTTAATGCTACTACATGCTAAGAGATTTCAGACCATTTTATGTGCTTCTAAACTTCTAACAGGTTCTAGAAGGGCTTTACTTGTTCCAGCATGACGGTGTCCCTGTACACAAAGAGAGCTCCATTAAACATGATTTGTTTAGTGAAGAGAAACTCCAGCGTCCTGCACAGAGCCTTGACCTCGACCTCACTGAATACCTTTGAGAGTAATTGAAACAATTATTGCAAACTATGCCTTCTTGCCAAACATCAGTGCCTGACCTCACAAATGCCTTTTTGAGCAAATAGGGAAAGATGGCCACAGACACTTTCCAAAATCATGTGGAAAGCCTTACCAGAAGAGGGGCGAAAATGGGGTGGCAAATCCATAGTAATGGTTTTGTAATGGGATGTCATAAAGTTCATACAGGCGAGGTGTCCACATACTTTTGGTCATGTATTGGGACATGATGAATTTAATCAGTATGGCCCTGCAATAATAAGTAAATCATTCTTTTATGTCACTTAATCTATAATCCCAATATGTTGAATGATATGAGAGAGTTTAAGAAAACTCATGGAGTTATAGCTAGTTTTCTTTAAGATTACCCACAACAACCTATAGCATGGACTCAACTCAAGTTATTTATTTAATCTGACCCAATATAGCCATTTTCTGACTGTATAATCACCAACATACTTACCAGTTTCACTATTTGTGTTGTATTGTTGTTCAAAAAATTCTGAGCATAGCTGACGTTCCGTAGAAGATCCTCCAAAGTGCCCTAGAGCATGGATGTGGAGGGAACATTTTCCTGTTTAGAATGGTTTATACTACAGCCTATGCACACATTTCAAATGGTCATTATTTTAGTCTGGTCTAAAATACTGACTGCACAAAGTTGCTGTTCAAATCATTAGGTGCTTTCATAGCTCCTTATAAATCCAGTGTTAACTTACATTAATTAGTGATGCCTGGACACTGAGGTTCTGAACGGTGGACTTCAGCTCCCGCTGTAAAAAATTTTTTAAAAAACCACAACATGCTATAAAAAGGTGTGCTTTGTGTCTGTATACACATACACAATAAGAGTAGCATTCAAACGAAATTCAGTTTTGGTATCATTTCCCTTGTTTTGAGTGAACATACCATCAGAGGGTTGATGGTGACATTGATCCGAGTCTGGATGAATCTCAGGTTATTTGCCTCATTCTGGAGATCAGTTTTAATTTGGGCATTGGTCTAAAAAGTAAGGAACATCATCAGTGTTGGATTAAGTAGTAAGGAACAGTGTTGATTAACTGTCAAACTAGTATTCATCTGCACCGACGTTTATTAGATCCTGAACTCCCCAAATACATGATAAATCAAAATGTCATAAAAGATAAAGTGCACCAGTGTAATTACTCACCTGGTTATTAGCCAACCCATCCAATTCATCTGCAGTCGAATTCAAATTTGTTTTTGAAAAGGAATTAATCTGAAAAGCAGCAGAGAGAAATGACACTTTAGGGGATATTACATTTCTGCAGTAGACTTATGTTAACATCGTAATGGAATTCTAAAGGAAGTATTCTTGTGATTGGTTTCTTTTGTAGTGTTGACACTGTATAAAACAGATTAGGAGCTGAGCTGCTATTAGTGAGGAACTGTACCTGCTGGATGATGCTGCTCAAGTTTTCACGGCTGGCTCTGGTAGAGAATTCACGCAGCTGGCTCTCCGTCCCTGAACTCAAAAGAGTAATGCTGGGTATACTGATATTACTGTTCTCAATTGCCTGCCGGACCTGCACTGTGTACTGTTAGGATCAGGACAAGAGGAAATGACTCAGATATGTAAGATTTGGTAGACAAGAATTTTTGATGACTGAATTACTGAAAGATTCTAAGCAAGTATTAATATGTAGACGTTTTTGTATAGCACAATCATACATGCACAAGTTCTTACTTGGGAAACATTGAGAAAGTCATTGAGGTTAATGATCTCCGCCAGGTGTAGTGTATTCCACAAGGACATGTTCATGTGGCAGTCACTGTGGAAGAGATGCAGATAAATTCATAAAAAAAATACAGGAAAAAAAATGTAGAAATGTAGAAAATCACATAATAAAAGTCTTTACTGTTATGTCAGTTTCGAGTAATTCAGGTAACAGTACAGAAGAGTATCTGAATCCATGTCTTGGGAAACCCCTGGCAATCCACATTTTAGATCACTTGTCACCATGTCACAGCATTCATAGGGCTTTGTCAGAACTAGGATGGGAACTACATAGAGAACTGTTTATAATTATGGGTCCTGACATCGCATTTATTAATTACTAAATCACCTCGTGCAACTCATTCATTTACTACAAGTATAACTAGAGTGTGTATACAGTATCATTTATTGTTTAAGTATATTTTTCTGGTATCTACACTTATTGCCTGTTTTGTAGTTCCACAATTACAGACTTTTTCTTTGCCACCTTTACCCCATTCATCAATGGTCAGGACCTCCAACAGAGCAAGTATTATTAGGGTGGTGGATCTTTTCCAGTACAGCAAACTCTTTCTCACATAACTCAGAACCAGGATGTGTATAAACAAAGCAACTCATGAGGCTGGGTAAAGCAAGTTTGAGCAATGGTCATGTGACATGTTGACTTTGAGATATGAAAATACATGCCTAGATATTCAGAAAAAATACAAAAAGAAAAACATGGGAAATTTCCCTAACTCATTTGCTCAGTGTCTGTATCTAAATACTTTCAGAAGAATCATATCTGATTTTATGGTCACGTGACTGCTGGTTTTTCAAGCAGTCCAGAGCCTGAGGAGTGCTCCTTCAAGGTCAGCAGTGTTGCTTTAAAGGTTGGATTTGTGTATTATGAGTAGAATCGACACTTTCTGTAAATTAATACAAGATTTGAGTTAACTAGGACTTCAATCTACAATCTAAAAATGTTTTGCAATGAAACCAATTTTGGTGACAGGCCTAGGGGGTTCCTAAAACATTTCTCATTTTCATATTTTGCTGGTAGGCATGCTGTTGGCACTATTGTGTTAGCTGGGTAAAATATGACTAAAAGTTGTGTGACTCACTTATACACCTGAGTGACTGTCAGGTTAGTTTTTAGTCCTAGAGTCTGAGACAACTGGAAACCCGGAATTACACCTGGAGTGTCAATGAGCTGAACACAATCATGCACACGCGCACACACACACACACACACACACACACAAACACACATAATCCCACATACAGTTACATCATATATGCATACAAAAGGGAAAAAAACAAAAACTGTAGTTTATGTGATTGTTCATGATGTTACTTCTGCCATATAAAGAAACCAAGCCTAGAAAAAGAATGGATCTGGGTTTGAAACTAATATGGAGAGGTTTACAGAAATATTTCTTGGCACTCTTACAGATTATGACTTGCCTGTCTGAGTTTTTTTTTAACTGAGGTTACCTTAAAGAGCTCCTGATTCCGCCATGGCACACAGACAAGGGTGTACATGTTGCCTCCTACTATGAACAGTATGAGCACTATTATCATGAATATCCAGGAGAATATGAAGCTGAACCCCACACCTCTGAAAACAAACAGGAAAACATTCATTGTCCAGTTAGAACTAGAAAATAAACTATTTTATTAAACTGTTAAATTATTTAATAAAAAGAAATTAATGGATAAATGTGATATTTTATGTGGATAAACATTAACAGAATATGCTGCCTGATATATCATCGCTGTCTTGATCAAACATCATATGGCAACTGTTGTCTTTAAATCTAAGTAATTCTGGACCATTGGTTTAGCTGTTCAGAAATGTTCACACAATGTAAATGTAAAAACAAAACAAAAGAAAACAAAAATGTTTTTCATAGGACAGTGAAAATGTGCAGGCCATTTTCCACAATAATATCATTAAAGGCAATTACAGCAGAACTAAACGCTCTCACATAGAGTTCGTACTCACGCCATGAGAAAGAGTCCTCCGCAGTTAGCAGTGCTGGAACGGTCAGTGGGGTCAGCATTAGACTTAAGTCCAGCTGGGCCAAGCAGGAGGCCCAACAGATTGCACACCACCACCAGCAGAATCAGACAGCACAGGACCAATGCAACAATCCACCTACAGACACACACACACACTTAGCTCTTAAATATCTTTCTGTTTTGCATGTATAAATAAGCATTATACATGTTCAAATTGTGCTGCCATTCATGAGACAATCCTCTTGTATTAAATGGTAAGTTTCTGGATACTCTACCCGACTTGTTCTGCTGACTTTACTGTCCCTGCTTTGTCATTGGCAGAGTTCTGCACATTGCTCAGCGTGTTGGAGATAGTGGTCAGTGCATCAAGTGGAAGATCACTGGTGACCCGTGAGACTTGGCTCTTTATGTCTCCCAGCTGCCGCTGAATCCCTTTGAAGGCCATAAAAGTACATAAAGTACATAAGAAAGGTGTTCATGTCCTCAGTGAACAGACTAACGTGCAACATGAAGAAGGAGCTAAGAGTTAAATGCCTTCTAATTTGAGTTGACAACTTCCATTGTTCTGTTTTGAGGAACAACAGTCAGCAGCAGGTCGTACACACTTCTCAAGTAAACAAAAGCACAAAGCTTCAGAACAGTACAAGGAGTAATAGTCAGATAGAAACCATTGTTTCTAGGAAATGCCAAACAACAGACTACTGCATTCCTCTACAGTCTACACTTACCCTGCACTTGGTCTCTGGTTTGATCTGTCACTTTTTGGGGAATGGTGTCAAAGAAATCTTGCCCCTGTGAAAGAGCAATGCATGTCACTGAGAGGTCAACATAAGGCATCAATATAAGGCCTAATGAGGATGTGTGGGTGTGAACCTTTTAAATGTATGAAGAACCAAACGCAAATGTTCTTAACAATTTAATTTCCTCTTAATTTTTTTACATCATGTTTTAGGTTTTTAAGCTTGACAAGGTTCTTCACACTTACATATTTCATTTCAAAAATGTTTCCACTGAAAGGTTCTTTAGGGAACCAAATTTGTTTGTCCTATGCAAAGAAGAATTCCGTAGGGACGGTCAATATGATGATATCCAGTAACTGTCAAGACACACCATTATGAGTATATTGCAGTTAATGTTACCTCTGCTACCATGCTGACCAAATACATGTGTTGCAAAAAAACTACAGCTTATATTAATGATTGCATCCTTTTTTGAATTATCGGTTATTTTTTGCTATTTTATTTTTGTACATCATTTAACATTAAAAAGCCTATTAAAACTACGTTGTATTGGCAGTTTAGTGGCCCTTCTTGGCTTCAAATAATGTCATAGCATCCTTATATTTTTACGTATACTGACATATACTGTGTTCGGTTGCAAGGGCTCAATTATAGAGAGACAGACAAAAACAATGAAGGTATAATAACTACACAATCTGCCTAGTAATTGACTGGGTGTCAGCTCATTATGCCATCATGTTTTTTGTGTGGTTATATATTTATTTTGTATTTATTTATTTTACCTCTTGTTATTTTTTCTCCTATTACTTTGCCAAACTGTGAACTGGGAAACAAGTGGACAAGACATTTAGTCTTATAACTCTCAAAAAAGAAAATTTTTAAAACATATAATTAAATTTAAATCTAGAATTTAAGAGACAGGGTGAAACTGTAAATGTGACCTCATTAGTCAATATCTCAGTATCGCTAAAAAATAATGAGAGATCTTTCTTTTCTTCCCATGATCTCCAAAAAATCCTGTTGAACATGTGGCTTTTTCCAGATATTGAAGTATCACTCACCCTAAAATGTAAACATGCAAACATTTTCATAACCGATAATAGATGACTCATGACAAAATGTTTGGGGCATGAGATGCTAAATGGATTTACACATTATTAACATTATTATGGACTGGTACAGCCAGAAATGCTGATTTCTAAGTTTATTCTATTATTTTATTGGAGTTATTTATCTGAAACTAATTATCCATGTCCTTTGGCACCTGTGTTTTGTCATGTTATGACAAGCATCATGGCATATTTTTGCCGTACTGGCCACCCTTAACTAATACAACCTATTAGTTAATATTAACCTATCTATTAACCTAGCTATTATACTTTGACTCACTTTGTTAATCTGTGCACTCAGATCAGCCTTCTTAGCCTGGTCCACACCTGACTGGAACTCAGTGAGGTTGGAGATCTGTTGTGAGAGATGTAGCAGAACAATTACTGCACACATAATGACAAGCCTACAGTTGGATGATGATAGACAGTAACAATCTTCCGCCACAATCTCATGCAAGTCGTGAAATCTACAGAATTTCAACCGACATGGTATTTATTTGACACCAGATGGCAGTAATTATTGCACTTCGATTCAGTGGGGTGTGCACACTTGAAAGGCTATATCCTATATTTGTTCACTGTGACAAAACATCTGACCAACTAGTGTTTATGGACCCTGTTCCTGTTAGATAAGAGAAAGGTTTCCCAATGAATAGAATATTCACAAACCCTGCCATGAAAATGCAAACCATTGTTAGTACTACGTCTGTGCTTGCTGTGCTTGGTTTTGATGTGGGCAACAGAGTCTTTCTGTATGTTAAATCTGTGTTTCATTAAATTTGCTTTTCATCTAGCTTTGTATGTAGTGACGCACATTGTGTACATATTGAGCAGTCACAGTCAGGCAAGCTGAGACAAAAATGCTAGCAATCCACACAGTGCCTGTGGCATCATGAAATGATGTGTCAGAACACATTGGAATACTTTTTCACTTGCTTGTTCATTACTGCTAATACTGGTATGTCCACTGATTCTCCTGTGCAGGATTGACAAACACATAAGAAAGAGAATAAAGAGTCTCGAGAGGCCACATGGACCACTTAACACTCATTACTCAACTCCCTAGTCTGGTTTCTACTGCTTGTTCCACATGACAGGTCAGATTACACTTACATTAAAGCTTGTGTCCAAGGACAGGCTGTTCAATTTCGACTGAAACAAGCCACATCCCTTACAGTTTCCATCTTGCAGTGTGGCATTTATGCGACCTCTCACTGAAGTGACATTTGCCTGCAATACATCCAGTTCCTTCTGCAGCTGCAACTGAGTTCTGTTCAACTGGAGGAGCAACAAGCTGGTGCTGTTCAACACTGTGATATTAAAACATTAAATGTAAGTGAAGTGTAGAGTAAAAAGAGTAGAGGAAAGAGGGTATAGCACATATACACACACGTTCCAGACTATGACTATACCGTCTATAATAGTCTCAAAATGTTTTCAGACCAAGACTTAATGTACAGTCTGTAACCACCTCTGAATGTCTATAACAAAATGCACTGCATGTTACAGCTTCAGGACTGAATATACAGTCTGTATTAGTTTTAGGACATTTCCAAAGTAAGACTGAATGTTAAAGTCTGTAGCTGTCTCAGAATGTTTCAAGACTAGGACTGTTTACAGTTCTAGTTACAACCTGCACTGAATGCTACAGTCTGTAACAGTTTCAGGATATTTCCAAACTAAGCCTTAAGGTAGAGACGTAATGTTACAGTCTGTAACTGTCTCAGAATGTTTCCAACCACACTGAATTTTAGTCTAGAACAGTTTCAGGATTCATCTAAGAATGAACTTAAATGTGAGTCTGTAGAAATCGAAGAATATTAGAACTAAGTCTAAATGTTAGCCTGTAACCATCTCTGAATGCTTGCTGAATGCTTGTTCTGATTTAGTTTAAAGAGTTCTCTATTTGTACAACTCACTGGTCTTTTATGTACCCGGCTTAGTTAGTTGACTAAAAATGCACACTTATTTTGAAATTGTTGCTAGTTAGCTCCTGAATAAAAATATAATTTGTTACAACCCTAATATCATATGAAAGCCCACAGCAAGCAGACAATATTGTTCTTGTGCAGATTTTGTTAATGTCATTTTGCAGTGCTGCTTACTATCTAGAGTGCAACTGGTGGAGCGGTCAAAACATGCAAAGACTGTTTGTAAAATCTGCTTGACATCTTAAGATGTGATTAAACCTGAGAAACTGAAAGCTCAAGGCTAACAGACCATAGCAACAAACAGAAACTGCTCTGAAAAAAGAGTCTACAGAAAACTTTTAGTAAAGGCAAAGTTTCCTTGTAAATGCAAATGCATAATGCATGACTCTTTATTTAGTTGCCACAACATTCAGCCATATGCAAATGTTTGGGTGCCTCAATGACACGTTGCTTATTGACCTGAAAAGAAGTGAGCACCATCTCTAGTGTCAACACATCTCTGCACATTCATTACACAATTACTGTTTATTGACTGAATTTTACACATTAGTGGAAAATAAAACAAAAGTTATGTGCAAATGTTATGGCGTGTGTCCTATGTCCTACTTTTTTTGTAATTTATTATTTTCTCCTTGAGGTGTGTACCAAACACTGCCACAATTAATTTTACATGACCATTTTCCATCCTCTTTTGATTGCTTAGAATGAAACATGCTGTGTTTGTTACTGTGCCTTGAAGACTGATCTAAATGAGCTCTGCTCTGATTGGCTGTCCTGTATTGTGCCTCATTCAGTAAAGCACTCAGAGCTGAACACTTTCAATATGAGTGATGGTACTGTAGGCTGAATATGTGGATATATGCAAATGAGTTTGTTCCTGTGACATTCAGTTTGCAGGACCGTCACAGAGCGGGTGTTACGTGGGTGGTAGATCATTCTCAGCACTGCAGTGACATTGGTGCGGTGGTGGTGTGTTAGTGTGTGTTGTGCTGGTGTGAGTGGATCAGACACAGCATTGCTGCTGGAGTTCTTAAACACCTCAGTGTCACCACTGGACTGAGAAAAGTTCACCAACCAAACCTATCCGGCAAACAGCATCCTGTGGGCAGCGTCCTGTGACCACTGATGAAGGACTAGAGGATCACCAACACAAACGCTGCAGCAGCAGATGATCTATCAGCTCTGACTTTGCATCTACAAGGTGGACCAACAGAGTAGTAGTGTCCAATAGAGTGGACAGTGAGTGGACACAGTGTTTAAACACTCCAGCAGCACTGCTGTGTCTGATCCACTCACACCAGCACAACACACACTAACACACCACCACCACGTCAGTGTCACTGCAGTGCTGCTCTGTGGTGGTCCTGTGGGGGTCCTGACTATTAAAGAACAGGGTAAAAGGGGGATTAACAAAGTATGCAGAGTAATAGATGGACTACAGTCTGTAACTGTAGAACTACAGAGTGCTCCTATATGGTCAGTGGAGCTGATAAAATGGACAGTGAGTGTAGATAAAAGGAGGTGGTTTTAATGTTATGGCTGATGGGTGTAATTTGACCAGAAGGTGTTGGCATATGACCGTAACTATATAGTACAGTGAAAACGATGCTAAGTATTAGAATTATAGTACTTTAATTTTGAGGGGTTCCTTAAAGAATATTCTCTTTTACCTTGTGCCATCATTTTAACGGAGTCCAGGGCAGGTTGGAATGGACCTAGACCATTCTGGATTTGTTTGCCAAGAAAATGTCCACTTTCTACAGAATGAAAGCAGAAATGTGCATGTAAAATATTTTCTTTCCCAGCAGACATTTTCAAACTACACTCTTTTTATTTGGAAACAACAAACATGAGTGAAAATAACCTGTTTTTAAGTGAAGAACCTGCACATAATGGTTGCACACCAGTTAAAGACTTTTCCCAGAACAATCCAGGAACGTTTGTGCTTATGAGGTTTAGAAAGTTTCAGGAGGACGATTATATGAACAAACAGTCACATGCATGCAAACTCTCAGACTCACCATTTATTTGGCATGTAACTTCATCCACAGTTACAAAGCTCTCATTCACCACTTGGTCAATTTGCTGTCAAGATGCAACACAGAAATTAAAGCAGGTGAAGTTTGCATTTGCTATAATCATTCTGCAATTAAATATGCAAACATACACATTTGTCCCACACCTAAATAAGTAGTCGACTCTAATTTGAGTCTAATCACTGAGGCTTATCAGGAGACTGCTGACTTTTCACGTGTGAATGCTCCACTAAGCAGTCAGGTGCTGTTTACAATTGCCATAAAATAGACTGTAATGTGAAGTTGTCCTATATATGATGTTGAGTCAGCTTGTTAGGACAGAAATGGCCAATGGTACAAGAGCGTCCAGCATAACTTTACTTTCCTTCGTTGGTGTATTTACCTTGGGAACGGTCTTGACGTAGCTCTGTAGATTTCGTATGATGTCGTTGAATTCATCTACACCAGTGCTCACACTCTCTCCATTGTATGTATTGCTTAGGAACATGCAAATATTCCCTGCCCTAAAAAAAGAAATAAATGACAAGGTCATCCTCTAATCGACCCAGACATTATACTGAAATATATGAGGCTATATCTGCATTAAGAATATGATTGTTTTAGATTTAGTTTGTTTAAGAGGTAACAAAATAATGGGAAGAAATAAGATTCTATCACTGCTTATGATAAATAGTAACTAGTTTATGCTGTTACCAATACTTAAGTTCTGATGGTGATTTGAACTTTGGTGTATTTTCTATTTTTATTTATTTATTTTTTAGGTCTGTTCTAGTCTGTCGGTGACAGAATCTAGACCTCTCATGTTGTAACATTAGTATATTATTTTAGACCAAAAGGATCCCAAATGGAGAATCCCAACACACCTGAAAACACTGGTGTTGAAACACCAGTAACACCAGTACTTATAGATTGGGCGGAGCTAAATTGCTGTAGGTTAAAAAGGCATTACAGAAATATGGACTTCAGAACAATTTCTTTTGCAGCACAGTTTCCATGTATGGACTATACACTGTAAACCTAAATTAGTTATAGACACTTTCTAATCAAGTATCTATGGTTAATTCACATAGCCTGAGGGTTTAAATGGTGTCTATTGAGCTGGTAGTACTCTACATTTCCAAGTTCTGCCTACTTTCTCAAATATTCTTTTTGTGTAATGTAGTGGCATCAATTAACACAACTCCATTATACTAAAAGAACTGTTTTGTACAGTAACAAATTAACAGCTTAGATAAGACTAAAATCAACCAGTTCTGAGGACTCTAATAGTTCACTGCATATTTGCCTTTTTATGCCAAGAGCCTGAACTAGTAATTAACTGAAACCAACAGAACAGCTAAGAACGCTGAGAATCTTAACTTGACTCACCTCAGTAACAAAGGAATATAAAAGAAATAGTACGTGTCCTTAAATGTGTAGTTGCAATTTGAACAAATAAGTAAAGTAAACCCCAAAATTGTTTTACAGTGTAAGAACTTGGAAATGAACAGTTTTTAATTATCTGTGGCATATAACAGTTTCTGAATATAGCGTTAAGCTACTCTGCATATCTCTGAAAATGACAAATGAAAGTGCTTCACGGAAGAATTTCAATAAAGTTAAGTGTTACAGGATTTAGCACTCACACGTCATAGGCATGTGAGGATGTGTTTTTGAAAGGATATAATTCTCTAATTAGCTGTCGACCTCACCTAACACCTCACCTATAACACTGCAGTTTTCCCCATCATTGTAATGAAGCAGAGATTAACAAGGCTGTATTTGGCACTTACAGTATACACATAGTGATTAATAAAGTTCCCCAGTAAAAGCCTCTTCGCTTGCAGTTAATGCTCCTGGTCTGCTTTTGGTACATGCGTCCCCCGCAGTTACCACAGCAACGGCAGCAGGCGAAACAGAGGCCAATTAAAGGCATGAGGACGATATAGAGGATCCCAATGGCAACACACACCAGGAAGCCTATCTCATATCGCAGAACCTCAACACACAGACAGAGACAGATGAGCTTGTGAGGAACACAACACATTTGGGTGTGAGATATGACAAACAAAACAATCATATGGACCAGACACGGTCTCAAAATACTATTATATGATAAATGCAAGCACAGTCACATTCATCTGCGCCTCTAAAGGCTAAAACCCTTTAGAAATAAGAGATTTTACCTATTCAAAAAAGTTAGAGCAACACAGTTGTACAAATATTGAATAAAATTCATTGTTTTCATAGTTTTTAATAGTATTTTTGAAAATGTAGCACTACGGGTTCCTTTTGTTCTGTTTGAATTGATCAAAATAAATATTGTGAAATATCGTGCATCGTGAACATGATGTATTACAATATTATATTCTAGCCATATTTTCCACTTCTATATAGACCATTTTAAAATAAACATAGAACACTAAAAGAGTTCTCAACACATGTACATGGAAGTACATACCACTGACTTTTAAATCAGCAATAAACAGACAGAAACAGCCCCTCCACAGAAAGTCATTCAGTTATCCTTCACAATTATTAGAGGTAATGTGAACATTTTTAAAAGCTTAACTCATATACGAAAGGATCAGCCAAGACACTTCTGAGTGTCCACCATTAGTTTCTTTAGTTTTTCAACAGAGTTACAAAGCTAATGTAAGTTGTCAATACAGTCCTCAAGAACCGCTAGGCCAGGGATGTCCAAACATATCCACAAAGGGTCTGTGTAGCTCCAGGCTTTCATTCCAACAAAGCCGGAGATCCTGATCAGCAGTATGATAACTATGACTGGTAAGTGTGTGTTAACAAACTGATTAAACAAGTATAGTCAGGTGTGCTCCAGTTTGTTTGGAGTGAAAACAGCCACACCAGCCGTTTTTGCTAATAATAATAATAATAATACTGGACACCCCTGCCTCAGAGGGTTTTTGCTCCAACTCAACTTGCAACACATAGGGTTAAAGCAAAATATGGAGTGCCCCCGAGGGACAGTTTAACCTACAACATAGACTTCCATGACTTGTTTGCTACATTAGCTTCATAGCTGCAGTGCAAAACTAAAGAGGCAAACTTCAAACACTGACAGGTTTTAGCCAATCAACTAGATTCCTGGTGAATTAAAAATGGGGTAAATCTGATTTTTCAGAGGGCCCTTACTGTTACAAAAAATGGACATTAAGCAAAACAGAGAAGGCTGTGAAGCAAAAACAACTGGGTGACCACGCCTGTGACTGCAATACCAACAATTCCTCAGAATAGTTTACTCAACAAAGAAGTATATGTCATGATGTCTGATTAGGTAGAGGAAGGGTGTGGGTAAACCAAGCCTCTGTTGAGCCTGAGTTGTCTTTGATGGGGACTTTTGATCACTCAGCACCTTCATTATTATATTATGTTCAGACATTTGGCAGGTTAAGTATATTTGTTATTTTATATACAATAATCATTTATACAAAGTATTGAACTACTACAAACTACTCGCAAAAGTTTTTTTTTTTTTTAGTTTTATCGTAGTTTTATTCAATACTTTATATTAGGAGTTATGTGAACAAGAAGTTTTCAATGGTACATAATATCATTTAATTATCATTAAGTTAGTGTATAGAATCTATAACTTCTTTTATAATGATTTTATTGTTAAAGAATGAGGTTGTGTGGAAGTTCTTCTTGTGTGTGATATATATTTATACTTACCTCCTTTATTGTGTCTGTTGCAAATGTTTCAGTCTTCACTATATTAATAACCAAATCTAAAACAGCAAAACATCATAAAACAATCATTAAACAATAAATACTGGGTACATAACCTTTGACACAAGAAACAGTTTCCTGGGGTGTTTCCTGGAGCATTTTAGGTCCTTCAAAATGTACCACTGGCTTCCTCAAACAAAAGTGCAGTAAGTGCTCTAAGTTGCACTACACCCTGAGCATACATTACATTTGCACAGTGCATAAAGTAGTGTGTTACAAGTACTATGTAATATTGTAGCTTATTGGATACACATATAAGGTAGACATTACTGCTTTGTACATTTGTACACCACAGGCCTATTTTATTACAGTTATTATTAGTAAAAGTTGTGGAACAATTAGTCAAAAAGATCTGATCTGATACACAGCTGGTATCTATCTGAAACTGGCAGAAAGAGCTGACCAGTTTTGTAACAAATCTTTGACTGTGCTTATTTTGTTAGTCAGAATTATGCTGAACTTTAGTTGTGCTAGAGGTGCCATGGAAACAAAAAGAAAACTGTATTTACACTGGCATAATTGAAATAAGGAGAGTTCAGTACATGGAACTGACACATCGTTAACCTCAAACACTATTGTTTCTCCTTCAGATACAAATCCCACATTTGTAATGGAAAATACAACGAAATGAAGCCCATTTTAAAGTTTACTTGTTTATAATGAAAAATGTGCATCATATTGGCAATGGTGTAAGTCGATACCTGAGGCTGCAGTACGTGTATCAGTATCGGAAAAGAAAAAGTGCTATATTGCCATTTCTAAATAGATGTTATATTGTGAACACCATCCATTTTCAGTCAAGCCTCTTGGAAGTAATGTCATTTACATACACAACATTCAATTCATGTGTGTAAAACACATGACAAGAATATCCACAGCTGTGGACAGTAAACTGTAAACGTCTCACAGTGACATGCATTGTGACTGACAGAAGAACTGAAAACCATTAATTGTTATGTCTTTGTGTTTATCGAAAAGGAACTGAACTCAATTCATGACCGCTTGTAGTACAATAACTGGTTCAGACTCAAAGTCACAATGCACCATAGAACTATATCAGTCTTTCATAGGTTCTGTATTCAAAACATCTCTGCTCTCATCTCCACCCAGAAATAAGAAGCAGTTTGACATAGATGGAGCACTGTTTTAGTTGATGTTTTTGGACATTTTATGTTTTTTGCCACGTTGTGTTAAAGCATGATAAATGCACTTTTTCCTCAGTGCAAATGCAGACACTTACTACAGTGAATTGAAGCAAACAGTCATTCAATTACTAGATTCATTCAGCAACAAGGACAGTATCTGAAAACTCTTCTGTGCTAACAAAAAGGAGCTTTCTGTCGCTCTTAAACAGCACTGGCTTGTCTAAAATGGCATTCTACCAGTCATCAGGGCTATCATCAAAATAAAGGGTACAGTAAGTCTAGGCAAAGACAGGGATCTCAACCAGAGCTCATTTCAAAATAAACCAATCAAATAAGGTCCTGCTTCAGAGATTTCCTTCTCGCTTCAAGTCACATTAAATTGGTCTAATTTACTGTACTCGAGATCATAAAAAAAGGTTAATCATTAGGCGCATCATCAGCATCATAAAGGGAACACTTCCAGTAATTGTGCTCTTCCTGTTTTAAATAACAATCCAGAAGTCAGCACCGGTTTTTACTGTTAGGAGGAAACAACTGTGAAAAGTGTTAAACATTAAAAAGTTAAAGACTCTCTTACGTCAAGACATTTTGTTTACCTACTGATTAACCAGCAGCTTAAGTGTAGACTGAACGTTTTGCAACCATCTGAATATCCCTGAAGAGCTAGGAAAATAGTACAGACCATTATTCAAATTTTAGGATCTGTTTGGGAAGCATTTACATGATGGTTTTCGCATGTGCACACCCGTTTCTTACAATTTCCTGCGCAACCTCAGCCTTGAGTGCTTAATGAGTTTTATTTAATAAAGGACTTTCAGGCAGGCTTCTGAGTGTCGGTAAAACAAGCTCCACACCTTTATGCTGCTATATAAACAAAGACACCAATTGTATGTTACTTCTTCCTCTTACTTCTTCCTAAGTCACGGCATAAACAGAACAAAGAAAGATGTTTCCATGATTGTGGAAATGAACTGACCTTTAGGGAAGGGGTTTGGTTGGACAGAGTTCAGGAAGGAATGGACGACAAGTGACATAAAACCCCCGTTGACCGCTTGAACAGACCAATTCGTGGGCATTTCCAGTTCTGGTGGAGCAGCCCTTGCTGGGCAGGAGGGCTGTTGGGTCATACATGGCCAGAATAATAGCAGCAACAAGCTAAGCACCCCAAGTGTGTTTCTTCTCATACCAGCCCCCATTTTTGTAGACAGTAGATAAGCAATGTGTTTTTTTGTGTTTGTTTCTTTTTAACTCATGATCCTATTTGTCTCTTTTACATCTCATCTGTGAACGAAAATGAAGAGAAGGTAATAAAACAACAATGCTTTTGAGAATGTACAGTATGAAATTTCATCAGCACAACCATCTTTTAGCTGTAATGAACAACAGGCAGTGCACCAACAATTCAGACATATTATCACTGTCCAGAGAAAAAAAACATACTCCATTCTCCAGCATATTTCACATCTCCAAAATAATAACTTTACAGGAGAGGGGAAAATCGTTCTAAATCTTTAATGTTCTGAAACATTTCTGGTGGTCTATTCATAAGGAAACCATTACACATTATAAAAGACATCTGATGTTTTTTGGGGTGGTTTTGGACAGTGATGATATGTTCTACTACACTCTTAAACATAAAGGTCCCAGCTAGGGGGTATTGGGGTAATGCCATGGAGGAACCACTTTTGGCTCCCTCAAGAATTTCAATGGAGATGAACCCTCATATAATGTAAATGTTCTCCACCAATAAAAGATGCATCTAGGATTATATGTCCAAGCCAAGAACCTTTCAGCGACCTTTAGGAGTTTAGAGACATCAAAAAAAAAGGAAAAACAAACACAAAACACAACCTCCAAAACAAAAGCAGTGCTGAACATTCCCTGTGAGTGCTGTGGTAGAAAATGACTAAACATGGGAGTTCCCATACGGTACTTACATTAAGTCCCACAACTAATCTATCCCAAGAAAAACCACTGCTGTTGCAAATCTGTTTACGTCTTTAGACATTACAAAACTTGATATTGCCACATTTCACAAAGTTAATCTTTCAAAATCACTTGCTAGTTCCATCAAATACAAAAGTTTCAAACGTTGTTCTCGATCCACTGACCCAGAATGAAGTCAGAGAAACCGAGCACCTAGATTTGTGTACACAAAATGCAAAATAGGGGACCAAGAGTAAGAGAGCGAGAGAAAGAAAGCTAGAGGAGAGTTTATGGTCGAAGCTGTAAACAGGAAAGTGTTGTGACAATACCTTTTCTCTCATGCCGAGAGAATCGAGCAGGTGCGGCTGGATCTGTGCTGGATTTTTGGAGGTAAAAGAGAGTGTATGTCCCAAGGAAAGCTGATCCCTGCTGTGCTCCGAGTTGAACTTCAATGAGAGAGTGATAAAGACAGAGCAGTGGAGGGAGGTAAAGAGGGAGGGAAGGAGGGAGGGGGAGGGCCTTTGGTTGAAAGAGAGATTGTGCACAGGAGTTGGTTGAAATAAAAGGAGGACACAGAGAGGGCTAGCACACTTCATAGTAAAGTTCTCCCACATGGCCATATTTTCTTCTGTTCAGTGGATTTACTGAGTGAACTGATAGTTCATTACTAATGATGAACAAGCAGGAAAGATGGGAGGCTTTGGAATGAATACAAAAGGCTGTTGTAAAATGGCTTCCTACATGAAAGATGAAGAAGCTAAGCATGTAACGGCACAGCTCAAAAATGCTGGAACTTCCCCCAGTGTTACAACATACACACTGAACAATACCAATTCAGTTGAACTTTGAATAAGAATAACATGGCCAGTGTGTATTATAGTTACTAAATAAGAAGCTTTTAAGAAGGAATATACCCAGCACTGTAAAGGGTTCAATTTGGAATAGTTATTAAAACAATTAAGTATTTGAAATAGCTGTAGATAATTGATTTCATATAAACAGTGTGAAAAATAAATAAATAAATAAATGAATGAATAGATAAAATAAATAAATAAAAAGTTGATAGTATAGTATGTAGGGCAATTAAATATGAGTTTAAATAAATAAAACCCCTTTTAAAGTTGTATTCACAAAAGGAAATAAGTATTAATTTAATGGAATACTGTGCACTGCATAAATAAAGCAACTGTGAATTTACTCAAAAGCAGTTTTTTTTCTCAACTTTGAAGCTCTTCCCATCAACGGAAGTACACCTTGTGATTCAGGTCAGTAAACAGCACCAAGCTCACCTTTCCCATAAAGCTTCAACCTTTGTACCTGTAAACATTACAGCTGGAAATGCATATCTGACCTCACAGTTTCTCTCAAAAGGACTTGTGAAAACAAGTACAGGATTTAGGACAAGGAAGGGAAGGGAACGAAAAAAAAAACAATAAAGCAAGCATTGGTTTAAGTGAAAATTCATTTTATTAATACCATACATGAATCGTCAATCGCAGACACTAGAAAAAAATATACTTATCAAACAGCCACTATCAAAGGGGCTCTACAAGAACACAAAGGGGCTTCCCCTTTAGATTTGGTGAGTAATCCCAAACCAACACCTTAACTGTCTGAGAGAACTAGCTGAACAATGCATTTAAGTTTTATATAAAATAGCCACACAATTGGGCAGAATACTTGGCTGGATTAGTAAGAATTTCTTTCTTTATTTATTTATTTAATTATTTTTCTCCCCCCCATCAGACCTGGGACCACAATGCAGAATGCCACCTGGTGTTTAAACCTAGTATGGCTTGTGTTATGGGGAGTTTAAAAACGTACAGGACTGATCTTAAATACAGTGTGACACAGTCCGACCAACAACATAGATGAAAGTTTTGTCTTACATGTCACACCTTAAATCAGAGCAATGAGGTCGTACATGAGAAAGAGAAAAGATAAAGGCAGCATCAAATTCCTCTATTGAGAATTTGGCCATAAGATCGGCATATCTTACATATGAATGCATCATATCCAGACTTGATGGCAAGATCGGAAAAAAAAAAAAAAAAAAAAAAAGAATAAATACATTGTACATTGGAAAAAAAACTATATTCTACCACCTGAAGTGAACGATGTCTATGGTTGATGCATCTAAAAAAAACATTTTCTACAATGCATGGTTAGGTTTTTTTTTTTTTAAACATTAAACTGCAAGTCCGTAGGGATGCTCTAAAGAAGAGTAAATACACTTACACTTATACAGAACTTAGCTACAGTCTTAAATATACAGCACAAATACACAAAAAATGATATATATATGAAAAGAATTCTTCATAGAAACAAATACACAAGGGCTGAGATAAAGTATCTTGCTCATAGCTTCTTGGTCTGTAGCATTGAAAATTAAAAGGGAAAAAAAAAATCTTGGGAGACAAAAAGTAATTACATATGGTGAGAATTTACTAATGAGAAAGAGGCATTATGCTTTGCATTTGAGAAAATTTGGTCAGCGTTACGAAGTTTTCTAGAGGTTCTGAGTTGACAACATCCTTGAAGAGACTAAAAACATGACCATTATCAACCCAAAGCTCCTAGAGCAAAGCACAAACATATGGAGTAATGTACCTCCTGCAATGACTACTTTAATGAGTAACATTTGGACAGATTGAGACAGTGGAAACAGCTAATGTCTGAAACATGCAGTTTCCAGACACACATGCCATGATAAAACTAGTACACATTTAACAACCTGCGTATGTCAAACATGTAAAACATAATAATAATAATAATAATAATAATAAAAGTATTATATATAAATCTCTACGATTCTCCAGTTGCAGATTTAAGCAAATTCAAATGTTTTAACAGGGAAAGATGAAAAGAACAAAATGTACTATACTTTCGTAAGAAAAATAGATTGAGAATACAGTGACAACAGTGCAAAGGATATTCAGGGTGCTTTAACTTGCTTATAATTTTCCCCTTACAAATTGATATTAAAAAAAAAA
>CM067478.1:14921793-15044394 GCA_034552555.1 Semaprochilodus insignis
AAAAAGAACCCTTCCCTGTGAAGTCAGCACAACAGAAACCGCCATGCATAGCACAGCACAGCACAAACAGAGACCCGAGGTTGGAACAAGAACCCACAGACATGGCTGCCTTCACTAACTCTGTTCAGAGAACCCAAAACAGACCAGACACTGTTTTTTTTTTTTTTTTCGGATTGGAAAAACTAGTTTCTCTCAGGCACAAATGCACAGTGAGATCATTCCAGTGAAATAAAACAATAATTCAAATACCAATAATTCAAATCCTACAGTAATTAGCAAAAAAAAGCACATTAATTTCACACGCTGAAGAACAGAGTCTGGCCAGGATTCCTCAGAGCGGAACACTATGACAGGGAGGCCGGCTTTAAGAACTACAACACGAGTGCCATTCTGAGCAAAAGACGGGCATTTCAAACTCTATCGACTGCATGCCTTTTCCTAGCCCTCCATAGCGAGTGCTGTAGTCTACTGGGCTGACTGTGAGGTGGGGTTGTTGCTCTTGCTCTCCTGGCTGGAGGGAGCTTTGTTGTTCCAGGGGCTGTTGTTGCCCAGCGCTGGAGAGTTGGTGAAACTGTCCTCGTCATCGATGCCATTGGCTGCATCAAACTGCGTGTTCTCGAGCCGTGTGATCAGCCGCTCATCCTCGTCCCCGAACTCCCCTCCCATCAGAGTGGGCTCACCCACCACCATCACATCCTGCAGGGGACAGGAAGGGGCGCAAACATTATCCCCGCAACACGGGGGTGTTTGAGGGGTTGAGGAGACTGCACCATCCATCCATCCCCACAGAGACTTCAGAGGGAGTGTACCAAGACCTCACAGCTAAAGCCACGTGCGCCCACTGTAATCAAGAAGGCTGGCGCAATCACTGAGCTTTAAGGCTCTGGGAACTTGCAATCCATTGGCAGGTTTAGTCTTTGGGAGCCAATTCTACTGTAGCCTTCAATCTCTCACGCTGTGTAAACCTATCTTTGAGAAAAGATCAGTGGTGGGCATCCCTGATCCTTTAGTTCTGCATGGGTTCAATTCCACCTCGGGTCTCCGTTATTGGCTGTTTCTGGAGCTCAAAAATCACCCTACACAAAACAGGCTCTGACTGACTGACAAAAGGCACAGAAAACCCACAGACCTGCGGCCCTGAAGGACCAGGGACTGCCCAGCATTGGATCATGTCCGCTTGTCTATGTCGGGTCTGTCTTTCTTTGAACTCTTCCGTTCTCTCTTTTCTTCATGCAAAGCTCTCAGTCCCACCACCCATGCATGTGCTGCCCATTACCTATAGGTTTGCATAAGGGAAATCAAAATGAGATGCTTACAGGTACCTGGCTGGAGAGCGCAAAGCTGCTGGCTGGACTCTTCTTCTTGCTGTTGCTGTTGTTGTTGGTGCCTCCACCAGCACTCACGGTGCTGCCACCTGACATCTTTCTTTTCCGCCTCTTGTTGGGTGCTTGTCTTGCTGGCTCAGCTACAGAGACCACGACAGTGACATACATCAATTAAAAAGAGGGTCATAATATCTAAATGTTAAAACCACAAAGGAAGATTCTGGTGAAGGCAGATGTATTCTCAAGGTCTTTACCTGGTGGGGCAACCATCCTTTGCCATTTCTGAAATAAACAGGTCTTTAAGCAGTCTCGGGGACTGAGGCTATACGTCTTGTGTCTGGACATCAACTCTTGCATGGGCTCCAGGATTACACAAAGCTAAGAAGAGAACACATCAACCATACCAATAAGGCCTCATCAGACAGGACATGTTTATGAATGCTTACTATTTAAATGCTGAAACTAACAGGGCACCAAAACGGGAGACACAAAAAGGCTAAAGTAGAAAGGAAAATTAAAATTTAAATTAATTAAATTACAGTTAAAGATGCATTTGTTCTCTGCATTGTGTGTGTGTGTGGAGTCCTTCTGTTACTCTGTTTGTGTCAGCTGTGTTTTCATTATGTTTTCCTTATGTTCGTTATGTTTTATCACTACTGAAATATTTTGTCACATTATTTTCTCATTCTTTGCATTCACCATTCAGTGATTCAGTAGTGTAGTGTCAGTCTTTTTTTTTTTTTACTTGATTTCTTCACAAAGCAATATCTTCATAAGCAGCACTTCACCTCACACACATGAAGATTTAAAATGTACAATCAAGCCTGAATTTCTTTTTTTTATTTCGATTAAAAAAAAAACAAAAAAAAAACAAAAACACAGAACACTGACTTCAGACTGTAGCTAGCTCATTTTAGATGTGGCACTAACACTTTAGGGGTGTTCAGGTGGCATACTTACTCTGAGGTAGTTTAATGTTGAATTAGATAACCCACATCTTGTGATGTTTTTTGAAAGCTGGTCAAGCATCTGAGGGTCCTGGGCCTGTTAAAACAAGTTTTTAAAAGTTGATTTTACATAGCACAAGTGTAGAAACATTTCTTAACTGATATGATCAGAAACCTGCACGAGCCTGCATGAGATAACTTGATATGGAAAAAATGCAAAATCAGTGGGACAGCCAACATGCTACCACATTATCCTATGAGGTTTTGTTTGTGTGAGTTACTCTGCTTTGAAAGGCAGGGGAAAAGACAGGTGTAGATGTAAAGACACTGCTAATAACACCACAACAACCCAGAAAACATTTGCCTAGAAAAAGAGATGTCAAATTTACGACAGTGTCCTCATTTAAGAAGTAATGAAATTATGGCAGCGCACTCACATGCATGGCCAGTATGCTGCGTGGTACAACTTCACGGTGTTGTCTGATGCTGAAGTGCCACGTCTTTATGCGCATCATATCGTCAAACATGAACTCCAGATACAGCCTTCCTTCTACACAAACCTGTAGAGATAAAAATCAGTCAATTTTAACAAGTAAAGCAATCCCAAAAAGGCCAAACATGAAAGTAAGGCTGATTTAGCAACCCTTATGTACGTATTGCAGAACTTCATCAACGGCATTACAACAACACCATCAGAAGATCGCAACAAGAATTTATGTATGCCTCATCAGACACCACATTCATTTTTAAGGAGAAATGAATGGGCAACACAAAGGCAAATTAAAAGTCAGTTAATGAACTGCTTGAATGGGAATTCCACTTAAAAAGTCTACCTAAATAAACAGTGAAGATGTACACAAAGGCATTCAGAGCAGTTTGATGTTTCAATGCTCCATTCTGAAAACACTGACAGCATTATTCACAGGGGTGGTCAAAGGAAACCTGAAGCGTTTAATGCCAACAAAAGCCACCTCACAGAAAGCTAATGTATGAAAAGATTAGAAATATTTTTAATAGACATAACATTTACACCAAGAATGTATTTTTAGACAAAACTATTTATGGTGAAGAAACACATGCAAGACATTATATGGCAACAGTCCCCAAAGATAAGAACGTTTTCCGTTTCCCACTAATCAATCATGATCAGCATTACACATAAAAGCTGAAGACACATGTAGGTGTACTGGGCCACTGATGATTGTAAACACAAATGTTAGGACTTGGGTGACATGGTCATAGAAAACTAGCAAAATATTTAATATGTGGTAAAATGAAAACATTACAGCACGTTTTATATGTCAACTTAGCAAACAAATAAATAGAAATTGTGCAACTTGTAGATGTTTTAGGCCAAGTTATTTTCACTTAGAAAACCAACACCATATGTAATCTATAGAAATATACAGTATCTCACAAAAGTGAGTACACCTGTTTTGTAAACTTTATTTTATATCTTTTCATGGGACAACAATGAAGATATGACACTTTGATACGTTGATACTATGTAAAGTAGTCAGTGTACAGCTTGTATAACAGCGTAAATTTGCTGTGCCCTCAAAGTAACTCAAGCCATTAACACAGCCATTAATGTCTAAACCGCTGGCAAGGAAAGTGAGTACACCCCCAAGTGAAAATGGCCAAATTGTGCCCAAAGTGTCAATATTTCTGTGGCCACCATTATTTTCCAGAACTGCCTTAACTCTCTTGGGCATGGAGCTTCACATGTTGCCACTGGAATCCTCTTCCACTCCTCCATGACGACATCATGGAGCTGGTGGATGTTAGAGACCTTGGTTCCAGTAATCCATGTCCTTAGTCTGCTTGTCATCAGCACTGTTTGCGGGCTTTCTTGTGCATCATCTTTAGAAGAGGCTTCCTTCTGGGACAACACAGCCATGCAGATCGATTTGATACAGTGTGCGGCGCACGTTCTGAGCAGGCCTGTACTGAGTGGAACCTGTCCTGTTAAACCGCTGTATGGTCTTGGCCACCGTGCTGCAGCTCAGTTTCAGGGTGTTGGCAATCTTCTTATAGCCTAGGCCATCTTTATGTTGATCAACACTTCTTTTTTTTTTTTCAGATCCTCAGAGAGTTCTTTGCCATGAGGTGCCACGTTGAACTTCCAGTGACCAGTATGAGAGAGTGTGAGAGCGATAACACCAAATTTAACACACCTGCTCCCCATTCACACCTGAGACCTTGTGACACCTAAGAGTCACATGACACCAGGGAGGGAAAATGGCTAATTGGGCACAGTGGTTTAGACATTAATGGCTGTGTGTTGAGTTATTTTGAGGGCACAGCAAATTTATACTGTTATACAAGTTGACTACTATACATTGTATCAAAATGTCATATCTTCAGTGTTGTCCCATGAAAAGATATAATAAAGTATTTACAAAAATGTGAGGGGTGTACTCACTGTTGTGAGATACTGTACATAAATACCACAACATTTTAAGCAACCTCTTAGAATTAATGCTGCTATAGTAAACTGTTTTTCAATGTTTCATAGTGCATTATTAAATAACACTTGTTTCTTTGGTTCATGTTATTGCATGCATTTTTCCCCCCTATAAAGGTAATATAGTGTTTTGAGTTGTTTTCAAAACAGTTTCAACGCTGGCACAAAAGAAAAACAGATATCGCACCATCTCAACACCTTAGGGTTAGGGTTATAAGTCTTAGCAGATCTTCAAAACACCACCCACTCATCTAAGGCAGGAAGGTACCTGTGTGAACATGGGCTTGCCATTCTGTGTGACCATGGTGCACTGATCGCAGTCAAGAGAGACAAAGTTGCTGTGAAAGGACTCCTTGGGATGCTTCAGTACGTAGAAGAGCTCAGTGGCTCCACCCTCAAATATACTCCTAAAGTAGCGAGGGATCAACGTCCGACCAATGGCTACAAAGACAAAAGATGTTTATCTTGCAGAATCGATTCAAAATATTGTTCAGGACATCACTCGTGCTCAGGAAACTCATGAAAGAATTATATACATGGTATCAATCAATCAATCAATTAATTAATACTAGTTAAATAATAGTTTTGGGAACAACTTGAAACATAAAGAAAACATACTGTATCGTTTTGGTCCATCTTCCAAACAAAACGTGATCGTCAACATTGCATCATCTTCAAAGAACTCTGTAGTGAACGCATCCCACCACAGATTGTCACAGTCCTGCTGGGGGCCGGAGGCGACACACAAAACAAAAACTAATATATTAATGTGTTTAATTCACTATTGAAAGCATCTATTCTAGTCATATTACCAGCAAGACCTTTACTGTAAAAACAGTCTCTTACCTCTGTCCAGTTCTGTAGTCGTTTATTGAGTTCAAATATCCTGTAGTCTGTTTGATTTCCATACGGTGTGTGCCTCCTGTGACATGACATGGATATTGTCAATATAAAGGAGAGCAAATTCAAACATTCATGTTTGTTATGGTCTTAAAGCATAGTGACTGCAAAACTGGACATCACACTCACCCTATTCCAGGCTCCATATATGAGGGGGGATACATTGGTGTTGGTCTGCAATTTAAAAAGACATGATGGACATTATTAGACTGATTAGACAAATTATTAGATAATTAGACAAATACTCATAATTGCTATCCCAATTCATGTGACTCCAGTTAGAAAAAACAACCAAATGAGAATCAATAAAATAAATGAAAATAAATAACTACGGTGTGTATTAAATGAATTCGGTCACAAAAGCTTGCTTTACCCCACATCTCTGTCCAGCATTGTGCCAGGGTGAAAAGGGGGGAAGGCACTACCGTTGGGGGGCTCCTTTGGGGAGTACAGCTTGAACGACTTGGACGAACAGCCTGCAAACCAAGAGAGAAAATCCAAGTTGAGTAAGAGACAAATACAGACATTAATAACCTTTTCCATAGAGCAGTAAACCAGAAAATGTACATCTTGCTCCTGTTTGTGGTAAACTTTAGCTTTCACTCTTCCTAGTCAAGTTCTACAAATTAATGCTTGTGTTATTTGTTAAGATGGATCGCATGTTTTTTTCCAGTTACACTAGGCAATTCTTGTTGCCTGACCTACATTAATTGAAGCATTTCATTTTACTTGGAAATTTAGGCAACCGTGATTGACTGGCCTTTTTCTTTGTTGTGACTTAACCCTGTAAGATATATTTAGATATTCAGGTGTTGTGGTTTCAGAACAAGCCGTATATGGGTGTAGAAAAATAGAATTGCAAGATCTGCAGACTGAAAAGCCTTCTTTCCTGCATTCAGGCAACATCATGTGACCACGACACTAGGTCTCTCTCTCTCCAGCATACTCTACATACAGCCCATCCCCCACTTATTCCATTACTATTAACTCTTGGTTGTCAAGCAAAGGTTTGCAAACCATTTTTCATAAACCTATGAAATAAACAGTGACCAATTAAAAATACCAACCAACAAAAACTGTAAAAGCATAAAAGAATAGACATTAGGAGAGAATCCAGAGAGACTAAAAGCACACAACATTGCTCTACTGAATACTGTCCAAACACAAGTAATCCACCTTTACTTGTTTAACCTTCCTTAGACAAATTGGACCATACGCCTCATAAAAACTGAAACTTGCCCAGTCCTCTGCAACAACAGCTGAGTCATACTCCATAAACTCTTTATTTCAGCTCCATGCACAAAAACCGCAAACCTGTTAATGCATCTGTAAATACCATTACATAGTCTTTTAACCAGCCACAGTACTCACACTTCACAAGTACACTCAGTATGATGTCCACTCCTGTGGGGTGAGCACAACATGTTTAAATGGATATTGCATGCGGCAGGGTGATTTGCACCTTCCACCCAACTAAGCTAGGAGCAGGTAATGGCGCACTAGGAAGCAGATCTTCTCTTCACCACCCCCCCTCCCAGCACTCTCTGAACACATCAACCGCATAATGCTTCTCTTATTTTACTATAATGGCCATTAAATGATCTTTAGGAATCTTATACTTATTCAATTGTACAGTCTGCTCAAATACCTGCCTTGTTAAAGTGCTAACCACACCAAACACTCCCAAAACCACTGAGAGAGCAAGGCTAACCATACACAAACAGGTTTCAGCTAACACACCAGGGAGATGACCTGTAAACAAGGGAAATTTAAAGAATTTCTATCACAGAAAAACAATGGGCCTTACTCATTCATTCAAGTTTTTTTGTTACATTTGTTCTTGAGAAGGTCCTAAGGAAAAGTCTACGTCAAGATTCATGACGTGTTGTTAAACCACAGAATTGTGTGCACCTTTGTGCGTCTGAATGTGTGTAGATTCTCTTCCTGCCCAAGAACAAATCCCAAAAAAAAAACTGTTTCAAGAAGATATATCTTCTGAAGAATGGTTGGTGAAGAAGGCCAAATTTCCCCACTTTTTCCATGTGGTACACTTTATTGTTTGTTAAGATTATGTTACAAATTTACGTTTACTCCACACTGTGTGCGACCCATATGGAAAACCAAGCTGCAATAACAGTGTTTTGTTGTTTTCTGTTGTTGTAGCAAAGTCACAAACACCAAAGCATTTACATGCACGTTCTTATTCAGCTTACAGCAACATAGCCTACCTATTCACAGGGAAGTTTTTCTGCCTGGACAGCTTCTTCAATAAAAATGACAAAACATGGCCAATCAGAATATTCAGAGAGAATAGATATGTTGTTTTGCAGTGTGCAATATACTGTTATCAAACAATATATTATACTTATTTTCTCCTTCTTGGTGCACTTTGTGTTCGCCAACTAGTCCCGCAGTTTGAGATATCAACACCGCTCCGACTTCAAATCATTTGGTCTCATCAGGAATTATGTGCTTGTACAGAGCTTTTTGAACAGATTCCACACAGTATCAGATTTTTCCAGAATTCTTTCCCCTTTAAGAATGAGGATCAAAAAGTGTAAGCCCATCTACTGTACTTCTGCTCAACCCAGAGATACTGTTTCTGATCCCCAAACTCTTAGCTACAGACATACTGACCTGCACTCCTCTATGTATCATTTATTCATCCCTCGTCACCCTCCATACCTACCACAAGCTTGCAGGAATGGGAACCATTTAAGCTGCTCAACATTCTGTGTTTCCTTCATACACTTTTCTAGTTTACATAGATAACTCTTCAAAAGGCAGAGCAACAACAACATAACTAATTTTTTAAATGGGTCAGTTTTTGACAACTTCGAAAATGCCTGTGTTGCCCTCTATATTCCTGCATACATTTCAAGATGCCTGGACCAAAAGTAACAGCCCAAAACTTCTCTGAAGAAAAAAAAAGGGGGGGGGGGGGGGGTGGTTGGGGGCTGTAAAGCAATCATTCTGGAAGTATAAGTTCCCACAGAACCAGAAACTTGAGAAGAACACATAGAAATGTAGGATATGGGCCCTCAAAAAAAATAAACACCCCTTAACTGCTGACCAACACACTCTTGTGTTGCTCAAATGACACCATCATGCAACACAACACACAAAACAAACATCCTTACTGAACTACACAGCTGACAGATCAGTGGCTACCAGGTCACATCAAAGACAGTCTTTCCTCAGGTTCTCAACACCTCAGAAATGTGCTGACTGTGACAAAGCTTGACAGCAACTCTATTATGGGAAACCAGACACCGAGAAGATTAGGGATAAATACAGACCATCAATCACCAGTGGTAGACAACCTACAGCACTGTAATACACTACCACAACATGTACTGTAAAAGAGCACGGGCTTATGTCAGTGTGCACAGCTACAGCTGTAGCAGTCAAGGCTGTTTCAAAGCAGCAGACGGTGCAGTCCAGCACTAGTATGGACCTCTCGCACTAACAAAATGGAAGAGACATGCAAATGTACCCATAGCTGTTACAGTGGGAACTTGGTAGACAAGGATGCGTGAAAAGCACTGGATCCATGCAGCATCAGACATCAGATGTGTTTTCAGTATCAGAAACATTTCAGTCTAAGCAGGAGGGGAAATCTGATGATGGTGATCTGATTTAAATCCCCAGCTAAACAAGGCAACCTTCTCTCACTTGAGCAAGCAGCATCCCGTTAGCTCAATACAGCAAGAACCATTTACTTACCCACACTTATTTATCTATCAGTAAACGTCTTCCTTTCCATGTGGCTATTAAACTGTAAAACTAGTAAGCAACACTGAGGCGAGGCTCTGAAAACAACAATTCTGCTGCTAAGCTTTTAACCCCGGTAGCCTAACTTAGCTAGCTAACCGAGCTAGCTTAGCCAGCTTGCGCTCTCCCTCTCTCTCAGACGGCCTACTTCAGGCCTACCTCGGGCTCGCTCGGTTTCACTGAAGTAAAACAAGACAAAACAAGTCGCTGTGGTGGCCTTCTCTTGCCACTGTGAGTCATTTATCTCACACTTGAGTACACATGAAGCCGTCTTAATACACAGCGAGCACGGTCCGCTAGCTTCAGGCAGTTAGCCAAGCCGTCACGCTAACGTACCTGTCCAGGAAGAAGGCGCTGCACTCCTGCGGCTCTCCAAGTCCGACCACTCACAGCTCTTGGAGCCCGGAAAACTGGAACATAGCTACAATCACCATCTTAAAAACCCATGGCGCAGGGAATTACTTTATCGACTCCTCTACCGATTTACAGGAGCAAAAAACGGGGATGGCCTTCTGTACAAACAAGAAGCAGAAAGGCAAAGAGCCTATGTAAGCAAGCACCCTTTGTTCCTTACACAGGACACGAACAATAGCATGTAAGCGCTCTCTGCGCGCTTCACCCCAACACCCCCTTGCTCTTCTTGTGCATCAAGCCCTTTTGCATTCCCTCCAAGCTAAACCCACCCCTCCCCCCGGTAAGCGTTCAGCGGCACCGCGCACGGCCCTCCCTCTGCTACACTTTATATCTGCAGCCGGGATTAGCTGCTTTGTAGGTCTCCCACAAAGCCCCGATGAGAAGAAAAACGCCATGCGAGAGAAGAGGCTGCTTTCTAGTATGCATGCTATTTGTGATCATTTTCATTTTGATTAGACATATTGGACACCGCTGGATAATGGGCCCAAATGTATACCAACCATTACCACAGTTTAACACGTTAATCTGATGTACAGCCCTGGATCACATTTTGCAGTCATACATTTAAAGCCAGCTGGGACAAACTAAAACATTCACCCTGTGCAATTCATACACCATCACAAACCCACAAACCATGCAATGCACACAGACAGTGTCATCCAAGACAAGTATGTCTTAATATGCATGCTGACCATTTAAATCTCATCTCATTTACATGTGGGTCTACTCTTATTTTACAGAGACTGCTTAACAGTATTTCAGTAACACATAACTCTCCCCCTCAACATCTATCATGTTAGTGGAACAGCAGCCCACAGTCTCCAGCTTCAGGTCCACTCCTAATTGAACATTAGTGGTCACAGGACAGCTGGTCAGCCGATAATTCCTGACTTGCTGCAGATCACATGGGAGCTTGTGTGATGGGTTATGCACTTCTTGATATGCCTTCGGTCTCTAGCCACAGTGAGAGAAGCATACCAGAGCAGCAGCTCCATCTGCTGGCACAACAGCAAGCAGCAATGAAGACCAGAATCTCAACCATACTCAAATTAGTCCAGGCAAAATATGAGAATGCACAGTTTTTCACAGGGTAAAAATGCTGGTGCCACTGTTTAAGATGCACATTTTTAATGTTCATACATTATACATGACCATTTTCCAACCTTTCCTTATCCCTTAGAATGAAACAGGCTTTTTTGTTACTGTCCCTGATGTATATAATTAAGCTATGTTCTGATTGGCTGCCCTGTATTGCAGCTCATGCAAAAAGCTCCCAGAGCCGAAACATCAGAACTTCTGTGAACTTTTGAACTGCGGATGGACGGCGCTAAACTGCTGTTGGTTCTCGTGACAGAAAACAGTGCATCACTGCACACAATCTGTTTTTACAGCATAGTTTCCATACAATTTCCAGACTGAGGACTGTATGGTGTGTTTTGAAACTTTTGCTCCTTTATTTAACCAAAGCTAGATAAAGACAGTTTTCTCTGATATGGGCCATTTAAAGCTTTTTCTGTTTTAGTTTTAAAAGAAATTATATCAAGGTTTCAAGGTCAGGAGGTAAAGATTGATGGAGGTATTTTGCAGGTGGGGTGTAAAGGTATATTTTTTCTTAACCACATTAGCCTCATTAGCCTCAGTGTAAATCTAAAGAAGCAGATGTCCTGGATCCCATCTAATTGTACATCTTTAATCTACAGTGTCATTTGAAAGGAGCTGGCTAAAATGTTCCAAAAATATCCACTGTTTACAAATAGCCATAGTGCAAACAAAGCAAAAACACCTTTAAACATGTTCCTCCAGGTTACTAACTGTTGGGTTTTGCATTAACAAACATTTAAAGGATGCAAAGTCTCTTCTACTTCACTGGCCTTGAAAACATAGCCTTCTGGCTGGAGCCTTCTGGTGCTCCAAATGGAGAATCCTGACATCACCCTGTGAATATGCCCACCGGCTTCTACAAAAACATGCATCTATCTCTGTCATTTTAACTATCCAGGAGCAATAACTATTTTAAAGCCATTTTCCCTCTCCAAGATCCCTGGCAAGGAACACCCCAATGTCACAAATGTTTGTAGACAAATAGCAGCAGTGCACACTTTCCTGGTGAACTAAGAATGTCCGTCATCTGCTGCAATTCTGTTCTCGGTTTGAATCTTCTGCTTTGGATAAAAGATGTCGCCGTGGGGAAAAACTGTACACCACCCGGCCACAGCTGACAAAATCTTCCTCCCCCTGATGAGGTCTGTGCTTTCGTCTCTGAGCTCCAGGGCCTCTTTGATATGGTGTGTCTCAGCGGCCCCCAAAATGCAGAAGCAGCTCCTCTCCTCTCCTCACCCCGGCCGGCCGCTCACAGCTACACGCCTGGCAGAGCGCGATAATGCTCTGGTGACAGACGCGGGATGTGAGGGCCATACTAACTACAGGAGAGGAGTGACTGCAGTACAAATTCACCGCCTACAAGCCCAGCTCTCATCCAGAATGCTTCAATCAGAGCTACAGCACCTTTATACAGTGTGATAAAGACTGTGAAAGCTGCTCAGTGGTATTGCAGGTTAGGTCAGCACGATATTGGTAAAAACTGACATTGCAATTTTTTGCCCTGCAATATATGTTATTGCAATATGGAAAAATATTCAGGAATTTTCACCAGATGAACAGCATTATTTAAAAACATTATTCACTGTAAAATGACTGGGGTGCACCAAACATAAATGCAGGTGAGTGCTGTGACTACTCTTCTCAGTCTATCCAAGAAGCCTTAAATCAGAGTCAAAGGACCGTGCAAGTTTTTCTATTGTATCAAGCAGCAAAAAAGTTGTAGCATGGCATGTTTCATTTAATTTGTATTATTAGATATTGCATTTCCTGCAATGTGAGTATTGCACATGCACACATTATGATGACGATGCTAAAACAATATATTGTGCAGCCCTATTGCAGGAACATTAGTTTTACCACTGTTTTGGCTTCATTCATTTCCTACATTACTTCCTGTAAAAAAAAAAAAACAACAACTTTTGCCTATAACTTTCAGTACATAAACATATGGTGTTGTTGTCAGTACCAATAAGAAATTTAATTCATATCATTTATCTTAAAAAATAATAATAATAAAAAAACATGAAATGGAAGTACAAAACCACACATGAGCACAACTAGCTATAATCACACATCAAGTGTAACTAGATTACTGGCAGGGTCTTTTTGACTGTTGAGTTAAAATCATGCCCCCTTGTGGTCTGACAAAAACAAAACTTCCATCAGTTTCCACATTAACTTCTTAAATACTAGCCATCTGATTTGCTTGTTGTCTTATTACAATAATCTATAGAAAATTACAGTTGCTGAGAATTAAAGGCAGATAACTGTAAATGGTTCACATCTCTCAAAATGATATAGCAAGTGCAAGTATAACAGAAAGATTAGGTTAGGTTGTCAGAAATGGGCAGTTAATTACTTTGCTCCATGGCCACTGCAATTATTCTGTAAGTCGATAGATCCCAAAGCAATAAAACATTTATCTAATATCTCCACCAAGGCATGAGTCATATCTGGGTCAAATGACCATGTGGTTTGGATACTCGGAGACATGTACAGTCTCTTCTCTCGCTTAATTGGACATATCTTATGTGCCATTTACTTTGTGCTTCCTGTGGCTACACAGCGCTGAAGTAAGCTGAAACCCTACTTTAGAGAAGTGCTGAGACAAGCCATCATCTCATTTAGAGCCAGAAGCCTATCAACCCCCGAATGACCTAGCTTCAGACATGTCTCTCTATTAAATTAAACCATAATTCAGCGCACAAGATGAGATCTGCTATAGTTTAATGCTGGGTAAGGGTGGGCAATATGGCAAAAACATAATATCACATGTACATGCTTGCCATGATAGGTTTTATAAGTTGGAACAGACTAAAATGTCTCACAGTGCCATATTTTATACAGTACATTTATACTTTGACCTGTATTTAAACATATTTCATGTTTTACCTTGATAAATATCACTGTATTTTAAATATATATAAATATATGTTGCTTCTGAAATTGATGCCCTGTACCATGTTCCCAAAAAGCTGGCACACAGGCAATTTGAGACTGTTCAAAAAAACATGCTAAACAGGTGATGCAATGATGCCTGGGTATAAAGGGAGCATCTAGTCCTATATGAGCACGGATGGTCAAGGTTTAACACTTTCTCAGAAGAAAGTTAGCATGCTAACCAGCTAGCCCTGGCCCATCCTGTCTTGTAATACCACTTTGTTCCTGTTGAGCCTGCTATCAGTCCTAACCTGAGAGGGTGAAGAAGCAGCATTGGCCTGATATTTTAACCTTTTCTCAAGGATGCTGAAGGTGCTGCTCCCAGTTGGATCATTTAAGAACAGGTAGCCAATAACAGGAAGAACAACCCCAACGATGGTTGAAGCAGTTGGCAAGCGATCCTTATAACAACTGCTGCCACCCAAAAATCACAATTGGCAGCAAACAAAAGAAGTAATATAAACAGAAGCAAAAGAAGAGTTTACTTTGGCTGTGCTTTCCATCGCTGGAAATGCTCCTGGTGAGTAAACAGATAAAGTCTGATGCCCTACTATTTAGAGAATCAACGTGACAGGTTACCTCATCTTACAAACGGCTCTGTGATGGACTTCAACGCAAGGGCCGACATATTTTTGTCCAAAACACTGTTTGTTGCCGCCTCCAAATAAAGACTGTACTATGCACTCTAGAAGTCATACAACGTTCAGAAATGCAACTTCTCTGGGCTCAAGCTCATCTGAAATGGATTGATACACAGTGGAAACGTAGATCTGACGGGTCAACCTTTCAGCTTATGGATATAATGGACTTTGGAGAAAAAATGAGCATCTAGACTGTGACCAGCATTGTGACCAGTTCAAAAGCTAGCATCCGTCATGTTCTTTGAAAGCACCATTAATGCTGAAATATATACACATTGTGGAGAAACATACGCTGTCTTGTAGAAAATATCTCTTTTAGGGATGCCCATGTATATTTCAACATGACCGCGCTAAGCCACATTCTGCATTTGTTACAAGCATAGCCGAATAATCAGTAATCCAGACCTGTCTCACACTGAAAACCCATATCACATTATGAAGTGAAAGGGCCTGTACAGTTGAACAGATGAAAACAAAAATTCTGCTTTCAAAACTGGACCAAATGATTGATTCATGCCCAAATGATTCTTAAGTGTGCAAGGTAACACCATGTAAACATACACGTTTTTGGATCATATTTGGAATTAACAAACATTTTTTTAATAAGTTCATAATGTAAAACATCAAATATCATGTTTGTGTACTGCTTATAAATTAACCCAGGTCAAATAGAATTTAATAATAATCCCTTTTTCTGTTTTCATACTGCCCCAGCTTTTGTGGAATTGAGATGTATTTCGAGAGCTGCATGTCAGTAAAATTAAACATAAGTAATTATGCTCTGTACAACATATTAATAAATAAAGAAATAAAGAGATTCTGATTCTGATTCTGATATTCTCCAACAGTTTTTCACTACAATAACATAATACCCCTAGGCTTGCTGGACACTGCTATTCTTTGCATCACAGGTAGTTTGTATGGCACTGCTGAATTTTCTTGTTGTTCCTTCCTCAAGTATTAAATACGAGTCTAAGCTGAATATTAACTAGCCTTAAATTAATGGAATGTCCTGCCTCTGCTACACCCGAAACTCAGACATCAGAACCAGAGATGCTGCCAGAGATGACCTAAACTGGTTCTTGCTGGTTTGTATTTTCTACTGACCTGCTTTGTGGCTTTATATCACTGCAGGCTTACATAGTACTTCTGTGAAATATCAACAGAGGAAAATCAAGCCCAATCACATCCTACTATCCACATTAAACAAAGAGATTGTGTGTACACAGTGTACCTCATGTCCCCTGCCTGGTGGGGTGAGTTTACTTTGTTGAAAAACACTTCACAGCCTCTTAGATAGAGTGTCAACCAGCAGAGGCCAGGAAGAGAAATGCTGAATCTGAATGCGGACCAAAAAAATCAATGTGGAGTGTATTATGCTAAGGAAAATAGAACATCTGTTACTGGTAATAATTCAATTCTCTAATGGTTTTTTTGCGAATATGCACAGAGTGTTCCCTAATATTCATATCACAGCCATCATGCAAGCTTGTTATTTGTCCCCCGTAATGGCTAAAGTGAAAGCTGGCAGCAAAAAGAAATTTTTACTTGACACAGAGAGAGAGAGAGTGAGAGAGAGAGAGTGAGAGAGAGAGGGGGGGGGAGGCAGACAAGGGAGGCAAAGAGAGGGGAGGCAGGTTAGAGAGAATGAAAAAAGGGACAGAGAGAAAAAGGAGAAATAGAGAAAAAAGGGGGAAATAGAGGAAAAGGAAAGAAAGATAGAAAAAAGAGAGAGACAGAAAGTGAGAGTGTGAAACAGAGAAAGAATGAATGAGAAAAAAGGGGCAGAGAGAGAGAAAGGGACAGACAGAAAGAGAAAGAATGAAAACAGTGGTGGAGAGGGAGATAGCAAGTGAGTAAGAGTACAAAGAGAGAGAAGCAAGAGACAAGTTTTTCTAGGCTGGGCGGGTCCTGTTTGGAGGCGTTGGTTACATATAGGTCTAAGTGGAGAGGGCTGTTTAGATAAGCGACTCGTGGCAGGGCAGGGTCATGTGGGTTCACACAGGCAGCATGAACACTGTATAGGATCCACTGAGATGATACTCAGTGCGGAGCAAACAGCTGCTCAGTCTTGCTTCCTCCAACTCAGCACGTGTCTCAAACATCATACACTCAGTACACTCGCAGATCCCTCAGAGTACTTCCCTTTGCACTCCTTGTGTTCTCTCTTCACCACAGACACAGTTCCATTTTGTCGCTTGTGAATGGAAATCCTTAATCTAAGGAGTCTAAAAAGCCCTCTTATTTGGATTAGAAGGATGCCATTTGCCATTTCATGTGCCCCCAGGCTCCTATTTAGAGAACCAGATTGAGTAATCCAATCAAAGCACCACCTGAAAACTTGTTTCCCCAAGTCTTTGTCCTATCACGGCGCTGATGCATCATGCACACAGTAACAAAGTGTGAGCGTGTGTCTGGCACATGCCAGCTCCACACAACATTCTCTCACAGTCTCACACACGTGACATCATAACGATGCCTGTATCCGTGCCTCATTGCTGCCAGAGGCTGCTGACAAGTCAAGGGAAGCTGATTTCCAGCACAGGAAGCCATTTTGTTTGAGCTCCACGTAATGAGACAGATCTGTGAGGCTTGGGCATAGGCAAAGAGGGGGTGTTGCCTGTACTCACACACACACACAGATGCACAGTGCGCAAGCAGTGTCAATCCAACAGGGAAAGAGTGAATCAGGGCAGTTTTCTCTCAGCTCCACAGGCACACACCCTGCGCTGGCTCTTGGCTCCTGGCTGTAGCCATTGTGAAACACGAAACAGCACTGGCTTTGTGAGCTTGCCATTTTAGCTCTGTTTTTCCTCTAATCAAGGAGGCCCATGTGACTTTCTGCATGAAGTAGCAGAGCTCCCGCTGATTCCGAGTGCTCTGTGTGTGCAAGAGCAGAGCAGCAGCGAGTGCTTTGCATGAGCGTATGTGTGTGTTGGACCAAGCAGGGAGGGAGAGGCATTAGCACTGGCTTTCTATTTTTACCAGGTTGTCTCCATAAAGACTGATACATGAAAGAGCAGTTCAGGCCCTCATATCCGAAAAAGCGCACTGAATATGGAGGATTTCAGGTTCCGCCACTAATACTATAAATGTGGTAATGCGCCATAAAAAGTCTGCAGGTATGCAGGATGATGGGGGATGGCCAGCTCAAGTCCTCATATCCGAACATGCACTAAACAAGACTGGTTTGTGGGGCTGCACCACTATTACTATACAATTACATCAAGTAAAGCATCATGCAAAGCAGAGCACTTACCTCAACATTAAAGGTGAATGATTCTGGAAATATTTAATTGCAACTTTTCCAGCCAATACTGCGAATGCAATTTAATTACCAGTATTTATTCATTCATTCATTTTTTTGCCAACAAGACCCGCATTTTTTCAGGCTTAAGGCTTTTAAAGTGAAGTGGAAATCGTGATGGATTTTTCTTTCTATACTGTGACATATTCCTGAGTGAAACAGGGAAGGTCTCTCAGCAGTTTCTTGCCACTAATAAAGTACAAATAAAGCAAGAAATGCACCATAAACATCAGGGCACTAAATTCTGCACCATGTCTATAGGTATACAGGAGGATGGAGCGAAGCGCAGTGCAAGACTTCATATCAAATAATGCACAGAAGGTGTGCTAGTAGGGTTTGACCACTAACGCTATACAAATACAGCAAGACACTGCACCTTAAACACAATAGTCTGGGGTGGCAGAAAGCGGAAATGAAACATGATCTTATTGGTTAATATTACTTTTCTCTGCCCACTGGAATAGGTTATGTAATCACAAGTTAGAAGAAGTTTGAGAGATGGGCAAAGTCATTACATTTTAAGGGAAGATAGCAGGGAAACAAGCCTTTTGAATGACTACACATTATGCATGCTTAAAAGTGTTATTTGTAAGATTTTGAGTTTACAACATTTCCAAATTAACTACAATTATCCACATTAAGTGGACATATTGTGTTGCATAGATATACATACAAAGTCAGCATGCTAAACAGCTAGCTTCTGCCTGTTCTGTCTCGTAATACCACTTTGTACCTCAAGAGGCGACAGTGAGGCACTGTAGCGTGGAGTCTGCCATCAGTCCCACATGAGATAATAAATAAAATGCCCCAACAGTGTATCCTGTGAATATGAGGGGACGTGTAGTGGGGACGTACTGTCCCTGTCCAAAAAAGAATATACATCTCAATTAGGGCTGAACAACTAAACAGGATTATATCAAAATCACAATTGGAGAGCAATTTTCATAAGGCAAGAACTGCAGATTTTATTATATATGTTGCTGTGTTAAAAATTCAAGCCACAAGCCAGGAAAAGTACATGCTTGTCTTGTTTCTTTTCTTTTCTTTTCTTTTTTTTTTTTAACCAAAAAAGGCTCATATATCAAGTTCTAGAAAATAATTGCAATATTGGTCAGTAAAATCACAGTTAGATATTTTGCCAAAATCTTTTAGCTCTGATTTCAATTTTTATTTTTGATATGGCAGTTGCCACAAAATTGAGAAAACAAACTCTTTTTTATTATTATTTGCATTTAAAGTTAAGAATGTCTTTTCCTTTAAAATACTATGGGTAGCAATAAATGTTTTTTAGGACAGCCGCAATATCCATTAAGGCACTGATTAAGATTCTAATTTTGTCGCTGTCCAATGAAAAACGGGTATCTCCATTTTTGTCGATTTTTACTTTTATGCATCACTTGAACACAGCAGCTGCTGTTTACATTTTGTGAAATTTTCCTGAGAAATGCACCAACAGAAATAGCTCAAAAATGCTTGGGAAAAAAACTCTCAAAATTGAAAGTCAAAATAGCTTGGAAAAAAATTATTTGCATTAAAATTACATCTGCTTTTTGCCCTCTCCATTTTGGATAAAGAGACAATTTGCAATTTACAATTTACAATATGCCTCTCTGAGCATTTGGTGAATACTGTCTGTACTTGAACAATGACCAGCTGAGTGTTTCATTTCATAAAAAGAGCACAATTAGGCTCGATTTAGTGCCATGCAATGTGTTAAGTGTTAAATACAAATCACTGTATTCATAGTTTTTACTGTGATTTTTTAAATGCAACATTACTGCTTCTGGCTTTGTCTGCAACTCATCAAACTAAATGGCATGGTATGCATCATGCATTGTGAAAAGTATTGCAAGTATTACAATATTATATTTTTGATGTATTGGCTCCCCTTAGGTTCAACCGCTAATACTGTACAAATAAATCAGGAAATGCACCTTAAAGGATCAAGGACTCAAATGCTCCTCTATGAAAGGAGGTTGGAGTGCAGTTCAAGCCTTTTTTAAAGTGCACCAAAATTAAAGTTTGGAAGTGGGTTTTCACCGCTAATGCTATGCAAATAAAGCAAGAAACTGCATCCTACAGATCAGGGCACCAACGTCTATAGGTACTGCAAGAGGATGAGGGGCCACAGAGGGCCTGGATACACACACCCCCATGAAGCCCACATAAGCACAGGAATGTAAACAAAACGAGACTTCAAACAGTGCCATGTGTTAGGAGGAGGGGCATGGGACCGGGAGTCGAGAAAGAGAAGGAGATAGCATCGTATTTCCAGCCGAGGTGAATATCGCAATCAGGTTTTATGGAGCGCCGATGCCTTTTATGGAGCAATGCAGGGAGAGCCCACACAAAAGCAGCTCATTTCAACATGAAACAACTGTCTCTCCCACTCTCTTTCTTTTCCCCTGCCTCACTCCGTCTCGGCCCCCTTTTTCTCCCCTTCTCGCTCCCTCCCTCCTTCCCTCAGCCAAAAAGGAGAACAATCAGACAGGACACACGGCTGTGGAAATTTCCATGACCACACTCATAAAAAATGTACCCTCGTGAACATAATCTACTTGATTTTAAACAAATGTTATGCGCCAAAATGTTGGCTTGTTTATCCACAGAGCTGCCAGAAAGGCTTTCATGACTGGGTCCTTGCACCAAGATAAGGATCTCACTCGGGAGCGATTGAGGAAACTGTTTGCATTGTGCTGATGCCACTGGGACAACCTGCGCATCCGTCTAAACTTGCCTCGATAGCACACGTTTTAAAGCCTGAGTTCTGATCTTTATCACGGTGAAGATAGAAGAGGTGTGTCATGTGCTCCATGATTATGTTCGTAGTTCCACGGAGCTGCTTGCTGAGTTCAACGAGGCACAGTGTGTGTCCAATACATCATACATATGGACTTGGTTAAGAACTCATATTCGGGCTTTAAGGAGTAACAGGTAGGAGTGACTGATGAAGTGACTCAGTGAGAAACAATGATGCCCATTGGCAATTCAGTCTTCTATCTGTTTGCCACTGCATCTAATTTACCACATTGCCAAGGTTCTATTACTGCATAATAAACTGCACAGGAGTATGAAGTTTGTTCACATCTATTCATGACTACATCCAGTGTAACATCTGAGCTGTCTGCTGATCCTCTTCTGGATGAACAAGGTGCCATGTTGTAATCTCTTTAGTACAGTTATGGCTGACCTTTGATCCACACTTGATCCGTTGCTATTGGTGTGACCGTCAGGTTAAAGAAAGGATTGCACTAGGGAACAAGGGCATCCCTTAGAAACTGTGCAGTGTAACTCCTCACAGGTCAATGAAACAAGGTCCATGCTGTACCCTATATCTCTTCTAAAGGCCTCCCCTTGGTGCACAGATAACCTATAGCCTTATGAAATTTAATATTGCTATTAATCTGATAGGAGGTACCAAATTGAATCTGCTGACTAGGAGATTCCCCATGCGGACACTGGCTATTAAATCCAAAGACCCTCAGATCTCTGGTCGGGTGTAATTTGTGCCATGTTTCCCAAGGGGTCTTTCCAATTCATTCACGCATTCAGTAACAACAAGCAGCCTTCTTAAGACAATTCTGCCACAATGCTCCCTTTGGAGTATCTAAAACTGTTCTGTGTAAAAGGACTATACGCTGACAATCCAGACTCTAACAGGGCAAAAGCAAACAACTATGTCATTATATGTTAAACATCAATAACATTATAAGTAGTTGATAACATTTATGAAAACTCTTGAAATGTACTTGAGGACTACACACTGACTCATCCAATGGAAGTACGCCAAAAGGGATCCTCCTCAAAGAACAAAGAAGGGTTACTTTAGGAGAGTGGAGATCTCCTGCAGCTCTACCTTCCTGTGGAGTCTAATTTCAACCACAATCTGCTACACCTGCTCCAGCTAATGAACTACTTCAGATTGGCTGCATCAGATGCACTAATGTCAGCCCAGAACCAATTTTTGGCAAACCCAGACTGTATCCAGAGTGAGATTTGATAGTCTGGACAGCAAAAAGTTTCCGATTTTTGCTAAGTGGATCCAAACCACATTTGGAGGTGGTTCCAAATACGATACATGGATTTTTACAGAGTCCGGACACTCATATCGGAATGTGTCAGAGAAAGACCATGTCAAATCCAGCATGACAGAAGTGCTAGGATTTGCTACACAGTTACTGTTGCTTACTTCATTACCACAGCGATCCATGCAGATAATGTTGGTGATGTCTGGACATGTAAATCTGATCCGATTACTTGCAAACAACAGTGCAGACAGTTGACTCAAAACCTCTGACTTGAGAAACAAGTATGGTTTGCCTGCAGTGTGGACACAGCCATAGAGATGCAGGTTGGAACTAAACTCTGCAGGAGTTATCTCCACGAGGGTTGATGACCACTGCTGTAAGAGTCACATGCAGGCTTCTGCAGGTTTTACAGCTTTTTGTTTAGGAGAAACATATACACTATACAAGGCATGAACGCTTCGTGCTGGGGGCCAAAATACAAGATTTTTTTTGGCAGGCATAAGGCCAAACGATATATCATTGCTTATCCTTCTTGCTGGGGGTGCTGGAGCCTATCCCACTGCTTACTGGACAGAAAGCAGGGAACACCCTGGACAGGCCAGCAGTCTATTGCAGGAGAGATATACACATTCACACATTCTTCACTTCACCTGACCCAGATGTCCTTTACATTGTATGGAAACTTTACAATGAATGGACCAATAAAAATGGTCCAAAACGGTGCTTGAAAAAGAAGGTTTTTCTCCCTTCTCCTAGAAAATTACTATTCTGTGGATACAAGGTTTTGTTATGAGGTTCCCGAAGAATATGTTTTTTCTCTCATCAGGTGAGATGGTGGGGTTAGGGAATCTGTCTGGCAGGTCAAATCAAATTTCCACACTGGCTGTATTACACTGTTTGATGGCTTGGTGTTGCAAAGAGAACTGTATAGACTGTGCATTAAGCTATTACCACCAAAATATAATTTATCGAGTTATTCAAAGAGAGAAACTGAATTTGCCCTTTTCCAAAACATCCTCAAATGATTTCATGTTTATCCGTAGCTCTGGCCACTGATCCTTCAAAGCAACGTCTACATGCATGACACGGCATACATGACTTCTTCCTCATTAACAGCAACTTCAAGACCTGTTAGAAAGAGCTGACGTCACATGAGAAAGCGTGCACTCAGCACACGGATGTAAACCAGTCTGAGAGGCTCTTCAGGTCACAGCAGCATTCTCCCTCTATACAGGAAGTCAGAGATCTGAGATCACGTACACAAGCACTGAGCGCAACCGCTGGAACGCCAAAGTGGAACCACCAGGCAACCTCCCTCCGAGTCCCCAACACCCAAGAACGCAGTCGCTAGTCTGTTCCTTCTCCGCCTCAGCGAGCCATGTTAACGCGCTGCAAAGTACTGCGCAGCTCAGTTACGGTGCAGAACATGACACATGAAGCTCTTCATCAAAGCAGCGTGATCTGTGCAACCGTGGAGTCCGCGTCACTGTGCAACACGGGGCTCGGGTAAAAGTGTAAAAGTGCGTTCAGCTGAGGAGAAACAGCTGGAGCTCTTACCTGGGCAAGCACAACCTCCAACAGACATCTTCTCACATGTTTGGCTCTGCTCGTAACAGAAAGCTGCTGTCGAGTCCACGCGCTGTGAGCATGGGCTTCCTCTGAGGAGCAGAAACAGACGGTGAGGGGAGGGCAGTGAGGAGGAGGTGGGGGAGGAGGAGTGCAAAGGGGAATTAAAAAACGTAGAAACAAGAGCTAGCTCGACTTGAAGCAGGAAGCAGAAATTATACTCCTGCTCGACTCTGCGCTCCGCCTCATTAATATGCAAATTACAATACTTGTGGGAGGGGAAAATATGAGAGAGAGAGAGAGAGAGAGAGAGAGAGAGGGAGAGAGAGAGGAAGTGTGCGTGAGCGAGTGACAGCGTTAGTGAGTGAGAGAGTGAGAGACAGATAGAAAATAGGGAGACAGCGAAAAAGAGAAATGGACAGAGAAAATAAGAGAAGAGAAACAGGAGAAGAGAGAGAGAAATGGAAAGATAGAGGAGGAGCAGATGCAAAGACAGAGAAAGAGGGAGGGAGATAGAAAGAAGGTACAGGGAAAAGAAAGGAATTATGAGAGAGACAGAGAGAGAAAGATGAGAAAACAGAATGAAGGTGAGGGAAAGAGCTGACACGAGATACGAGATGGAAGGAGGGAGAAAGGTAGAGGAGAGAAAGATAAAGATTCAGATGCAATGGTGGAGCAAGAAATTGAGAAAGAGAATGAAAGGATAAAAACAAAGAGAAAGAAAGAGGAGAAAAAGAAAAAAGTACATTAGAGCTAGAGAAAGAGAGGAGGAGAGACAGAGAGAGGGTCAGAGAGAATAATAATGTAGAGGTAGAGAAGGAAATGGAGAGTGAAAATGAGAGGAAAGACAGAAGAATGGAAACAAGGTAAAGAAGAGCTAAAAGATAAAAAAGGAAGAGAGAAAAAAGGGTCAGGGAATAAGATGGGGAGAAAGAGAAAAAGACAGGAAGAGAGAATAAGATGGAGAGGGAAAAGGGTAGAGGATAGAGAGAAGTGGACAGTCAGAAAGAAAGACATGGAAGAGAAGGAAAAAGAGATGATGGATAGAATAAGATGGCGAGAAAGAAAGGGGGAGATAAATTGAGAGATAAAATGAGAGGGAGAGGAGATAGAGAGACAGAGGAAAAGAAAGGGCCAAGGAAAGAAAAAGAGAGATGGGAAAAGAAAGAAGAGAGAAGAAAAAGAAAGAAAGAAAGAAAGAAAGATTGAGATAGAATGGTAGAGGATAAAAAGAAAGAAAGATAATGGTAGGTTAGAAACAGAAAGAGAGAAAGAAGAGAGAGAGAGATTGAGGGAAAGAGAAAAATAGAGGAGAGAACGAGATGAGAGAGAGATATGTAGAGAGAGAACAAGCGTTGTCTAAGTAACCTGTGCGACAGATTTCAGCACACTCACTGGTCATGTGATGCAGTTTTTCATGTGGATGTATTGGCTATTTTTGCCCTGTGCTGCTGAGGGAGATAAACAGAGTCAGTTGGAGCCCAGAGGCATAGAGTCATTACAGCCTAGTGGAGCTGTGGTGCCATACACACACTCACACACACACTGCTCTTGTCACTCCCGGTGGTCCACGGCACGACTCACCCCAGCCAGAGTGAGACATACACTCCATCTCCTGCTGCATTACTGATGTCTCTTGTCCTCCTCACACAGCCCTCCCTCTTTCTCTCCACCTCTAAATTACAGCCATCTTTTCATTCCTTTACACTGTTGTCTTTGTTTTTCCCCTCTGTCTTTCCTTTCCCATTACTCTGTCTCTCTTTCTCCGTCTGCCACAAACCCTCATTTATTTGTGCTGACAGGCGAGTGCTAACATTAAGGGCTACAGACAGTATTGATTAAAAATGCAAAGCCCACCTGGAGCGCAGGGACACTAGAGACTCAGAGGAGCCTAAGAGACAGAAGCTAATGAGCGGAGTGAAGTGGGGGTGTTTCAATTCTGACAGGATCAAGTCTCCTAAACTAATCCAGGGGTCCACAAAACAAACACATAACATATCTGTTATAACTGCATACCTGCTAATTAGCCTTCAACTATCATAAAACACCTGCAGGCTGGTCTTTGTCTGAAAGCTCATTTACCATGCCACTTTCCTCAGAGGCTCATTGGCTCTCTATCTGTACCTCCCTGGAGAACACCCAGCCCCTGGTCCACCTGACATCGCTCTGTGTAGCCCCTGCGATCGATCGATTCACTTTTTCACCCCCACCTGCTTCTCCTTAAAGCCTTTCCCTCCGGCGCTTCGAGCCACCAAATCTCACACACCACTGAGTCCTTCACTGTGCCTGTCAAGTCTGCTGACTGCTCCGCCTCTGGAGCTTTAAGAAACCCTGGAGGGGTGAGAGTGTGCGTGTGTAAGAGCGGCTAAAAAGGCTGAGCTACATCCTCTTGATCTCAAAAACGTACATCCCAGAGAACAGAGATGCGTTTAAAGCAGCCCCTCGTTGGCCCTTGTTGCCTGTCACTCAAAATCAATATGCTGACAAAAGAGACAACACTTGTCTTAAAATGCACCAGGGCATTCCTGTCATGCCACGGCAATCATAACAGGAATAACTAGGCAAGCCAAGGTGAACTTGTCCTACAAATTGTTGACAAATTATCAAATGTTGGGTGAGAACTTAAAGTCCTGCAGGGCTTCTTCATGAACTCACCTCCACCTGCTTTCCAATTCAGCAACATCTATTATGACTAAAGACAGAACTAATATCAGCGCTCACAAGAGCTTTCCGAAAAAGATGAAGAACAAAGAGACGAGCAGCATGACAAAGTAATTTCACAGTGTAAGGTTCTCTGTGCCACTGCTGCTGCAGCAGCAGCTTTTGTGGGAAATGGCTTTTTTGTTTTCCGAGCCAGAGATTGGGGCTTTGAAGCCCTGAGCCTCAGGAAATGCACTTCACCACTGACTGCACAATCAGGTCTACATGCATGCCCTCTCTCTCTCTCACTCACACATGCCACAGCTCCACCGAAAACAATGATGGTCCCCCTACTGTCTTTCCCTCCCTCACTCTCTCTTTCTCCTCTCTGATGCACAGCAATGTGAGAGCATTGTGGAGCCGTAGCCATTCACCTGTGTGCAGGAACACACTCACCTTTTCTCCCAGCCACGTCGACGGCCCCTCTGCGGCCACCTGGGAAACACACACAAACACAGGGCTCAGGGTCAGTTCTAACAATCAATTAACACGCGAAGCAGAGCATGCAGTCTGACAAGCTGTTCCCCGTAGAGCAACATAGCATCACTGTCATTGTGCTCGGAGCATGATGGCAATGACATTGCTTCATGCTACAGTAATCAACTGACATCATCTGTTCTCAGCACTGATTTCCTTACCACCTCTCTGTGTCTTTCCAAATCTGCGATGTTCTGTGGCAGAGCAAGCACGGAGTGCTGATGATCAGGAGCTGGGTCAATTAGCCTTTAAAAAAAGAATGGACTGACAGAGAGAGTGGGGAGAGTGAGAGAGTGAGAGAGAGAGAGAGAGAGAGAGAGGAGTGATGTTGTGGAGAGCGAGAAGAGGAGGCGGGGGAGAGAGAGAGAGAGAGAGAGAGCTCACAGATCCACTGGAAAAAAAAAGAGGGAAAAAAATATGACGCAGATCCAGAGCAACTTCTCTCCAGCCCGCCGTACCCAGAGAGGGCACTGTCGCCATGGCAACCGCAGAGCAGTGATAGCTCGCTGGGGCACACAAGGCACGGCATTATTCTGTCTCTCACTCGCTGGAAATACACAGCTCCAGGCAGCCAGGCAGCCACGCACACACAGGCAGGGAGGCAGGCAGACAGACAGACAGACAGGCGGGCAGGCAGGCGGGAAGGTGGGCAGGCGGGCGTCGCACATTCACCGGCCCTGGGCCTCACAGTCCAGTCACCTGTGACCAATACCAAGGACAGAGTGATCATTAAAGGCCGTTCATAGAGCAGGCTGATACATAACCCTTTAAAACCTGTGATTATTCTTCAGTTATTAGCATATTCAGTAAGTATTACCAACAATGACATTTACGGCATTTGGCAGTTGCCTTTGTCCACAATGACCTACGGTTTAATCCTGTTACAGAAGCAGGTCAATGCAGTGTTGGGAGTCTAGCCCAAGGACTGTCTTTGGTGTAGCATGGTATTCTTGCTCAAGCAGGAAAATGAACCTCAGTCTACCAAAATGTGGGCACTTTATACTTGTGCAATCTCTTTATGTGTACAAGGCCATTTTTTGTTGATTTTCTAAGTGAATAGAAGTTAACACAACATCAGCATGGAACAAACTTAAACATGACACATCTCTACAAATCTTAGGGCATGATTACCATTCACTGTCTCATTTGAATATCGTCGCTGTCCAAAGAAAAACATGTATCTCCGTTTTTGTTGATTTTTACTTTTATGCCTCCTTTGATCACATGAGCTGCTCTTTACACTGTGTGGAAATTTCATGAAGAATGGGCCAACAGAAATGGACCAAAACTGCTTGGAAAGACATGTGGTTCCATTGACTTACATTCAAATTAAGATGAGATTTTTGGCCTCTCCTGTAAAGTTGCCATTTTGGAGATACCTGTTTTTCTTTGGACAGCGACGATATATTGAAAATAAAATGTGAAAATGTTTGAGAAGCCTTTTAGTTAATCCAGTAGTGTTATTGTTTGTAAAATATATGTGGCTTGTCTCATTAGACAGTTCCAGAGTGCTATAATTTATGTCATTCTTCGAACCTCCCAGGGTGACGTACTTACACTTAACAGCCAAGGGTTCCTCTGTCTGGCTGACTGGGGATCTAAAACTAAAGATAAGTGAGTCTTACTATAAAAGACATATAAACACTTCCTTCTTGGGATTTTCCTTGGAATGTTGCTGGGAAATGGAAGTTATGAAGACCTGCTGAAGTCAAGACAGGTCAGGTATGCAAAGCAAAACCCTCACATCACTGCCATGAACCTACAGGTAGACTTGGATGCACCGGCACACTGCGAGGCACTGTTGGACAAACATCATATACACAGAAGGGTCATCAAAAGGTAACCTTAACTGTGGTGGGACCACAAATGTCAATGTCCGAAGAAAGTGTGAAATGTGACCGGGGGTGCCCCAGCATTCACACACAACTGTAAATATCTGTAGTACTATTGTGACTGTCTGCTACTGAAGTGCATACATTTACGCCTGGGTACCAATGAAGAATATTTGTTCCTTCCATCCATTACTCTGCAGAACTAGTTATTCTGTAGCCATCCTGAGATGCAATTGGTCAATACAATGGAAAGATTACAGAGATTCTTTGAAGTCGTGGTCTGGCGCAATTTCACTGTCCAATAAGGTGCTTGGTAAAAGCCAAAACTATAGAAAGTAAAACCAGCAACACTTCATGACGGGAGAATTCGACACTTTATTTATAGCCGTCACGTTTCGGCATGAAGGCCTTTATCAGCAACAGAATAATACTAAGTTAAAAAGTGCAAACAACATCAATTCATCTCAATGCACTTTATGTAAGAAGTACACCAAACTCAACCCAGTAGGCTAAGGGACAGTGCGTCTGTTCTGTTCTTGGGAGAAATGTTTTTTTTCCCCTTTTCCCAAAGAACGAATGTAAGCTCTATAAACATTCATTCTGGCCAAAAGGATATGAGATATTTTGCTGTTTTTCTAGTTTGAAGAGCAGTATCTGTTCCCTGCCAAACTAATGAGCCAAAGCTGAAAAGATGGAGAGCGAAAGGGGTGTTTGAAAAGAGAGTGTATAGTGATTTTCTCTATACCTTTTCTGTCTTACCTGGTTCCAGGAAAACCACTAAAACACTCTTAGTCTGCTTTAATGATGAGAGCATAAAGCAAGGTGACCCACTTTATTGTGCCGGCTCTCTCAGCAGCCAGCTGCCGCAGAAGATGTTCTGGCCCAATTTAAATAGTCTTCTGTGCAAGCACATGCACGCACACACACTGGAGTGTGTATACGGGTGGGTGGTTGGATTGTTGGCAGAAACATGCCCAAAATGATGCAGTGCAGCTGTAGTGACTTCAGCCTCCTCCAATAATTAGCCTTAATGGCAGAGCTATGCAGTCCACTGAGAACAACCAATTCATATTCAAACAGGCCTCTGCTGGATAAAAGGAATCAGATGCAGAAGTTAATTACAAAACACAATATTAGCAGCAGCGTTTGTTATTTGGATTATTATATAATCAGTCTCTATTACTGTATACTGCAGGTTTATCTATAGACGATCCCCCAACGTATTTGGGTACGTACAGCCAATAAAAATATATAACACACACACACACACACACACATACATATATATATACACAGTACCAGTCAAAAGTTTAGACCTGACCATTATATTTTTGCTCTAATACATATTTTGTTGCACAAAAATCTCAAATCTCTATTTTGCACAATTCACAATTTTGTGAATATTCATGATGGACAGACCAATAGAATTGGTCCAAAATTAGGAAAAAAAAATCTGTATCAACCCCCATTACAAGTTAAAAATGCTGTTTTATACTCCTGTAAAGGTCCATTTTGGAGGTGACTGCACAATTCCATGAGTGCTATTTTATAGCTTAATGTCTTCACTTTTATTCTAAAGCAAAGCATTAAGCTGCAAATAAAGAAAACTAATGCTGTCTAAACGTTTGACTGATACTGTATCTATATTTCATTTGCCTTTTCAAAATGATTTCTTCTCCTGCTACTGGCACAATGCAAGTAATAACAAAACATGATACTCTGAAAATGCTAGAAAATGTTGGGTGGGTGATATGGACAATATACTGAAATGTAAACTGATGTGAAAACACTACAAGTGGAACAGTGGGATGCCCTAAGTGGGTGGCAGCGAGCCAAAGCTGCAAAGCTTTCCCACAAGGACATTTACTTTGGACTGCCACAAAGTTGCCCCTAAGCCCCCTACCTCCCTCAGCAAATTACAGAATGTGGTTTTATAAATTCTTATTTTTTGGTTTGTTTTAACAAAATTACAATTAAAAAATATAATTAATTGTAATTCTTCTAGCAACAATACATTATATAATATTATTAACAAAGTCTTAAGCCCATGACACAACATACCTGCATTAGCATATGTAGTTAACAGTTATGCGCTAGTAGAGCCTAATGGTTAGTGGGGGTCAGATGAGAGGAAATTGTGTGTAAAAACATAAAGGCCCTCCAAGACAAAACATTTGGCCATCAAATGTCCATTAGAAATGATGTTACAATAATGTACCAAAGACATTTATTTACAAAAATACTTAATTTTATAACCTGACAACATACTAAACATCAAGGGTAAACTGTGTAGCACTACACCAAGGGTATTAAACACCCTGCCAAACACCGTTACCTGAGGTAGGCTTATTCTCAGTTCACTGCCCAAACTGTGTCACACCGGCACTACATAATTTAGTCCAGCTGGTGCTATTCCAAGATTAAACACAAATTGAATGGTGTAGGCTGAGTAAATAATGTCACACAACTGCAAAGCCTAATTAATCAAAGAATGATTCAGAGTAAGGGACTTTTCATTATTATGTGCATTACCTATGCAATCCCCCAACAGAACATAAAGCATATGTTAGAAGGACAAAGCAAAGCCCAAAGCACTGATTCTGAATGGAAGCCTATGGTGATGGATGACAATGAAAAAGGGACACTACTGTAAGCTGACGACTGTAAGTGGGCATTACCGGATTTAACTGCTGTCTGACTGTAAAACTGTTACGCTCTCTTGAAGAGACCAAAGCAAGAATACACCAGTCCTGTGCATCAGAAGATGGGAGTTTTGGCAGAAGCTTTTGGTTTTCTATATCCACATTCAGGTGCTCAGAGTGCAGCAGTTCTCATTCAGTGGCTCACTGATCAGGATAACAAATGCCACAGTGCTCTCCTATTGCCAGCTCCCCAGGGAGGAGCAAGTTGCCTTTAAAAAGTCGTTATAGTTTAACTACATGCCGTGAAGAACAGCCTGAATCTTGTACTTAAGTGATTTCTGAAACAGCTTCCTCAAACCATAAAGGAATAAATTATGAACACAAGAAATGTGGCCAAGACCACAAACACAAAATACAAGACAAGGAAAAAAAATCTTTATACAACAAGAACCTAACAACCTTATCTATTCAAACCTGGTAAGGCTTCAACACAAATGGTTCAAAATGAGAATTCTAATTACAGCACTTATTCTGACAATAACAGAAGTTTAATACAAAAAGGGAGTTGTACAATGTGTCACAAGCTGGTACATTCCAGGATAAAATTAGATGCTTCAGACTCAGCACATCAACAACCCTACTGCCTGCTGACATGGGTTCTTTGCAGGCATAAATGTTCTCTGCTGTTATAAATAGGAAAATGATCAATTTCCAGCCGTGTACCACTTCAGCTACCCAGTTCCGCATAACAGTTTCAAGTCGTTAAAATCCTGTTAAGGGTGGCTGCAGTATACATGCTGCCATTTTCCTTCATCTATTCCATTTCTGTAGAATCAAGCTCAGTCAGGAACTTCTGGCACTTGGCAATCAGTACATTAATTGCCTCACTGACCAGGACATCAGGCGGTAGGATTCCAGTAGACTCCACTGAGACTGAAAGAGAGAGAGAAAAAAAAAAAAGCAACTTAAGTAATTCAAGTAAGAACCATCACAGTGGTATGACTACACAACTGTGGCCATGACTAGGAACTTACATATGAAGTAGTCCCGCACTCTTCCTAGTTTCACCACACTCTTCAGGTCATCATGCCTGAGCACCTCTCTGCTGCACGTGTCTAGACGGCTGTTAACCACTTTGGCCACCTGTCTTCCTAAGATGGAAAAGAAGGACGAGATGTCATGCAAAACATGTACTTGCAACACTAACAAGAGTGCAAATATTCTTAATTGGGAGGTGTGTCCTACCATCGATATTCTCTACTTCTATGACTCCAGGTGAGAAGCAACGCTTCAGTCTTTCAGCCTTTTCTCCTTCAATAGTCTGCAGTAACGTGATCTCTGGGAGTAGTCTGTAGCTAGCAGTGGCCACTGGGGAAAACTTGGCATGGTCCTTGCCTCATAGGGAAAAAAGTAGACAGCTATGAATATCCGCAGTACGTAAACTCTTGCTGTCTTCTACACATGGTATGCAAACAAATAAATGATTTTCTAACTGGACTAGATTAGAACGTGAACAAGACTCATGACAATAAAAAGCAGTAATTATTTTGTGGACTTCCAGATGTAAACTGGTCTCACACTGCAGAGAATGTTTCAAAATGTCTTTGAAACAATCTAGTATATAATTTCCTCCTTTAATAACACTTTATAGTAATTACTTCATAGGTCTCGTTTTTGTTTACCTATTCCTTTAACACAGTGCATAACTATGTCAAGCTCTTGTCCTGGCCGGAGCTGTGCCAAGAGGATGTCCCCATGCACAGGGCCAATCTTCACATCAGCAAATACATCAGCCTGGTTTCCAATAGGCACCCATGTTATGTCCTTTGAATACACTGAAAAGGTACATCACAATGCAGAATTTAGGTGCTTTGTTAATCAGCTCAACTAAATACAACATTCACTTACATTCAATGGTAAGAATTAGTAGATTTAAATCCAAGGTATCTTTAGGTAATTAATTTATGAGTATTGTAGTTTTACACGGCTAGATTTTTCATTATACTATATTTGTAAATGATGTTTGCATTTAATAACCAACCATAACTGCCACCAAATGACAAGTGCAAAACATTTTCAGATTATAAGGGCCCACATCCACTTCTTCTCCTTGAGTTTAACTTTTGTGTGGTTTTACATACCAAACATGGCCACAATTCATTTCACATGAGTATTTTTCCAGCCTCTCTCTGTGCCTTACAATGAAGCATGAAGCTGTTTTTGTTACTGTGACTTTAAGACTGACGTAAGATAAATGAGCTTTGTTCTGATAGGCTGTCATGTATTGAGCCTCATTCTGAAAGCACTTAGAGCTAAAACACTACTTATTACTTCAATATGAGTGGATGGTGCTAATTTGCTGTAGACTGAATACATAGACATATGTAAATCACTTGGTACATGTAACATCATCAGAAACAAATCTTTTAAAAAGGTTGTTTTGCAGCATCGTTTACATAAATCAACTGTATGGTCTGGGAAGTGAATGGTACTTCAACAGTGTTTACATAATACTTTAGACTCCTTTATTTAAATAAATAAATAAATAAAAAAACAGGGGAAATTTAGTTTTTATGGGTCCTTTAAGGATTTGTAATTGTGGGACATAAGTAATTGAAAAATATAAAATAGATTAAGAAATACAAGAACAATTGTACAAGTGCTACAACAGAGCACTAGCTAGTGAGATCCAATTGCATACATGGAGAAAATGTGTTCAGGCAGCATCAAAAACATCACTCAAATGTGTGAAAATCTTCTGCAGGTATCAAGTTAGCAAATGTGCCACTTCTTATTTCATTAAACCTTTTTAAGGCTTTGTGTTGTCATAACACGAGGCAGTTTTAAGTTTAATATAATATAACAAACAGCTGGTTAGTGTGCCAAAACCTTAACAAAACAGTGCTAACTTGCAGCAAGACCTTTTGTGCCTGGACATCTGTACTGCTTTACATTTATTGTTGAACTAGTGCAGGCCAACACCTGTTTGGTCTGATTATACGTAATGTTCTTGTCACTACATATTCCCTCTAGACAACTACAAATTACTTTGCAGTGCACTGAATTATATGCAACGCAATTATATGCAATGCAATTAAGTCCTACCCATGTGATTCAGGTACAATTCCTTGGGATCTGACGAGTCTTTTGAGGCCCTGGGATTCCTTGTGCATTTGATCTTCAGTTGAAGCTGAATTGTGTCAATTTCTGTGCCTTCCTCATCCCCTAACAAATCAAACAAATTAAAAATAACACTCAGGGATCAGTGGCTTGCGGCAAGGACCAATCAATAAAAACAATCAATCAAATGAAATGCATTTCAAAATTTAAAAACATATTTAAAACCCTCACCAGCATTTCTATACTCAAAAAGACGAGGATCAGCTTTAATGGGTATCAAACCAAGTCTATGGGCTAGGATCTCATCCTGAATGATGGATGTATTGTTGTAAATGAAAACCTTTTCAATTGCCATAGTTGGAACCTACACGTGTAAACAATCAGAAACGAGAGGAAATTAGCTTGCAGTCTGAGAATCAGTTGAAGAATCTCAACAAATGTATTGTACAAATGCTGATTTAATCACAACCAAGCAAATAAATAATATTAACTTACCTCGGCGAGCAATATCCGACGAAAAGCGTTAGCAATAGCAGCATCGATTCCCACCATGTCAAACTCGAGCGTGTTCTCATCCATGTGAACAATATCGAGCCTAAAATTCTGTGATAACAGATTTAAAGGCGCATTTTAAAAATTAGATGCATATTAAGAGAAGCTAGAAATAAAAACAGCAGATTTTTATATAGGCGTAGTGCCTAACACTACCTTTTTGAATTTCCTTAGTTCCCATGTGTCATCGTAACCGGGATAATTTCCTGGGAAATCTGTAGAATGGACCTATATACAACATTGAGATGAACATTGCACATCAAATTAACTACCGAAATAACCTCAACTGAACGTCGCACACATAAAAACAAACTGCAGCTCCTGTCAATGTGAACGTGAGCAGCTGATCAGACTCACAGCAGCGGAGCCGCTTTTCCCATGAAAGCAGCGTTTGACTATTAGACGCAATACAGAATGGACACCAAGCACAAACTAAACCCAAATACTTACATTTCTGACTCCAAATTCGCCCAAAATCACTCTCTCGCGGATCTCATCCACGTTGCTCATAGACGCTGCCATGTTCCCTACTCCTCCTGCCTTCTCTACACTTCCGGTCCAAGTCTTATCACCATTTCAAAATAAAACTCACCTGAGAATTCTCTTTGTCCCGTTTGGTTTAGCTTGCAACATATATATGTATATTAGTTAAAGCAATTTTAATTTGATTTAAAATATTATAATTAAAAGCTGCTTTATTTGCTGGCTGTACAACATTACTGGATCGACTTTTATTATGTAAACCTTCAGTTAGGTGTTTTTATTATTGCGCGCCCTTTGAGTCGGTGGGCTCCAGGTTGTGTGATTTAACCGTTGGTTGGAAACAGGGGGTGTGAAAAAACACTCGTCGAAGTTCGCCTATGTTTTGCAAAACGTTTTATTTAAAGTCCGAAACTTCTTGGGAGTGTTAAAACCAAACCTAGAACGGGCTGTATTTGTCTATTCGGACTCGAGCGAGCAGATAAAGTGAAGGAGAGGCGGGGATGGACCGGAACGGTGGGAGAGACCAAAGTTGTGGTGACACCCGCGAGTCATTTGCCGCTGCTTGCAATAAGCATGACATCGACGACGAGGTAGATGTTCGCAAATGAACGTTGTTGCATAGTTATATTTGGAAATATTTTATGCTGAAAGGTAGTTAATTTGCCTAAAGTTAGCCAGCTAGCTTAGCCAACTAGTTTACTTAACTAGTAGTAGCTAGCGAGCTGGGTTAACTAGTTAGCTAAGCTAGTATCCAGGATGATTGGTCACAGGACAGGCATAACTGAAATAACGATAATGACAATAAACTTTTAACTGCTGATCGCAATGTGCTGACTAGCTATTTACTGGATGTGTCTAACGTTCTGTATTGTTTTGTGTTCTGGTGTGCCATGAAGACTTTGCTACCTCTTAAGGAGTTTTATCCTTATATTCGCTGCGCGCTCTGCACTGGCTTCTTCATCGATGCCACTACCATCACCGAATGTCTTCATACATGTGAGTCCCAGTTTATACTGACTAACCCATCGTTAGACTTAGTTAGTGCTGAAAGATCTGCGATAATGTGATGCTTGTCATTTAATGCACATGTATGTAATCCGTTTGTCTGTTTTTCTCTCTCTTATTTTTTCAGTCTGTAAAAGCTGCATTGTTAAGCACTTTTTCTACAGCAACAGGTGTCCCAACTGTGACATAGTCGTTCATCAAACTCAGCCACTGTACAATATAAGGTATCAGCATATGGGATAACTGCTTTCTGTCTTTGTGTTTGCACCTCACAATGATCTGATGATGTGTGTGTTTTCTGTTAGTGTAAACCCTTTAAAACCAACTGAATTGCTGAAGTGCATTTCGTCTACGACTGCACGATATTGGAAAAAAAAACAGACATAATAAACAGTTTTTTACCAGATGACCTGATTCTGGGGTGATTTGGGTGAAGTGCATCTGCATAGAAAATAAAAACTAATAATTACAAAGCTGAAAAAATTACCTTTTGCTCTGATAAACAGTCTTCCCTATGAGCTCAGTTCTATACAGCTGGTTTCAGTGCACCAAACACAACAGCACGTATGAGCGCTGTGCCTGATCTTCTCTGTGGATGCAATAATAATCTACTTGGATGCAATAACTTTTTAATTGGAGTAAATTATGTTCTGACAAACATGCTTCTCCTGTAGATTAGTCATGGAACATTAGAACTGTGCAAGTTTTCCTTTTGTGTCATGTTGTTACATGTGTTTAAGTTGCCTTACCTGACATTTTACATCCTGTAATGTGACTATTATACATGCACATATTTCATTAATGATGCTAAATCTACAAATTGTGCACCCCTAATTTTATCTTATCAGAAGCTGCTATTCTTTTCATTTTTTTATGCTGCTTATTTCACTTGAGAACAGGCAATGGGGAGCCATTGTAGGGTCGTTATGACCCTGACTGTCCCTTAGGTCTACAGCTAATTTGGAACGATAGTTTGCTTTTCTTTATCTTTTTGCACTGATAGTAGTGCTTAGTAGTGTTTCATGTCTTTTGTCTAATATCTGATTAAAAATCTGTTTGCTTTAGACCTGACAGACAGTTACAGGATATAGTTTATAAGATGGTTCCAACTCTGGAAGAAGGTAAGATGCTCTGTGCACATACCACTTTGTATGTACTCATAATACATAAAATAAAAGTAGCAGTTATTATGTTATGTTGTCTTCTGCATTGATTAGTTTTGCCATTGATATTGAAAGTCCCTAAAGACCTACTTCCAACATCTCTTGTCAATCTGTTAAAGCGTTATAGCCCATCCAGACCACTTTGTGTAGCTGAGGCAGGCTTACTGCAAACTCCTAAAATTACTTACAGCTTGGTTGATTTAATGTTGGTGTATGGTGGACGTTAGTATTACTTATATTTGTAATTCCAGTGTAATGGGTGTTTTATATGTAGGCTGGAGCACATTTATTTGTTTGTCACTGTGCTGTTGTTTAATTTGAATCTATTTAATCTTTCCAATGCTTAATTTATTTTCCTGTGTAAAGCACTTTGATGTTTATATAAATGAAGATTTGTTGTTGTCACATTTTGCTTAAATACAATATAATAAGTCTGCACAAATTTCTCCAAGATGAAAGATCACGAATGTATGCATTTTACAAGGAGAGAGGACTTGTAGTGCCAAAACCGGGTGAGTTGAACTTTCCACACCAGTGCATTTAATTCACTGTAAAGCTTACTTCCTTTTATATCTTACTTATTGTCTGAAGCATAGATTCTTCTTTTGAGCCACTTATTTATATTGCATTGCTGCACTGTTTTAAGGAGAAACTTTATGTTCCTTCTCTTTTTTAGTGGCATTGCCAGCCATGCATCCAGCAAAGCTCACAAAACAGAAACAGAAAGACCTGACACCACAGTCTGTTTTCACCATTCCTCCAGAACTAGATGTATCTCTGATGCTGGAGTTTGTTGGGTAAGTTTTCTTGCTGTGTGTTTTTTATTCCATGAGCATGCTATGACGTATCTCGCCACTAGATGGAGATAACATAACATAAGAGCCAGTGAGACACATGTTGAGTTCTGAAGTGCATGTTTTCTTGCACAATGTTTTAATTTGTGTTTGTTATATTTTTGATTCATAGAGCTGAGGAGGGAATTGACAGTTATAAGGTATTTGTATTTATATATAGAATGTAAAAAGCCTTTCTTTGTTCCATTATGTTGATCTGATGGTGTTTAAAAATCCTGCAGCCCCTGGAGAGAAAGTATGTCCGTGTATCAGGTGAAGCTACTATTCGTCATGTGGAGCTCTTTATCAGAAGAAAGATGGAGTTGAGTCCACACTTGCAGGTACACCAGCATGCGTTGTAACACTTGGGATAAATGAGTAGTTGTACTGCTAGGAAACTTAAATGAAGACATATTGAAATGAAAAATATTTTTAGTCAACAATAATGCCTATAGCGATGAGCAGGATTCTTATCAAATTAAAATGGGAAATTATTCACTGTTCACTCATTCAGTTGTCCATGTCGCATCTGTAATTTACTCTTTAGTAAATTAAACTGTAGCTAGTTATCTTTGCAGCCGATTTATTTGAGTGAGTATCATGTTGAGCATTGCACCGGACAATAAAAATATGTGAGCCTGTACTGTTCAGTTTAGTCAAAATAGTCATCTGAAGTCTTAATGCATTTAAAAAAAATTCACCCACTCTTTTCTGTAGAATGCCTCTAGTTCTGCAATATTCTTGCATGCACAGCAAATTTAAGATCTGCACAGAGATTTTCCAAGTAGGGAACTGGGTCTTTACAGAAGCTTCAGTCTGCATTTCTTGAAGTAGGTCATGAGAAATTTCTGGGTTTATTTTGGGTCTTTGTGCTGTAGTTGGCTGACTGTGTCATATTTACTTCTAGGATTTGCTGATATTAAGTCTAATTTGTTTTTAATCTATCCATGCAGTATTTCATGTGCTATTGTGTACAACCCCAGAGCGTAATGCAGTAGGTCCATTCCCATGTTTGGCAAGGTGTACATTTCATCAAATGCCGCTCCTTTTTTTTTTATTTTTTTTTTTATTTTTTTTTATTTTTTTGGACAAACATACTTTTTGAAATCGGCCAAAGAGTTCGATTTTTACTTGTTCAGTGAACAGTGCTTGTTTTTAGAATGCCTCTGTGGTTTATTTTAGACATTGACTTCTGTAATGAGGTCACAGGTGAAGTTTCCTTCTGTTTCTTCCTTGAAGATCATGTTTGTGCAAGCAACACTGTTACGCCAGTAATGCGCACACAATAATACGCCACCACTCAGGTAAACTTTCCTGCAGGTCCTTTCGTTATATTCTTGCAAGCTGGAAGCCTTTTAATGTGTTATTTTTATTTATTTATTTTTATAAATAGCCTTGCTCTTGCCTTGCTTGTAGGCATCAGTTAGCTTCATTTTCAAATCCCAAACTAAGAGAAGCCCATTGGATTTAAAGGTTCTAACAAGGTTTGAAGACTCAATTCCTAAAGACAGTACTTGACCTGGAGTTTGCATGTTCTCTCCCTGTCTGTGTGGGTTTCCTCCCATAGTCGGAGGACGTGCTAAACTGACCCTAGTTGTGTGTGAATGTGTCTGCCCTGTGATGGACAGGCAACCTATCCAGTACATGATGAACTTAAAATAGACCTTATTTTGCAACTTATTTTCACTTCCCCTTAATTTTTGACGGTAATTCAAATTAAAAAGAAAACAAACTAGCAAGTCCTTTTTATAAGCAACTGTCAACGTTTTTTTTTTTCTTTTCACAAATCGTCTCTCAGACTGAATGGTGAAAATGCTAAAATCTGTGTACTGAATTTATGCATTTTCTGAATACAGCTGGTGCTGTTGTGAGCCAGACTTGTTTTTTTGTTTTACTTATATACTTAAAAACAAAGTAAACACCAGCAATTTAGAGAATTTAATAGGATTCCTTTCTGTCACTGTTAAATGGTTCTTGCATTCAAAGTTTTATGCAGAAAATCAATGCCTCAGTCCCTTGTGTTTTAGATGTTCACATCTAAATTTTTTGTTACAATTTGTTGTGTTCCATTTCCATGTTATCAGTATAATAAAACTAGTACACGCCCTGGTTCTGTAGTATAGTATGGTAGGATTAATGGTTCTCGAGATGTTCTTATCTGGTATAGTGACTCTTCATTGCTGTTTAATTAACAAAACAGCAGGGTGAACATTTTCTTAATTTAAACATTTCAGGTAGTTTTCAGAAAGGAACAAGAACAAGTAAACACACAATTTTACTTTCACTAGTCTTCATCCCTGACATGCATGTACAAGTAGAATGCCTCACTCAGTGATTCATGAGAAATGCATTCAGGGACAGATCTGGCTTGATATTAGAGCTAGATAGGAGTTTTCAAGAATTATATAATGGGGCAAACACTGATATATAATGTATAGTAAGTTGTAGTGTGTATTTTTCTGAGTCTGAACATGGTTTGCTGAATCTGAACATTCAGTGTCTGAGAATGTGTGAGGTTCTTTTTCCAGTTTTCACCGTTATGTATTCAGTAATTCACTAGGCAGTGGCAGAACAGACTAATCTGTCTATTGCAGGGGAGGAAGATGCTCTGCCAAAGAAGCATACACTAATTACCTACAACACTGTCCTGCATCAGATGTAAAGTCATGTGAGCGTTATTTTTTAGAAATGTGGAAAAATAAAAAAGGTATTTCCAGTTTAATTTCATCCTCACATCTCACACCACTCTCCAAAGCACCACATTGTCATTTAATTAAATTGCTCTTATCCAACCCTTGATAAGACTGTGGGCTCTTAAAGAAATATGTCTGGCTCACTCAGGCATAGTATTGGCTGTCAGTAAGTTTGTTGGGGAGGAAAATTTAAGTCTTCTTATACATATTCATGGAGCGTTTAGTTGTAAATAAAAGACCAACGCCGACAGTGTGGTGGAGAATATTTAGGTGATTTAAAAGATGTAATTGTAAATGTCTAGCATATCAGAGAAAAGCCATGGGAAAATGCTGGATTTTTTTTGTATTTTTTTTTCTTGGCATATTTCTTAGTACATTGTTTAGAACATACATGTACATCATTGTAATCAACATAAAGGTCATGGTTTTTGAGGTCCATCACATTCTGCCCTGTATGTTTTGAATTTACAGCATTAGTTGTTGGTAGCAAGAGATTGCATGTGGCTAAACGGCCGTACCTGGATTAGTGGCTTAAGGTAATTTCTTGGCTGTATCTCACTGTCTTCTGTGGCTAAGACTAATCTGACACAAGGTAGAGCGTTTGGAGACTGGCCAGCAAAATGTTATAGAACACAAAGGACAAGAAGAGGAACTGAAGTCAGCCTGCTAGCTGTTAGGGGAAAGATAGAAGCAGTTAGGATGAGGAAAGAGGAAACAGGCAGGAGAAGCCAAAGAAAGATCTTAACTAACAGTATAACTAACAACCATAGCTGACATATGGCATAGCTGGGAATCAGCATGAAGCAGTAGTCTGATGAGCCTAAATTGAGCTTTCTCAAACCCAGTGTGTATGAATTATAAAGACTGATTTACCCTTATGTCCTGGTGTGATTTAGTAACATTAAATTTATTTCATGTATTGAAAACATTTTCCCCTCTTGCAGGTGGATGTTGTTTGTGGAGAGCATCTCCTAGAGCAGTGTCAGTCTTTGAGAGAAGTGCGAAACACAATGGGGGAACATGCTTTCCAAGTAAGTATCTTAAAACATAATGCATTGTTGGGTATCTCCCTAAAGAAATATTAACAGGTGAGGCTCAGAGGGGAGATGGCTCTCACATTCATTATGTACAGGAACATGATTTGAAAGCTTGATTTGAGATCTTAGTTGAAAAGAGGACTTTGTAAGTAGTGGCACTACCATACTGTGCTAGTGTGGGTCACTGAGACATTTGTTCAGGCCTTGTAATGGCTTTAAAGTGGGAAAATGTGTGCTACACCTAAAAACATTACTGAAAATTGAACATAATTGCTGCACACTGCAGATACTTCTCTTCTGTGCAGAGGTTTTCAATCTAGCCTTCATGCGCCCTCTAATCCACAGTTTTGTTTACAATGACTGCATGTAGAACTTCTGCACTGTGCCAAAGTATGATAGCATGATATTACAGTTGAGTATGATATTACTATCAGTATGACGATAATATCAGTATGATTTTACACTTGCTTTGGAATTTTAGGATGGAATGCTGGTTTTACAGTTTGGACTTGTGCTTCCTGCTCAGTGAACAGAAGATGCAGATTTATCTTTTGTCTACGGTGAATAGAGTAAGGGCTATTCTGAACTTTGTCAAAATTTAAAGTTCTTTGTTTTATTTTTTTGTTTCCTGTTCAAAAATATTCCTTCCTTGAAATCAATGTTGCTCCAGAACTGCACATTTTAAGGAATTTTTTTGGAGCACTTGCTGCAATTCTCTACTTTCGGTGTACTTTTCTTAGAATTTGCTTTTGTATGTTTTGTAGAACACTTTATACTTTATACAGAACTGGATTAAATACAACAGTTTATAAGAAGGTGAAACTGAATGTACTGTGTTTTTGTATTGAAATGCATTCACTGCACTTGTTTTCTAATCAATAAATACAAAATAAAAGAATGTAGTCTTGCATGTTATATTGTAGACCTGCGGCCAGAGCTTCTTATTTTTTAATTAGTTTTCTTTATTTGAAATGGGTTGCTCTTGTGGTTTGGATGTATTTTATGTTATTTAATTCCTGATAATGGCTTTGTGCACATCCACCTGTTCAACCTTTTATAGAATAACAGATACTGTGCTTCCCAATGGAAAAGCTGTGTGAGGTGTCATTGAGAGATTGAGAGTTTGAATGAGTGCTGTTATAAAAAAAAAAAAAAAAAGGCTCTAATTATCTGCATGTTATCGGCCGACACTGTCATGATGTCAGCCTATATTGTTGGTAGCTGATGTGAAAACGTATAGTACGATACCCAGAACAACAGGATTATTGTTGAATTACTTTAAATGAATGTGTATGGTATCTGTGCAACTGCACTGACTGCATGTTCATTACTGGAAATATCTGGACTGGAGTTGGTGATTACTTCATTGCATTTTTCTTTCTAGTTGAGTTTTTTTTCTCTGTTACTTCACTTGATATCAAGGAGATGTAATGTTTTAAAGTGTCATGCTTTTAAATCTAGGTAAATTCCCCATTAACCTAACACAGGAGCTCTCTCTATCTAGGCTGTTAAGCTGTATTGGCTCATGCTGTTTGAAAAGGTATGTGGGAGGAGAGGTGCAGACGTGTAGGGACAAAGTGAATTCCCCTGAGGATACTACAAGAGGTAGAAAGTGGTCTCCTAGACAACAGTATGAATACATGAGTCTGCAGGATAATTAACACCTTAAAACCAAGATCCATGTAAGCCTGTTTATCACTGTGATGAATGAAGGCTGTTCATACCGATTTCTTTATTGCTCTTTGTTCAGTTAAAGGTGAATAGCATAAAACAAGGATGAATATAATCTGCTTTCTTACTTGAAGAAACTCAAAATGCACAATCAGACCAATATAACGACTTTATTGATATGATAATAGGTGAGTCCAATAAATGTTGTTTTAAAGGTGATTTGTAGAGGAAAGAAATCAGACAATCGTGACAGTTTGTGCTCTTTTTAAGGCATTTACATGAAATGATGATGCAGTGTGCACTAGCTTTGGTCCCTTTTTAGTAGCCTACCTTGCTGTCTTTCATGTATTTTTAAAGGTTTATTATTAGATGTAAAGGATTATACGCAAGTGTGCATATAAGAGCTGTACCTTAATGATGCTTTCAAATAGATCTCATTCAGCTTCTCTTGGTCCTAGTGCCATTGCTAAAACTACAACATTCAGTACAGTTTTAATACAGTTTTAAGCTGTGAAATGCGTTCACAGTATATTTGCTCACAGATACAGCATCTGAAAATTCTTATGTGCCTAAAGCCATTCACAGCTAATAGCAGCATTTTCTGTAGCTTGACACATTGAGGGAGCTAACAGAGCCAACATAGTGGCCTAAAAAATCTCAAGTTTCTAGAGGATGGTCAATAATGAGGAACGGTTATATTGTCATAAGGGTACTGGATTTTAAATTTGCTAATTTAAATTGACATCCACTGTTTCACTCTTCTCAGTGTTCTTTGAGGTCTCCTCAGTGATCTCTTCAACCATCTCCTGCTGGGCCCCGGCTTTTGATTTGCCTTGGTCATCATCCTTCTCTTTCTTAGGATTTCGGGATGAGCTTGCATAAGAGCGACTCTGGTAGCTATAGAGTGCACTGGGTATGTCGTGATTGGGGCTAGAGTAAGTTATCTCAGCACCAAAGTGGGTCTCTTCTCCTTCAAGCAGTTTCCTTTAGGAAAAAAAAAAGAATTTACATGGTTGTAAATATATATACAGATTCTACATGAAAACAATTACATAACAGTTTCTGGCCTAAGAAATGAAAGGTACTACAAAGTAGTTTACCTGTATGCTGCAATTTCAATATCCAGAGCCATCTTGACATTCAGTAAATCCTGATAGTCTCTTAGGTGATGGGCCATCTCACTCTTGGTATTTCTTAGGTCACGTTCCAGATGACTAATTGTCTCCTGATTGAAGAGAGAATCCGGAAATTAATATAAGTCATTAGGCAGACACGTCCATGGTGTTTTATCCAAGAAGGACATGTGTTTTAATGGAGGGAAAGCGTCTTTTATTTGGACTGTGTGCTAACACAGTTCAGTTTAAACCAGTTTGATTTATTCAGTGTAAAAACACATTTGAACTTGTATACCTGACATTCCATGGGCGTCTGAGCATGTGGGCTCTGGTGGTGCCATGTCAATCTATTTACACTCTAAATAGATATTTGTGCTGTTTGTAATGTGATTGACCTTGCCGTACTGAAGTCTTACAGTGACAAAATGTGTACATCCCAGAGAAATACGTGGTGGTTTACATGACTGAGAACTTGCATCATGACCTTGGAAACCTCTTTGTGGAATCCTCTTTATCTAGAAGCCTGTAGATGGAATTAGTCTCGTCTGTCTAATGTGAGCTAAGTTCAGCACCATGGACAGGGCTTACTCATTAACGGGGCAGCTTTATGGACTATTTTAAATGGGGAACATACAACTGAGTGTCTAAAATCGATGTTTGAGTTACGTAACACTGGTCCTACACCCAAGCAGACTCAAGGTAAATGCAATATATAAACGTATATGCTACCTGGTAACCTGCCACTTCAGCATTATGTTCATCCTCCATCTCTCGCATTTGCCGTTCCAGCGACTCATTGGCACCTCTTAGAGTTTCGGTTTCCAGCGTTTTGGACTGAAGCTGCCTCCTGTAGTCGTTCAGCTCCTCCCTGGTGGCCCTTATAACCTCGTTGGTTTTCGTGGCTTGCTCGTTCAGGTTGGCGAACTTGGTCTTGTACCACTCCTCGGCGGACTGCAAGTTTTTGGACGCCAGTGACTCGTACTGTCCGCGGATCTCCTTGAGCGCTGAGGTGAGGTCGGGCTTGGCTGTGTCCATCTCCACAGAGACCTGCGCCGCCTGCATCATACAGGTGAGCTCGGCCACCTCCTCGTCGTGGACCTTCCTCATGAAGTCCATCTCGTCCAGGAGCGACTCGACCCTCCTCTCCAGCTCGAGGCGCACCACCGTGGCGTCGTCCACATCCTTTCTGTAGGACTTGAGCACCTGCTCGGCCTCGTCGCGCGCTCTGGCCTCGCCTTCGTACTTGGTGCGCAGCTTCTGCAGCTCGTCCTCCACGTTGTCCCGCTCGAGGAGGGTCCGATCTCTCTCGCCGCTCACCTCGTCCAGCTGGGCGCGCAGCTCCCTGATTTCGCGCTGGTACAGCTCGGCCAGCCTGGACGGCTCGCTCTGCTTCTGGCGCAGCGTGACCAGCTCGGACTCTAGCACTTTGTTCTGCTGCTCCAAAGTGCGCACCTTCTCGATGAACGTGGCGAAGCGGTCGTTCAGGCCCTGCAGCTGCTCCTTCTCGTTCGTCCGAATGATCTTGACTTCGTTGTTGAGTGCCGACGTCTGGGAGATGTCCAGGATGTCGCCGGGCGCCGCAGCGAAGGCAGACCGGCTGGTCCTCCTGTACGAACCCAGAGAAAGGCTGCGGGACAAGGGCTGCGACCTGAAGCCGCTGGACGAGACGGATGTCCTCATCCTGGTAGAGGAGCCCGCTGCAAAGCGAGGGCTGTCTCCGAACAGTTTTCGGTAGGACGAGGACAGGCGGGGGTCTGAGCTGTAGCTCATCTTGCTGCGGCTGAGAGTGGCTGAGGAGGATGCGCTGGCTCTTATATAGGCTGCAGGGCTCATGGACTGAACCGGTCACTAATCTGCGGCCGAGTAGTCACCCCACAGTCTCAGGAACAAATAGTGATTACTTACATGAGCGAACATTTAACCAGACACAGCGAGACATAACACACCAACATCCTGATATTTCAAATATTTCATTTTAAAGATCGTCTGAGTCTGAGATGGAACTGTCCATTCTGGAGGGACTGAACTGCTTCCACCTCCGGGTGCAGGTCACAGAAGCATCTGTCCAGATCTGAAGGTTTGCAGTATCAAATGAGCTATTTTAGTTGTTGGCCGTTAGAGATCCATTTCCATAGCTAATTGTTTCGTCCCATAAAGTGAATGGAAGGGCCCATATCATGGAAAAGTATCCTCACAGTTTGAAATATTAGACTATTTAATATACTGTGTAAACACTGTTATCGTATCAAAACCCACCGTTTACTCTCCAGCCCACCCAGAAAATATGGAAACTAAACGGTCATTGTTTTCGTGATGTCGCTATCCGCCCATTCAACCCACAGCACTTTAGCCCCGCCCACTCACTATAATATGCTATGTCCCGCCCATTTGACACTGACCTTATAAGGATGTTTCGCCACGCCCAATTGCGCTTTTCAGCCTGACAATAAGGAAGTCTAGCCCCGCCCATTTAGCATCACCCATTTACGCTGAAGTTATAAGGAGTGTTTCAGACTGTTTGATGCATTATCCACAATACAGGACAGAAATCATTTACCTATGTTAGTCTTAAGGGGAATAACTTGAAAAAAACGTGAATGGTGCACAAACTTTATAAAAGTGGGTAAAATAATATTCTGTATAAATATACAATAATCATCAGCTCCTCGGAAGGAAGATAAAGGTTACCAGAAACAATAAATGATGACACATTTAGACTGATATGGCCAATATTTGTTGAGCTACACATACAGAGGTAGTGTCTCCTAGTATGGAGTCGGGCCGCCATGTTTGCTAATGCAACATTCCGGACGACTCGGCATGGAGCTTTAGAGGTTCCTAATGCTGTCCTGCGATAATCCATTCCATGCAGCTTGAATATTCTCACACAGCTCCTGCAGATTTTGCGGTATGGGGTGGAGTGTTGATTGCGTGTCCAGTACCATCCCACACATTTTCAATTGGGGATAGGTCTGGTGATGCGGCTGGTCATGGCATAGAATCTGTGTATTCAAGGCCAGCTCTTGAGACAGCAACAGCACGGGGATGAGCCTTGGCCATCCAAGGTAAGGTTACCGGTTGCGGGACCTCATTAACGTAACATTGGGCTGTCAAAGTGCCTGTAATGAAGACCAAACATGATCTGGCATCGTATGAAATTGCACTCCACACCATGTCACCAGGTCTTCTGGACGTGTGGCGCATGACAGCAAACCGTTCATTTTGGCACTGACCACAGTGCCTTCACACACTGATTCGTGAACAGGATGACTCATGGAGGGGATCACTGTTAGGTGAAGGCCCGCAGTTGTGGCTGTTGGGTAATATTGGATAGTCAGTCAGTCAGTCGTGTAGGTCTCCCAGATCCTTCATGTCGCTGGTTCGTGCCTTCTTCTATCTACTGCTGCCATCAGCGCGCTATGGTAATATCCGCACGACCGATATGGTGCGCAATACGTCGATAGCATCATCCCGCTTCCCAGAGCTCTACTATGCGACCCCTCTCGAACTATTCCAACTGCTTGAACTGCTTTTGAACTCTTCTCGCCTGCAAAGGATACTATCAACACAACAGCACAAGTCAGAATGGAAACCGTGCGCAACAGGACGACCTTATATTGTCAGTCAGATACAGAGATAAGGCCCATCCTTATGTCATGTCACATGCACAGCCGCGCGTAAAACTTGAATTATTCACATGCGTCACAATGTCAAACCTACCCACCAAGTATCATTCCTGTCGGTTGCTTCCTTCTGGAAGCTACTTTTTCGATGATAATTGCTCTGATCTCATCTCTGATCTTAAACTGTTAGGCTATTAAGCTACATTTCATATTTTTCGTTTTTGTCTATGTATTTTAATTTCTATGTATGGCTATACAGACGCAAATGCTAAAAAATAAACTTTTATTAGCACGGTCACTGACAAAAACACATGTTTCTGTGTCTTCACTCTGGTGCTGCTCACCTGTACAGAGGTACTGGTAAGCCAGTAGATGGTGATGTTTCTCTGCCATAAAAACATGACCGTGTCACTACCTAAGAGAACAAAAACATTAAAGGTAAAGCTTTTATGGAAATGATATGGAATCTGTAAAACATTACAATCAAGACTATTCACAACAGAGTTACAACACTGATTCAAACATCCATCTCTTCATAAAATCAATGTAATTATATATGTCCCCACTTACTTCAAGGCATTGCTTAACCCAGTGGATCCCAACTCTGGTCCTGGAGGAAGTTAAAAAATAAATTGTGTTTCCTTTTAACTTTCTCTGGCCAATACAATACACAATATTGTACAAAAACAAGAAGCATAGGCAGCATTATAGAAATAGGCTTATTAGAAGAAGAAAATTAAATTAAAGTCTTGTCAGTACTTTTCAGTGCAGTGAATTTTGTTTGTTGCCCTACCCAAGATATATCTTAAAACCAGTCTATTACTGGGTGCATTTCAACATACATATGCATGTGTCACATAACATGTTGCCACTGCATCTGCTCTCTACAGTGGGTGCGGAATAGACAGTTTCAGCAGTAGGAGAGATCTGACCAGATTGTTAGATATTTCAATCCGACATTTATTGTACTGCAGAAAAACAGAATGCTTCAGCGAATGTTATTGAATTATTAAGTGTTATTGAATTTTGTTAAATAATATTTATAATAATGTATGTGTATTTGCATATATGGTACATAAACATATGCCCACAGTCCCTGTATTGTTGAAGCCTTAGCAACATTAAAAAAGGGTGAATGGTGGGCACACGTTTGATTAGAAGACACAACACTACCCGTGAAATTTGCCGCTGACAGAAGCATAGACGCTTCAGCCACAGCTGCGGAATCGTGATCATGTGTGCGCATGCGCAGTACACAGACTACTGCAGCAGCTGTTGCTCTTTTTTCAAAGGCGAGCGAGGTGAGTAACCGGGAAGGAGAGCGCAAATAATCTTATAAATCTGGATGATTCATGCGCGGTTCTACTAGAGGGCGTGATTGTTATACTGTTAAATCAATAAGCGTTCCATCTGGAACAAGTTTGTTTAACTCGAAATAGAAACGCTCGTCAGCGGACTGCCGCAGAAAGCGTTAGCTCGCTGGCTAACTGATGATGACAGAAAGCAACAATCAGACCGCTAACACTGGTTAGCAAGTCCCCCGCCAGATACTAACTGTAGCTATTCACAGAAGTAGATTTCAGCTCACTTAGCAATATACACGAAAGTGAGATGGGGTGGAAGTGAAATTGCATTACCAAACGGTATCCCGCTATTTAGATAGCGAGGTGTTAATCCGGGAAGTTGGTTAGTCGATGTTCTGTTTGATTTCCAGGAAGTTGAACACAGCGAGCTTGACAAGTTTACTAACGTCAGTTATAAACAGTCGTAGTACTAGTTAACACCGTGGTGTGCTGCAGGTTTGCACGACCTTTGGCCTTCAGCGGTAGCTTTAAAACACTGTTCTTGTTTTGTTTTCCTCGCTAAATCTTGTGGCTCATGGACAGTTTTGTTCGTCAGTTTGTCATCTTCCTCGCCTGACTGACCTCTCAGTAGCTGTTACCTTTTACTCTAACGTGTAACAACTCCGAATAATCAAGCGGTTAAAAGTGTAAATGCTTGTAATAAACTTGATTTGCTTTTGCGCTGATTTAAGTTGAACTCGGACTTGTGCAACAGCTTTGGTGAGATACCACAGCCTGAAGCCTCATGTTTCTAGATGATATTCGAGCAGTTACAAATGTGGTTCTCCTTTAATTGCTTCTAAATACATTTTGAAAGTGGAAATGGTTGTAAGATTATTGTTGTCACTACAGCAGCTCTAGAAACATTAGACTTCTAAAATAACTAAATAACCGAGGAAAATAAGTTTGATGTTGAGTTACGGTGAGCCTCAAATGTATTTCTTTTTTTTCTTCAGTTCAAACTGTGTGTGTGTGTGGGATAATTTAAAAGGCTGAGATGTAAAAAAAAAATGAGAGAGAATAAAATCAAAAAGTCATTCATGTATATATGCAGGCAAAATAGTCCCCAAAGAAATTTTATGACTAAGATTTGATTTATGATTTGATTGATCTATTTTACCATTATTGACATTCCATATAAAAACCATGTGTAGGTTCAGTGGTAGGTTTTGATAGTAAATTAAAAAATGAATAGAAATATTTGAGTCTGTACGTTTATCACCAAATCACTCTAAAGTAATCTGCTTACATCACATGGATTGAATTATTCAGAAATTAACATTGGGAACATTCTCCTTTTAGACACTAGAACGGTTCAAGATGACTACTTCCTGGAGTGATCGACTGCAGAACTACCCAGATCTTCCTGCCAACATGGATGGCTTGTCTATGAAGAAGTATAGACGAGAGGCCTATCACAGGTACAAAATTAGCCTGGAGTATCAGAATTAGACAGTTGCAGATGTCTTACACTGTATATTGTCACCATGATCAGTTGATCTCTTACCTGCCAGAGTGTATTTACTAGGACATCAGATAATGTAATCGTATAATATGTGTATAATCATATAGTATGTGTACATGGCTGTTCATATATAAACTGGAAAAGAAGGTCGGACATTTATTCATACAGATTTTAGCTTCTTGTACATACAGCAGTCTCTTCTTTGTGTAAAACTATTAGGGTAAGTGTACCCATTAAGCCCATGTAACCTTTTAGCCCTCTTTCAACTTTGATGGCAATTTACAAAAAAAGAAAAACATATAGTTTGCCATCCATTACTTTATCCAATCAAATGGTTTGTTACTTCCATAACGTTTTTTATTGCATACAAATCACATTTTCCATTGTTGAGTTAGCCCCGCCCAAGTGTATACAGTCTCGGGACCCCTGACAAGAAGACACCTTAAAACTTTGGTGTTTTGGGACCTGTCAGAAATCATCCATTTTTAGCAATTTTCAGCCACATCTTTGGTACGTACATTAATATTATGTATAATAAGAGGTAAATGTACCAATTTTGCTATATTAATAAATAGTGTTTTGCCTAATTATACTATTTCCCTTCAAATGGAAAGATTAGTTTTATGAGCTAGTAAATATATCTATTATCATGCTAACACCCTGTTAATGCTACACTGCAACAAGAATTAAGGTTGTCAGCTACAAATAGTAAGCATTTTGTTGTTCATTTAACATTTATATTTAGATAAATGCATCATACATTGTTCTGTGGAGCTGATTAATTTAATAAATTAGCTTTTTTTTTTTTTACAGGTGGGCTTAAATGGTACATCCCATCGAAATTTATGTAAACTGCAACGAGCACATGCTAATATTCAATGACAAAAACTTTATATTTTTGAATGTGGGCACAGTAGTAACTGCTGTAAACATTTGATGCAAACTATATTTAGGCTTCATGCATGGTTTTGTGAGCATACCTTACATTTTGAAAGAAAAGCATTGTCTTTTTTCAGCATTCCTCACTGCGGAACCATTTAAGCCCTGTATGCTCCATTTAAGCCCATCTCATGTATTTCAATAGAGAATTTCCTCTAGTACAAGGTAAATACAATTTTCTGTTCAGAAATGTTTGAAAGTAACAGTTCACTGCCTGACCTACTTTACTATACAGACAGACAGACAGACAGATATATAGATAGATAGAATGTAAACTAACTTGGTGTGATTATGAATATAGATGTCTTATTATTTATTTTTAGCTAGGAAATGTCGACAAAGAGAAAGAACTACAGCACCACAGCACTGTCATGTTGAATGTTATTTGTTCAGATGATGATCTTGTTCAAAAGGGATTTTTTAAAAACATTTTCACTGTTATTTATTAAATATATTGTTATTTAATTAAATTAAACAAGTTTATTTTATCAATAAATGATGTTATGGGCTTATTTGGAACACACATGGGCTTAAATGGTACCATGGTACCAATTAAGCCCATGCCAGACTTTTGACATTTTCCCTAAAATTTCTTAATTATGTATTTTGAAATGTACATCAACTAATTAATAAATATTCAAATGAGAGGTAAATCTTGCCCTTTAACAAATGATGTCACTTACAAATTATGTCAATATCTAGGAAAAATAGCGGAACTTAGATTTTGGTGGGCTTAATGGGTACACTCGTTTTTAAGAAAGTAAAAAAATCTTTTGTATTGACTGAGACTGTTAGTGCTATTTCATGTTGCATGGATGTTAGAGATGCTATTAACAGTTGCAGCTACCTGAAGTTGATCTTGTTTACCACCACTTGCCAGTGTCGTTTTAAGTATTTCTTTTTAGGTTGTTGTTCTGAAAATAGGGGCACAACATAATTTGACCCAAATTGGTAATTCACAGAAATAACATAAAGAACTTTGTAACTGGGATGCTAGATTAATCACAGTTAACTTAGGAACAGATTTCTGTTGAAATATTTATGTCCAGTAAGTGCTTGTTGTGTCTGATTACACAAATATGTTTTTCAAGTAATAGCAAAACCAATTTGCTTGTTCTTTTGGTTGTAGTGATGTGCTCCTTTGTGGATTAATTCTACTCCTATATACTTATTTAAATGAAAATGCATATTTGTGGAATTTAAAGGTGAGTATGCTTTTGGAAAAAAAATGAAGGAAATTAAATTTACCTGTAACTGATTATGTCTTGCTGTGTCACTGTTTGCATTTTTTTCTTTAGTTAAAAAGGCAATAACATTTTTTTTTTTTTTTTTTGATCTCACTTGGGGTTAATTAGATATTCAATAAAGGATTTGTATTTTCCAGCATTGCACTGGCGGATCTTCCTGATTTCATATATACATAGAATACCAGAACCTCTTCAGTGAGTCCCTACAGTTTGCTATGGTCCTATATGATGAAAACACTTCAGCCAACAGCAACAAAAGAGAACTAAACAGAATACGCTTTTGTTTGCTAAGCAAAAAGAGTAGAATCAAATGACAAGGAAACAATCCGAACCCTTTGTTAACCTTTATGTTCATTCATCAGAACTTCAACACTGTTATTACTATGCAGTGGCAATAGCCTGTATATACTGTAGTAATGTACAGTACATGTATTCCTCTATTGCAAAGCTTACCACGGGAACTGGCCCAATGTCATCCTGCTATGAGGTACGCTAAAGTTTTGTCGTTGACCTGAAGTACTGACTTTGTAATTGATGTATTATTCACCAAGCCATCAGCACTTTCTTTAAAAAAACGTAGCAGATTCCATCTTTACTCACTTTGGCCCTTGCTGTGGCCTCTTGTCGGTGCCTGTAGGAAAACCACTTTCTGGTCTTGATGGAGTTTCCTATGTGTGGAATCTCTCCTTCATATTCTTGTCATTGTGCTCTTAACACATCAACCTCCTAATATAATAACTTAGGCATTTTGTTTGTTAACTTGTACATTTCTGAATACAAACATCAGTGTTTCTATTAAGTAATGTGGTCGTTTGTGGACTTGTAAATTTAAGTGAAATTTCAGTTTCTTAATTGAATTAGGTGAAGTGGAATAAACAACAAATGATATTGCAAAAAAAAATATCATTTTGCAAAATGTTTTTGTGATTTTTTTTAACTGTATTTAAATATATATATAAAATTATTTATAGATGTTGCACAATTAATGTAGGTTTATGTAATGGTATTGTAAGTAGTTTTGTTTTTTATAATTGTCATGTTCTTATGTTTGTATTGCATATTTTACTTTGCATGTACACATCTACAACTTAAGATGGCAGAAGTTATATGTTGTGCGTCCTTTAATAAAAATCCAAAGTACTGAATGAGAGTAATAGTTATTTTTTGAAATAATTGAATTTTAAATTTAATGTGAATTGGCATCAGGTGTGATATTTAATCCTTTATTTAATCTCTTTATTAATTGTAATTATTGTAATTGTGTAAAATAAGTAGTAAACAGAGTGTGTCACTTTTTCAAGCTAACCGCTAATTTGTCCTCTAACTCGATATGTTTTTAAACCAAGAGAGATCATTTTTGCTGCCTCCTCTAACTAATTACTGTTTCCCTGCAGTTTTACACCCATAAATAATTACTTTTTCCTAAAATAAAGCCAAAACACATTTAGGAATGTGTGTTAAATGCACTGCTCCGAAGAGATGGTTAATCCTGACGGTGACAGGGCTTTTGAAGAAAGTATTTACCTGCTGTTCATCATGTGAGCAAGTCCTGGTTGTCACAGCCTATACACTGACTGTGTTCTTTGTATCCTCAGAGTATTTGTCAACAGAAGTTTGGCAATGGAGAAGATAAAATGCTTTGGCTTTGATATGGATTATACTCTAGCAGGTATGTTCTGTGCTCTGTCCTCTGTTTCACCATATATATAGTGTGTGAAAGACATTCCATGCCTCATTTTGCATTTGTATTTATTTTGATCACATTCTCACATTTATTTATGTTTTGTACCATTTTAACTTTAATATAATAACATAACATTAATAAAAGTCTTGTTTTTAATGGGTTTTGTCTAGTGTAATAACAGTCTCTAAAACAGCAAATAGTTCTGTCACTACTTAGTCCATGGCCTCAGGATTGTTATCCAAGGTTAGCCTTCTAAAAGAGTCTGGTGACATCACAAGCATAAGATGTAATGACTCTTTAAATAGCTTCTTCCTCAAAATGGGCCAAGTCTAAGGACCTTGACATTTTGCTCTGGAGTAGGGGATGCTAAATAGAAACAAATGGGGGAGCAGACAAGTGGTATTTCACCTCTTAATATTATCCCTTTATGCTTTGAGTAGCCAGCCCCGTTTATGAGCCCTGACCCATAAACAAGTGCTAATGTTAACAGGAAGGGGCTGTAATTTCACACTGTGATCAAATGGGGCCTCTGATGGGCCTGTCTGAAGTCATGTACGCAGACTAAAGGTATGTCTGTGTGAACCAGATTTTGGCAAATTTGGCACTGTGCCCAATGTGTTTATGCTGAAGTAAGTTCCTCGTAGTAGTGTAAATATAGACAAATGACTTATGAACATAAGCTATTTTTGAGTGAATATGTAATATGCACCTGGATTCACATGATGTATATACAGATATTTACAAAGCAGATGGGCTGTAGAGCTATAGTACACCAGGGACCAGAAATAAACCTGTAGCCAGTCCTATGGGATGTGTTGCTTGGTTGCATGTTGGCATGGTAACCAGCTGCAGGGAATGGGATTTCTGAGGGATCAGTCTTCTCCACTCCTCCCTCGGTTTTTTTATCATCACCGCGTGTATAGTCTGGGTTTAAAGAAAGGTGTTGAACAGTGTTTAAAAGTTTTACTTTATCTCATTGTGAATATTTGTTATTTATGCAGTTAAAGTAGGTTGAACCCCACGTGAATCTAATGATTGTATTAGTCAGGTCTTAAGTCCTTTTTCCATATGTACAGTATCCTTGTCATTCTGTATTCATTGTTACAGTTAAATGTGATGTTAATAATGATAATAATAATAATAATAAATAAATAAACAAATGCTGCTGTAGCAGAATAGAACATGGAGCTATTATTTAGTAAGGTCATCAGAAAAACAGTGTAAACAACCAACAAATTTCTTTCATAGCTCTTTATATATTTTGTCTTCAACACCAAGTTTGTGTAGCTATACTTGTTTGAAAGACCATACTTTGTGTTTTTGGTTTATTCTGTTTACAGTGTATAAATCTCCAGAGTATGAATCCCTGGGCTTTGACCTGACAGTAGAGCGACTGGTTTCCATTGGTTATCCACAAGAGCTTCTAAACTTCGTGTATGACCCTTCCTTCCCAACAAGGTGAATGATAAAACACGTTTCTGTTAATCTTGATTTAGTAGCCTTTTTTTTACCGTTGAAACAGTTGTTGACAATTGTGATGGAATAGAAAAAATGCTCTGCAAATTTTTATCTAAAGTCGAATCCTTTAGATTTTTCATTGGAACACGTTTTTTTACTCTTTACAGAGGCCTGGTATTCGATACAATGTATGGCAATCTACTGAAAGTAGATGCCTATGGCAACATATTGGTCTGTGCTCATGGTTTTAACTTTATGCGTGGGTAAGTGGCAGAAATTCTAAAGCTTATGTCCATGCATTTATGTTCATATTTATATCCAGCTAGGCATTACATAAGTCTAAGTACTAAAGATTTTCAGTTTGTATATCTGACTATTAAAGTCTGTTCTTGCTTAATGTTTTTCTGTATGTGTATAAATTAGTCCAGAGATTAGGGAACTGTATCCAAACAAGTTTATCCAGCGTGGGGATACAGAGCGATTCTACATCCTGAATACACTCTTTAACCTGCCTGGTAAGGAAATTTCATATTTGAGTGATTGAGTGAAGATTATTGACAAATAATTAAAAGTTTATGTTAAAATTCAATGCTGTTTTTCTGCCGTTTGTCTGCTTTACTCATTAAATATCTTTTTTTCTCAGAGACCTACCTTTTTGCTTGCTTGGTTGATTTCTTCACCAACTGTTCCAGATACACTAGGTTTGTTTATGCGCTTGTTATCCTGCTGGATATATAATCCTTTTTCAAGTTTAGGCTGCTGTGATTGACCTCTTCTGTATATTTTGTGTCTCCATAGCTGTGAAACAGGTTTCAAAGATGGAGATCTCTTTATGTCCTTCAAAAGCATGTTCCAGGACGTCCGAGATGCTGTTGACTGGGTACATTTTAAGGTAAGAGACGTCTGTTGCTATTTAACCAGCAGTCACATTTATTGATGGTCTGTGTGCCATTCATCTTTTTTTTTGCTGGTAGACATTTGATGCATTGTCTTTTGTCTTACTCCTTAGGGGTCACTGAAAGAAAAGACGGTTGAAAACCTAGAGAAGTATGTTGTGAAAGATGTGAGTAAACACAGTTATTAGGTTGCTGTTGTTGGCCATGCATGTTTTGTAAGGTTCTGCCTTTGTTCCTTTGTTGCATTTGTAAAGCATGGTTGCATTTGTAAAGCATTCTCTCAAACAAATCTGTCACTTTCTCTCAAACAAGGTTAAGCTGCCTCTACTCCTCAGTCGAATGAATGAAGTTGCCAAAGTATTCCTGGCCACTAACAGTGACTACAAGTACACAGATGTAAGATAATGATTTAATGTGAATTTGAGATTATTCTCTTATTATTATGCTGATATATGTAGGTTTGTGTGACATTATGGTGCAAAAAATAACCCAGTGTTGCTAGTTAATTATTGTGTAATTTTTTTTTGTATTCTTTCAGAAAATCATGACATACTTGTTTGACTTTCCTCATGGTCCTAAAGTAAGTGGAAAGTAGTATTGTCTTTAAACAGGCCTGCAGTTACAAGAAAGTGTATGTATTTGTACAAAAATGTGAAACGGTTGTAAATGGAAGCAGAAAGGGTTCAGATTGCATGTCAACTTGTCGAATAATCACCTCAGTTTTTATAGGTAGCATAGTGATTCTTTTTTTTGTCCCACCTGTGTTTGGATTTGAACTTTTTTTCATGGTGTAATAAATTGGAACAGAAGCTGGAAGCTGGAAAAATGTGGCCTATCATTAAAAAGTTTGGGACCTGTCCTGGTGCTTGTGTTTCCAGATGGGAACGCCTCATCGGCCCTGGCAGTCCTATTTTGACCTTATTCTGGTGGATGCTAGGAAGCCTGTGTTTTTTGGAGAGGGCACAGTCTTGAGACAGGTGGATACGGTAAGCTGGCAGACATTTTACACCTGTAAATTAAGTATGATCACATTTTTGTCATCCGAAGTTGCATTCTGGTGATATTTTGACTGATCATGTTTACCTTTTTTTTTTGCTTTTACAGACTACGGGAAGGCTGAAGATTGGAACGTACACGGGGCCACTACAGCATGGCATTGTGTACTCTGGTGGTAAGTGTAATTACTTTAGCTTTATAGGTTCTAAAGGAAACGTTCAGTGTATAAAGTGCATTGAGCAATTATGTGTTGTTGATTGCTGTTCTGTTTGTGTAGCTTATTTACAGCTCAGATTTTCTGAACAAATTATTTATTTATTTTTTTTAAATAAATATATTTATTTGTTTCTGCAGGTTCATCAGACATTGTCTGTGACCTATTGGGAGCGAAAGGGAAGGACATCTTGTACATTGGTGACCACATTTTTGGAGATATCCTGAAATCTAAAAAACGTCAGGGTTGGAGAACTTTCTTGGTGATTCCTGAGTTGGCTCAGGAGCTGCATGTGTGGACTGACAAGAGTTGTGAGTTTCACTCTATTTCATGTCTTTTTTGTTTTGATGTAAAATTTATGGGGTGTTATTCTTGGTGGGCATGTCCTGTTATTTTTGTACTTGCACAAAAAACAATTTGATTGGAGGTGGCAGCTGTAGCAATAAATGGAGACATCAGCAGTGCCACCACCGCCACACCATGTAATCTGTAATCAGTTCATTCTTTTATATATATATATATATATATATATATAATTGTTATTCATAAAAACACTGTGAGAGATGGAGATGGAAGGCAGTAGTCTGTCTATACCAGGCAGGTGATTCTGTTTTCTTTTGCAGCTCTGTTTGAGGAACTGCAGAGTCTGGATATTTTCCTGGCAGAGCTGTACAAGTAAGTGTTGCATGTCTCTGTGTTTTAGAATTAAGAGAAGACTGCGTTCTCTGAAGCCATTTGACATGTAGATAAGAGAGTGGACATTCCTTTCTATTTTAAGAGGAGCAGCTTGCTGCCTCTTTCACGTTTTACTCGTCTGTCACTATGCTCACTCCCTTCTCTCTCTTTGCCATTGCTTCACTCCTGCCCTCTCTCAACCACCCATCCCTCTACCATGTAATTTTCCTGTGTTCCATTTTTATCCTCTTCACAGGCATTTAGACAGCAGCAGTAATGAGAGACCTGACATCAGTTCCCTTCAGAGGAGGATTAAGGTCAGAAACACTCTTCCAAACTTGTTATCAGAAACGTTTCCTTAAGGCTGTTAATTTTCAGTATACTGAACAGAACTGTTATCTGGTTTTCTCAGAAAGTAACCCATGACATGGATATGTGTTACGGGATGATGGGTAGTCTGTTCCGTAGTGGCTCCAGGCAGACACTCTTCGCTTCACAGGTTATGCGCTATGCTGACCTGTATGCTGCCTCCTTCATCAACTTACTGTACTACCCTTTCAGCTACCTGTTCAGAGCAGCACATGTACTGGTGAGTTTGAATTATTGTAGATTGTGGATATGAAATTCTCATACAGTAAAATTATGTTTCACAATAGCTTAAGCATGATCACATATAACATTAGCAACCTGCATAAAGAAAAAAAGGTCAAAGAGAAATTGGTACAAAAAACAGACATTTCTTAACCTGGAGTCCATACAGTTGTTAAAAGATAAAGGGATTCTTAACCACCACATAAGACCTGGTAGACAACCAAAGCTGTCACCATCAGATAAACACTACTTAAAGCTTTCAGCTTTCAGTTCAAGCTCCACTCTTGATTCAGATTGGAAACGACCCCCAGGAAGAAAACTCAATGCTGTGGGCCTGAAAGAATGTGTAGCTGTCAAGAAGCTGTTACTGAGAAAGGGCATTTTATGACTGAACATCAGAGGTGTGGAAAAATATCCACATAGATTTGTTTGAAATACTGAAAGCAAGTCTCCCAAAACTTAAGAATGGTGAAGGCTGGACACACTAAATACGCAGATATTGTATCCTCCCCCAGATGCCTCATGAGTCCACTGTAGAACACACTCACGTGGATATCAGTGACACAGAGTCACCCATGGCAACACGCAACCGTCGCTCCGTGGACTTCAGAGACTATGAGTGTAAGAGGCACCAGCTGACTCGCTCCATCAGCGAGATTCAGCCTCCGCACCTGTTCCCTCAGACACCACAGGAGATCACACACTGCCATGATGAGGATGATGATGAGGAGGAGGAGGAGGAAGAAGAAGAAGAGGAGGAGGAAGAAGAAGAAGAAGAGGAGGAATAGTCATACAGACTATAGAATTGGCATCAAGTGAGTGTAGATCTTAAAGAAATGTGGTTACATGTTAGCAAGTTAGAAATCGTAAAGTTCATTATAGCATTTATTATCCATAGATTATCCTAGGATAAGGTAAACAATGTTTTCATTGTCTATTCCAAATGCGGTTATATTTTTAGAACTTGAATTCTTCTATGAGGCTAAGAAATGTTGAGGGTGCCTTCTGTTGTTCAGGCTTTGTTTTGTAGGTGAGATCCACTTTGGAACCCACAGTGGAATCCTCACAGACCAAACATCTTAAATCACCTCATGAGAAGGCAGGGCTCTTTTCCACACACGCTGCCTTCTCTGATTCATGAAACATTGCAAATGCTCCAGTGTGCGCAAATTATGGTTTTTGTCATCTGTTTTCATGCCGTTTGCATGATACCGAAGAACAAATACAATATTTGCCTTATAGGGCTGGCGATTCTCAGCAGAGCCTTAGAAAAAATAGCATGCAGTGGCATTTCATGTAGTGGGCGATAGTGTTTTGAGCCTTTCAGAATGAAACCTTACTGCATGATGAGAACTGTGTACTATGCCAAGGTTTCTCATACACACAACCAAAGCCTACTGTGTAACCAGTGTTGTGCCTGTGACCAGGCCCTTCATAAGGAGAATAAAGCTCTCCTACCACAGCTGTATCCCTACAATGCATTCATAATACACCTTGTATAATTGAGCTGTTAGTACAGCTTTCTTCCCTGTCATTGTTTCCATTATAGGAAAGTGAAGTATGCATACAATGATTCATTCTTTCATTCTTCTGTTGGTTATTTTGAAAATATATATTTTTTTTTTTGAAAAGCTGAAAGCAGCACAATGGATGGCTGCCATATTATATGCCTGTATATGCCAGATTGACTCTTTGAATTTCATTTGGATTACTCAGCAACTGCACTAGCAGGGCAACTGCATCAGCCTTAATGTGTCAGCAGTGTTGTCTGCACGCAGATTTAGGAATGCTTCACTGCCTCAACTGCTGTACAGCAGTTTGTGTTCTTAGCAGAAGAATGAGAATCTGGGCCACGGTGAATACTGCTTTCGCGTCCTGCCTTAGCCATGCACAGTACATTACAGATTTACTATCTGTTTCTTTTATATCTGTCAGATTACTGAATTCTTCTTATTGTGCTTTCACTCGAGTGTTCAGTTATGAGCTGAAAAGTACTGCTTGAATACTGTATCCGATGCTGCAGTGGTAATTGGAACAGAAAGGATCTACTTTGACCTGTTTTTGTTGTTCTGAGTGCCAGCTGATCGTGGACACTTATGTGGACCAAACGGGACAGAATTTGACTATAACTGTTTAATCATTTATTTTCAGCTATTGTGCTTCATGTCATGTGCCTCTTTAGCCCTGTTCTCACAGGATATTGTTTATTCCATATGCCTCAAATATATGCAGATGTGAATTTGACCCCATCATCAGATATGCTGGGATGATTCCAGGGACAATTACTAAGTAAGCAATACAGATGAAAAGTTTACTGAAGGATCTTTTTGTGCCATTACTTCTGCTTTGACTTGCTGTATACATGTACTGTATATATCCAGACATACAAAGGCATGTTTTCTATACACTGTTGAACAATCTCATCAGTATTCCTAAAATTGGAACGTTGATTTTGTTGATTTTTGTTCGGTGATTTGGACTGTTTGCTCTAGTAGATGAGAGCAGAACCAAAGGCTGCTTCATTTTTTTTTTTTTTTTTATGCCTGCGTGTGGGATAAGCAGGCCTAATGGTGGTGTGCAGGTTCTCTGTACATTTGTTTTTGTACCATGTGGAAAAGTCAGTTTACCTTTGTTTCATGAGTGACTTGAGCAGCTTTAAAGTTACTCTTCCTCTTATTTTATTTAAAATTTTTTTAGCACGTTTCATTTTTTAGTATTGAGACTGATTCAGATTTGAGCTGTTCTGCATTGACCAACAGTGGAGTTTGTTTTCAGTAGATGTGTCAACCAGACAACAGTATCACCTGGACAGCTCCCTGAAAGACGTTGCCCAAGCGCCTTCATGATTTGGGCAAGCATGTTTCAGTTGCAAATCAATTATTTTCTCCTGTACAGTCATGGATCACCTAGTGCGTGCAACAACTTCAACTTACTTTACTCAATTCCACTGTGAAATCATACCTGATCCAGACCGAATCACAGTAACATGATCGTCGATTTATAAAATGACTGAGTACCAAAATCATGGAGACTTTGATCATGTTGGTTGATTGTTGCCCAGGTGCCTCAGATGTAGTCTTTTCTAGATGTTGCACAATAGTATAAAGTGATATAGGACAAGGCTTAGAACGCACTGGTCAAGAGTCACATTTAAATTGAAATAACGGTTAATTATTTGCCTGGAATGATGGATGACTTTTTTTTTTCCTTCTTTTTTTCTGTTTGTTTTAAACAGTCTTGCGATTGCGTTATATTTGCCCTACTTTAAAATTTTCCACAATGCAGAGAAAAGAGGATGTGTCATAGATTTATAATCTGTAATCTTACTGTAGAAATAAAGGCTATTTCTGTTACTTGATCTGGTCATTGCTTTAATTGCATCTCTGATGCTTCAAAAAACAGTGGTGCCAAAAAGCACTCTTGGGGACAGGGCTAAAAATAAAAATTAGTTTGAGGGAATTTAACAAATTTTAAAAAAGGTACTAACAAATGTAAGAAAATATGCACATGATTAAAATGAAACGAGACAAATGGTGAGATTGCATTGAAAAATTATTATTAATTTATATATGTATATATTTTTACCCCGTCCTCTCCAGGGCTCCTTTCTTTGAAGGAAGCTTTTTGGATGTGTGGGTGTGAAGAGCCTTTTTAAAGTGTTATTACAGAGTAATGTGCCAAGTTGTTATCAGTGTTCCTGTGTTATTCTCTTAGCAAGGGAGCAGTTCATGTGGTGTATCTCCACCTAGTGGCCACTTAACCAAATAGCCTGTTCAATCCTCAAAATCTGCAATTCTTTACAGTTCTTGCATGTTTACAAGGGATTTGAGAAACAAGAAATGCACCAATCAAGCAGTTGTCAAAACAGTTCTTTTATAATAGTAACATTCAACTTCTTTATAGATATATATGATATCATCTATGACAGATGATATTTTCTTGTTGATGGTAAGTATATAATACCACTCTCTATTCTCAATGCTTTTACAGCATTTCTGTAGACATTCAAGATTCTGAATAGCAGCATTATATGATGGACTCGAACCATATGTTTGAGCACCACATTCTGAAGAAGTTTCCTCTGTTCTGTCTAAGGCGGACCATGACGTAATCTTACAGTCTTCAGGACGTAACGTTACCCTCTGAGACAATGAGAGCATTCCACAGTATAAAATGGCCTACAGTATGTTGTTTGAAAAACACTATGCTCAGCAAACCCTCTGAATGCCTATACGGTATGTAGTTCAAGGATCTCAGTAAGGAAAAGTATTTCATCACAGAAAGTCTCAGTCCCTTCTACAACTCCAACAGCTCCACTATTCATCTGTAGCACTTCACAGCCATCGATCAGGTTCATTTTCTGCTTTCTGTTTGCAACAGCACTGGAGATTTTGAGTTTTGTGGGTTATTTATTATCCTGATTGTCCCTGCATAACTGAAAGACTATTGCACTGACAAGGTTGCTACATAATACTTAAGACTGAGACCCCAGCTGCATCCCTAGAGTACCTTAATAGGACACTCTTCAAACAGAAGCCCTTGAAGAGTCTAATCATTTACAGTGTAAGGAACTGAAAATACTGAAACACAAGGGAAAAAAAAAACATACCTCCAAACTATTTTCCCAATTGAGGTGTAGACAAATAATAATAAATACATGTATGATTAGTTCTTTTCAAAACAGAGGAAACACTACAAGTACCTTATTCCCATGATAATGACTTCAGCCAGAACTGCTGAACTCGGCGTAAATAAATTTTAGAATGTTACTATGCGACATGAAGCAAGTACGGAAGCATTCAGAAAGTGTTGGTCTTTCCTAATGCAACATAAAACATGGTAGAAATTATACAAACTGAAAACAAATGCATCACATGGTTTTAAACGTACATTTAACACACGTTAACAATGGTCCACCATTTTTCATTAAAAAAACTGGAGTTATGTTGTGAGATATACGTATAGTCTAGATACTGTACCTCGGATTTCAAAAGTGAAGTAAAAAAGTACACGAAAAAGGCCCTCATGTAAACATACTGAATATCTTGGTACTGAAAATACTTTACATAGCACATCTGTACATGTGTAAGACATGCAGCCTTTGCTGTTTTAATAAACGTGACCTCTGATGCTGCTGGGGAGCTGAACATCTGTAACACTTAAGGGTTGATCATACTTTAATACTCCTTCTTTGGTCAAGAAACTCCTCAGTTCTACTCTGAGTGGCCTCTTTATCTTACTCCGAAAAGGCTTAGTGGTTCCTCCACTTGCTTTTCTGTGAAAAATGCATAGGGCTTTGCGATAGACATGAAGACACCTGATTCTGTGGGGTGTCCACCTGCATCCAACGATGACTGACATTTGTTTTTAAACCTTCATGTGCATTGATATGGTCTAGCACAGCTAAGCACTCTGAAAAGGTTCTGTTGTATGTATATATAAAGGTCACAAAAGCCACGCCACCTCCCTCCAGATCTTCCAAAAGCATCAGGAGAGATCCTCAGATCTCTCTAAGCAATCTGGACTGAGGCAGGAGCGTTGCTCGTTATACACTGTGATGAATCTCCCTGATTTCAGTGAATATTTCAATAATCAGGTCAGAACAGCCTAAAAAAACACACTTTTAAATAATTAAATTAATTAAATTAATTCCCATAAGGGTGTTATCATCCTTGTTTGTAAATACTGTATGCTCTGTTCTTCTTTTATAAGATGATGAAGTAACTCTATCAAATATTATGTTAATTAAAATATGCCTGGCATGCTCACACATTTGTTCTAACCAAAGAACTGAGGTAAGAAAACTTTGATTAATGCCAAACTAGATTTGCTGTTCCTTCATGCGCCCAAAAGACGAATGAGCCCCACTCTAGGAACCTCCTGTTAACACTGCATTATAACGCACTATGTTTTCCTTTTCTGTTCCTCACCTGCCTCCAACAGAAGTGACAGGGGACAGTGCTACAGCCGGTTTGAGACTCTTGTGTTTCTCTATTGCTGGATGTGAGTGCGTTCTAATTAGAATGTGACTGAGTGAGTAGAGGAGGGTGGTCGTTCCTAGTTCTGTCAATGCCTGCAATAGTAGCACGTCCCACATTGTGGTATGTAATTTTTTACTGTGCCCTCTGTCCTTTGGAAAGTTTGTGATCCATCCAAAAAACAGAAAATCAGAGGGTTCATTTTATCCTGGAGAAGCTGCCCTGTGAAAGCTTCCCAACTGCTCAGTGGAAAAAAAAACCCCGAGAGTAGAGATCTCATATCCTCTAGATAGCTCCATCACTGTGTGCAGTGTGGTTGAGTTTATGTACCAAGGTGGAGTTCTGCTGTTGGATCAGCAGTGAAGCTGACTCTCCTCCTGGTCCGTCCTGGTGTTCAGTCAGTGTGAGCTCGATCTTAGTGAACTCACTATCAGTAGACTGTGGTGTCTTGTCCATGCGGGAAGCCATGAGAGCGTTCTGATATTGCTGCCGGGTCACCTGCCACACAAAACAGAATCCATCTGTTCTTACAGAGTTCTACTTGCTATTGCTATGGTTCAACTAAGATGGTGCACTAATCCAGGCTGATAATTGAAACTATGTACGTTGACTCATATGTCTTGAACCACACAAATATCTGTAACACACTTCATTAGTGATGGGGAGTTGATTCCAAAAGAGTCGATTCATCAACTCCAGCACATCTAGGAGCCGACTCCTGGCCAGTGACTCTAAGAGTTGAAGTGTTTGGAGTTTCCACCTCACCTCTTATATTGTGAAACAAGCTGAATGTTTATCATATCACTTCTCAGAAGTTCTTTAATCTCTGCTGTATCCCATCACTGGCTCTGGTGTTTTCTTAGTCACAATTAAGTTGAATCTATCAATTCCAGCAGCAAGAGTTGAAAGTTGTGCATCACTACACTCAGTGGTGGACAGTAAGGAAGTAAATATAATTAGTTTCTGTACTTAAGTAGTTTTTGTTTATCTTTTCTATTTTGTGGGACTTCTTTTGACTTCTTGGACAGAGCTCAGTTCTACCCAATGGTAATGTTTTGGGCTTATGATAGTTTGAATAGACATCAATGTCAGACTAATTAATGACATTTTATTAAAAGACCGGTGGACCGAGAGACTAGAGTCTTCTCACCTAAAATGAGTTGATCCCTGAGATGAGATGCGTCTTCTTTTAGAAATGATAATAAGACATTAGAGGCATAACAAATCATGCTTTTACTTTCCATACTTAAGTTCATATGAAGACAAATATGTTCGTACTTTTACTCCAGTGGAGGTCTGAAGGGAGGAACTTTTACTTTTACTGGAGGAATATTTTACCCTATGCATCTCTACTTTAACTCATCCACCATAGACCACACGTCATGTTAGATTGACCTTTATGAATTGCAATGGGTAATATGTGTCATTGGTGTGCCAGCTGGTCTAATACAGAGTTATGGAGGGCTGGATTACTCCAACGTTTTGGAGATCTTTCTGCTAGTTCTCAGGTTTAGTTTTAAGTATAAGAGCAGGGAAAACTATGCCTGATTCCAGCTCTCATTTCCCCACCCCCTGTCTAACTTGCAACGGTAATGGTGAGATCAATGTCTAACAGATATTTGGGTGGTTCCTGACTTTCACTTTCCCTCATCATCATAGCTACACATGAGACACAGGTGAAGGCACTCACATAAGTCACAACGTTTTCATCTCAGTGGGAAAGATTTGCCATGAAATGTGAATCTCGAGTTTCAAACCTTAATGTAGAGCAAATCGGAGGCTGCTCTAACAGAGTAGTCTGGCACATAGATCTGGAGGAAGGCATTGAGCTGGTTGTTGCTGCTGCCCAGGGTTGGGGTGAGAGCTTCCATGCGGTCATTGCGGTTCACAGAATCTGAGTGGTTGAGACCAAAAGGTCGTGGAGGTGACTTGTTTTCTGTGTAGCAAACAAAAAGTTCTAAGGTCATCTGCTGGTGCTGCTGTGGTGTAAACAACAACAGAGATGGTTATCATCCTGCCCTTCAAGTGTCATTGGTATGAGGACCACTGGGAGATGGAGGTATCCTCACTCATGTGTCCTAACAATGGTCTTGTGGACTATACTGCTCTTCAAGACACTGAATCTAGGATTCTCTCACTAGTAAACATTAGGGACCATTCTTAAGACATGAATAAACACTGGCTTTGAACCAATTAGAGAGAAACATAGCGGACCATTCTTTAATGCAGTTTACCGTAGTGTAGGAACAGCTTAATCTACACATGGTTTAATCTTAACATACAAAAAAATAATCTATTAAAATGGTCATTAGAACTTGTTGCCTGCAAAAAACACATGATCTTTAGCCACTGGGAGCAACAGCTCTTGTAAAGTACATTCAATTGAAGTACTTCAGAAATGAACTGCAACTGAAGAAGAAAAATGGAAAGGGAAAGAGAAGAGTTTTCCAAAGAGAAGATTTTTTAATCAAAATAAGATTATGCTTTCCACGACTTAAAGAAATAGTTCAAAGGGAGTCCACAGGGAACCATTAGAGCAGCAGTCATTCCATTGGAATGTATATAATCCCACTATCCCAGGGTCAGATGTCCATAAAATGTTTTAGATAAACAACTACTACTACTGAAAGTTTTCTAGAGTGTAAAACTGTTCAGTGAAAACAGTGATAAATTAACATCTAAGATATGCAATCATAATTTAAGCGCACATATATGCTTTCTCAAGTACCTTAAAAGTCTACAGACCTATTTTAAAGATTTAGCAAATTGGTTTTAGGAAGCATTGCATCATATCCCAACTATCCCAACAAGTAAGCAATAAAAAGAAGTCACTTCTTATATTATCTATTCAAAGAGTTGAAGTGGCTTAGGTTAATGTTCATTTCAAGCTTCTTTTCAATTATCCTTCAAGCTTCTCATCCTGACTGAGTAGGAGAAACAGAAAGAGTGAGTGACAAAATGAAAGGAGGCAAAGGACAAGTGGGTACCTGGAGATCCCGCAAGTGACTCTGCCCTGCTCACAACGAACGTTCGAGACAAGGAGAGTGGAACTGGAGAAGAAAGAAGGAAGAAAGACAGAGGGACAAAGAAAGAATGAAAAAAGAACACACAGAAAGGATTTTGATGGAATCAAACATTTACAGGGCAGTAGTGATTTAGCAGTTGGGCAGCACATGGCACAACCTAAGTGAAGACAAAAATGCAGCATTGATTTTTAATGTTGTTAAGAAAGATCAAGGAGAACAGCAATTCATTTGGCCACCGTCTTCTACTTCCCATACCATCATCATCTGCACATGTGTGACAGTTATCTGACAGATTCATTACTTGAGATTCACCACATGCTGAGGTTAATATTAGATGTGATGGGAAAATCCATACAGCATAGTACTCTGATATTTTCATTGCAATATTATATAAATACACAAATCAATATTTTAATACATACACGTAAAGTGAGTTTTTTTTATGACGGTGTTAGTCAATCTATCTGCTTGACAGTGTTTTAGAACTGGGAACTGGAAGGTTTCCAGCCCATATCCAACACATATGAATTTAAAACAGTTTATTGTTTGGATATTATCTTGCCATAATAATCAAAAGCAATACTGATCTTTGCTGCTCTACTTTGTGCTCAAATACAAATTCGTCAAGTGTTTCACAAATTCTCTTTTTATTAATTATATTTATTTTGAGGTTTATGGTTTTTAGATATTTACGTTGGAATGATTATTTGGTTTCAACAACAAAGAATGATACTGAACTAATTCATTTTGTTACAGCCGTTCCTTACTATGGGGTAAGTTGTTCAGCTTAAATTGTTTAAATATATTTGTTTTAAATATTTAGTGAACACGATGTGTTAGGTTGTGCCCCACTCTGCCCTACATCAATGGTAATGTAAGAGCGACACAGGAATTATTCAAGGAGTCCCAACAAAAAAAAATACCATCAGTTCTGAAAATGAGTGATTAGAGACACACATGCACAATTTTATGCACAATAATCATTTAAAAGAACCCCACACCGAAGCATACTAGAAGATGCTGCAGCAATTCTAATGCATCTCAAACTCAATTCCTAATAATGGTCAGAGCATTAAGCTAGGCTCTAGGAGGGCTATGGCTAAAAGCTCCGTGCTTGACAGTAGAAACGAATGCACGATCAGCTGACTCAGCTGTCGACAGACTGGTGTAGGAGACTGTGTCTAAAACTGCAAGGCAGAGTTCTAGTCCAGAAGGCATTAGAGGAGAAGTGAGGAGTCAGCTCCACCTCAGCTCACGAGTAGTGCTTGTTTTGTGTGTGTTTGCGTTGCTCCATTACACAGACCTGGTGATGATGTTAAGGCCATCATTCCATAATAGGAAAAGGGCCCTGCTTTAAACTTCATCCCCTCCTTGCCAGCCTCAACCTCCACCTTCCCCTGAGGATGAATAGGAGGAGAACAGTGAGGTGATAAAGTAGAAATTCAACCATTAGACATCGAGAGTTATTTCCCTTTCTGCTCCTAACAAAACAAAAGTGGTAGTTTATAATCTGCACATTACACCACCTATTTCAATAAGCTATGAATGAGAAATAATTCATATCAAATAACAACATGCTTTTGTTACTGCCAGTATAAACAGTGACTTCTAAGGTTTAATCTTCAGAAAGCAGCATCAGTCTGATGTTAAGGGTTCTAATATCATTTCTCATGCGTGCCTTTCAGAAGAAAGAAAATGATGCATTAAAAATGCTGAGTTTGGTGGTTTATAAGTTACACCTGAGAGCAGAACTCAGTCTGAGCCGTTTGTAAAGTCCTAAGGCTCAGCTAAATGCACAGTTCAGGGAGTTCAACAGTTAATCTGCCTGTAGGGCTACATTCTACATATCCTGTACAGAGAAAGCACTTTGGACAACTAGTCTGAGCTCAAGCTAAATAATTTTCCTATTCATTGCTAATTTGTCCACGAAGCCTATTAAAGTATTTGTCTGATCTAAAAAAGATTAACAACAGGTAAAACATGTTGAGCTCATAAGAAACTCCACTTTTTCTGGTTCGAATGTTATACACAAAACACCAGTTGTTTTGTGAACATTCCATGATATGTTGAAAAGCATGAAGTTAACGTCACTTTTTTCCTCTTTGTATAAAGTTACCATTTCAGAGGAACTCACAGTGCATGCATGAAAGGCCACATTGTGATAAGGACTGCACGTTACTAGTGGCACTTATATGTGGTGGTTCCTTCCCATCCTGACTGTGACAAGCTGCCAGGCCTGCAAGTCATGTGACCAATGTCAGAGCTCATTACGTGCAACTTGCAAGCAAAATGCAGGATTATTATTTTCAGTTACATTGAAGAGAATCACACACGAAAACTTTTATTTTGCAAAAAGTGGTTAACTTCCAGAACAAAAACAAGTTTCCCAAAGCATTAAAAATAAATGGCAAAAAAGTGTGATGGCACAAAAACACAAGAAAAACGAAATGGAGAAATGGAGGGCCAAATCATAACACAGCAGCTAAACCTGTGATGATTAATGATATTGGAGAATGCTTTATCTTACGATCAGCAATTTGGCCAGATAATAAATACTACATTAGTGTTGTGTTAGAAGTGTACATCTCTCCGCTTTTGAAACAAAACCAAAACCTGAAACAAAATCTTTATTTTTGAAAATAGTTTGAATGTGGGCCCAAAGAAATGGCTCAAAATGACAAAAAAGGTCCATTGTCAGGTTCCACTGTTTCACATTAAAGGTAAAGAATGTTTTTGTCCTTCACCTGTAATGTCATCATGTTGGAGATAAGAGGCTTTGACCTCTTTTTAAACATTACATTTGGTTTCCATATGTCACCTCAAAATGTGTCTCCTCTAATTCATTCTGTGCTGACTAAATCATCGACACTGTCTCTGCATGATCCTCCCAGTAAATTACAGTTTACACACTGAATGCTATGAAATGGTGCTGACCTGGAGGATGAGGATGAAGTAATCCACAGGCTTGTTGCGATGAAAGAGATAATGCTCCAACATTTTCTTGTTCTTGTCATCATATTTGAGCTCTTGGATGACGTTGGGATGTTTGAGCAAGCGCAGCAGGATTTTCTCTGACATTTGAGCAGGACCAAAAGGCTCTACCTCTAGATCAAAAGAACAGAAGGGAAAAGGAGAGGTGAAGAACTTAAGTCAATCTGTGATCTCTTTCCTAATCAGGAACACACACCAATCAGACTTTAGTACCAGTCGCTAGGAAACGCAGGGTAGCCAGGAGAAGCTGTGGTGATATTTTGACCCCAAGATCGTTGTCTGTCGGCTTGAATACAGAGAAGTCTTGCTTCTTCTCCCGATGAGCGATTTTCTTTTTCGTCTTGTTGTCAGCTTTCACCGAAACCAACGGAGAAGCCATGTAAGATCATCTTTATACATCTGTAATGCTTTATGTTTCAGAAGCTGTGATAACAGAAGATACGCCAAAGCTGTAAAGACTTACTGTACAAGTCAGTCTCGTCCAGAATCTCAGACTTGATGATCTCCTCAATGACATCTTCTAATGTGACAATGCCCAGCACCTCATAGAAAGGATCTCCCTCCCCTTCATTGTTCACTCTCTGGACAATGGCCAGATGGGATTTACCTGCCAAACCAAACAAACACAAGGTTAGATACATGTGGTGTGTATATATGGGAAACCGCTCTGTGGCAATGTTGAGTCCAAATCAAACACTGCGATTCACGTAGTCTCTTGACTTCTTTACAGAAAGTAATATCCATAGCATTTCAGTTCCGGAGAATTGGGACAGAGTTGCTTAGTGAAAGCAATCTGTCTTGTGAGAAAGGATGAAACTGATGATAACCAAGAAATTGGTCAAACAAAACGCTTCTTGCATTCAGTCAGACAACAATCCATTGCGTTTTCTTAACAAATCTCCCATGGTTCCACATCTGTTTTCCCAGGACCCCCTCAATAAGCTGCTTAAAAAAATTCCTGCCCAGTACTGTCAACCAAAACGTTAAAGAAAATTCTTTTCCTGTTTCTCAGCTAGTGATCATTTAAAAGGAATTTTCCGGGGCCAGAGCTAATATTAGACCTCAAATGAAGTTTCCACTGCAGTCGGGCGATGCCCTCACCGACGTGACAATGGGACAACCAGACTGTCCACATGAAGTTTCTCTAAATGACCAATTAAGGAAAACCTTCAAGCTTGTTTTAACTTCACTTATATTGAGAAATGCTATGCAGGTTTTGGTCTGCAAGAAGTTTAGGTTTACCTTTAAAACCTTTTACTGTGGATTTTATGTATCAGAGGGTCTGAAGGGGGTATTCCTGAGAAGCTCTTGAGAATGGTGGAGCTCTTGACCAAGATATACTCAATGTCCCATAGACAGAACGAGCTTTACACTTTCTAGGACTGCAACAAGACAGAAAGAGAAAAGACACATTCAAGACCCCAGTAAAGAGGAAAATTGTTCCACAGCGCCATAAAACGCCCACAGAACGTCACATAAGTTTTTAGGGTAGTTTATGCATAAATGCCACAATCAGAGGTTGAGCACTTATGACTTGAACATAGTTGTTTTTCTATAGGCTGCCCAACAATATGGCATGTGGATTTTTTATGAAGCCAGAGTGGTGTGTAATGAGGAAATATAGCCAACATAGGAAGATACCTAAAGCTGATTTGTGTCTTCTAAGAATCATAGCATGCCTGAACTATGACTATGAAGTATAAAATCTGCTCTCACAGTCTTCCACAAAAATGATAAAAGACAGGGTGTCCAAGCTCCTCAAGATGTCAAACATAAAGATAAAAAAATAACACGCCTGCTGGCTATTTACAGTGCCTTGGATGTCTCACAAGAACTGTGACACAGACCTTTACTTTACAGCACAAATACCATCAATCAGCACTAGCTCTCTACAACACAAAAGAGCTTCTGAAAGAGAACCAGTTTTAAGACCCTGCCCTCCAGACTACACACACTTATACATTCTGCCCATTCCCACCTTATTTATGGAATGGGATTTTTCTCAGAATTTTTCCATAATGGAATTTCTTTATAAATAGCTGCAGGGACTGTGTGTGGCAAGTCTGTAATGCCTCACTGGAATATTTTTAATGTCGCAAACATAAATTAAGGCAAATGGGAAATGTGTCGGCCTGTTTTATAAAGACTAGAAAGGTCCTTAAGAGGACAGAAAAGATTTATATCAGTTAGCCTTGTGGTAACACTTGACCCAGGAAATTAACATTTCTGGGGAAACAGCCGTTTTTCTGCTCCAGAGCATGCAGTGTGTTACTATGAGTCATGCCAAAATTTCTTCCATTAATATGTAATATATATAGATACTACGGGAAAGGAACTGTGTTCAAATTTGAGAATAAATAATCTTGTGAACAGGGACAACTAATATAAACTACTACAACTGATACACACTCGTCATCAAAAACATAGTTGCACCCAGAAGGAAGCGAAGGACTGCAATGCTATTCTGAAGGAATATAAAGATTACAGGAACAATAAATAATGATAAATTTAGACTGATATGGGCAATATTTATTGAACATAAGTAGTGTCTCTCAGTATGGGGTTGGGCTGCCATGTTTGCTAACGCAACATGCATACATTTCAACATGGAGTTGTAGAGGTTCCTAATGGTGTAATAACCCATCCCATGCTGCTTAAATATTCTCATGCAGTTCCTGCAGGTTTTGCGGTAGGGGTGGAGGTGGAGTGACACCGGACCTTCTGGACGTGTGACGCGTGACAACAAACCATTCTTTTTGCCGCTGACCACGGTGCCTCCACACACAGATTAATTGGTCTTCTCCACCAAGACAAAAGCGGGACTTGTCACTAAAGATGACCTGCTCTATTCTCCATGCCATTCTGACTCCATGTCAGCCTGGTACGACACCACTACAGTCAGATGTTGACCTGGTGTTAAGGGCAGTCATTGCAATGGGCTGCATGCATGTAGTCCTACTTCTGCCAAAGGTGCAAGCACTTACAGGAGGACACATGGAGGGCATCACTGCTCGTTGAATGTCCGCAATCGTGGCTGTTGGGTCACTCTGCACATGTTGGACAATTTGTCGATTCCCCCTCTCCGTGGTTTGTGTAGATCTCCCAGATCCTTCATGTCGCTGGTGAGTGCCTTCTTCTATCCACTGCCGCCAACAGTGTTTCATGATAGTATCTGCACGACCGGTATGGCATGCAATATGTCGATAAAACCATCCCACTTCCCAGAGCCCTACAATGTGACCCCTCTCTAACTCTTCCAACTGCTTGAATAGCTTTCGAACTCTTTTCCGAGGCACACTTCACTTGTATAGGATGCTACTAACACAACAGCACGAGTCAGAATGGAAAGCATGCGTAACACAACAACCTTATATATTCAGTCAGGTACAGCGATAAGGCCCATCCTTGCTGATGTAACATGCGTGGATGAGCATGAAATTGGAATCATGTGCATGTCTTATGATGTCAAACCTACCCATCAAATTTCATTCCTGATGGTTGATTCCTTCTGGGTGCAACTTTGTTTTTTGATGATGAGTGTAATTTATTTTTTTACTGATATAACTAAAAGTAATATAATTTCTCACTAATGTCATTAATACATTTCTCCAGTGTTACTGTCAGTAATTTATGCATACATGAGCATGCATTAAATCCTTCATAAAAGTGCAATATTAATTTACACAGTGTTGTTGGAGGTTTCCATTCCAAGAAAGCAAGCACACACCTGATCAACTGCTTGAAAACTGAGACCAATTGAGCAAACAAATGGAATCATAACGCTCTTGCTTGTTTTGAATACAAACCCGCAGCCACCCTGGGCCTTTGCAGATAAGACACTATTGGTGTATGGAAAGATAAATGGCTACCCATAACGAGACCAACGTAGTGGAGCACTACAGTATGTTAAACTACAATGAGAGGTTTAAGCACAATCCATGACGTCTGTATAAATGACTGTCTGAAAAGTTCTTTTTCTGTTAAATCTAGTCTAGAGAGACGTAACAAACAGACAGGGTTATATAACATCCCTGTCAGAACTAACCCTTTTATCTCCAAAATGGTGAAATTTGTTTAGTTTTTTTTTTTTTCAAACTTTTAAAGTAAAGATATTTCTCCTAATTATTTTAAACCATTTCCTCTTCATGAAATGGGACAGTTTGTGTTCAAAAATGTAAAAAAAAAAGTAAATAAGTAAAAATAAATAAATAAATACAAGGTTTTGTTCAATCAAAAGTACCACATTCTGTTGAGGATGCAACAGAATGCATTTTCACTGAACTGAAAACTATTAATCAAACAGTCAACTTCAGATTTGGACCCCAAATCTTCTGCTTGTAGCACAATAAAACAAATAGCTGCAGCTTACAAGCAAGGCTTACCCTTAGCAGATTTTGCATTTGCAGGCAAGCTAAATAAAGTATAATTAAATGGACTCAAAAAAAAGAGTTTTACAGTAAAAGCAATTCACAGTAGAGCATTAGTGAGTTTCATAACTAGCGACTGACACATTATAAATCCCATAAATATAAATGAACTACTCACTAATGACTCCAAATATACTTGACTGGAAATTGGTATGATGAACTTGTTTATATCATTATTAATGCAAAATCTGCCAATTATGCCTCAGTTTGTGAACATAAATAGCCATTAACCCTGTGAATTCCCAGCCCCGCTTACAGGATTACGCATTCCAACACGGCAACATTCTGTAAGCAAATACCTTACATTCCTGGGAAGAAATTTATTTTAATTAATACTAGAGTAGACATATATTTCCAGTATCAGAGCTGTGTATACAACCTAACATAACTAACCCCAGACTAATTAGACCCCAGAAAAATTAGAAAAAAGATATTACATTAACATGTGATAGAATTGTGAAGAACCTAAAGGAGCAGATGCTGGCCCACCAGAGCAAAGTAGTTGCCCCCTGCACTCCGGCACATGTAGGGCCGCTTTGGCCCGCAGAGCATCTCCTGTCTATTGTTTTCTGTAAACACAAGTTGAAAGGTATGCAGAGTCACGACAAACACAGAGAGGGAAATGCTTATGTGGGTGATGGTAAGTCCTTTACACAGGAGATGTGGGGCCTTCTAAGACAGGCTTTGTGGATGGACTCGAGTTTGACACTGTAAAACACGCACATGCCAATTGTTACCCAAATCTGTTTAAGTCCGTTTCCTGTCGGGCCACCACTCCTGGAATGCTGGACTGTTCTAAAAGCCAGCCTTCCATGAGTCTGAGTCCACCACTGGACAGATATGTGTATGACTGACGTGTAAGTTACTACAGATGGATGATAAAACATGGTACACATCATGAAGTACCTGAAACTGCTGTATAATAATTAAATAAAACCTTTGTCTAGGCTTCAGATGGAGCACTTATTCTCATCTTTAGAACAGGTGAAGAGCAGCACCAGTCATACAGTAATGTAAAAAAATATATTGTAATTTGGGGAAGAGGTGCTGCTGGGTGCAGATTTACTGCAATCTTGATGGAGAGAATGAATATTATATATATACTAGAAATCATATGGTTATGGCAGTTAGATTTTTATATTTTAAACATTAACCTCAGCGTGTATTGCAGCCATATCTTACTAGAACGGTTAGTTAATGTCCATGCACACGACATGCTTTCACAATAACAGACTTTGCAGTTACTATGGAATCCACTGCTGTCAGATGTCCAACTACAAGAGACGCAAAGGGCCTTTATGAACATAAATCTACAACATGGTTAAGAAAAAAGTGGTGAAGCAAAATCAGTAGCTACAAACAGCATAACAGATGAAAGAAGACTATTAGACTGAGCGACTAAAGAATCCTTTCAAACCTCTAAGAGATCAGGAACTCTCTCTAAAACGTAGGCGGCGGAATCCCAAAGGCCACCTTGTGCCAAAACCTTACAGAGTACACCAAAAGATTCAAGCCACTACACAAGTCTTAAGAAGAGAAACACAGAGCTTGCTGAAAACTTGCCTTACATAAAGAAACCTAGTGATCAATATCCAGTAGCAGAGTGAGGGAAAATGGAAAATGTGGTGAGAAAACAGGAACTGCTTTTCGCCACCACCACTTAATCTGTGAAACACACTGTACATAGTGATACATCCTCATCATGTATGGTCTCTATTGAAACGGGCTCATTTATCCTCATTAATGATATGACTGCTGATAGGAGCGCTGACAGGAGCCGCAGGACAAATTCTTAAGTACCCCAGAAAAATGCCCTCTGTTCTGTTGCAACCAAATTATTTGGACTGTTCTTCATGACATAGTAACCCACAGTTAAGACTCAGACACAGTTAACTCTTCTGGATGTGCTCACTGTTAATGAACATACTGTAAAATATCAGGACAATAATAATATTAATGTATGATAATTCATTATTAGTAGTTGTAGTAGCAGTAGTATTACTATTGTTCAGGGTTTGTATATATTGTACATTCTAAATCTATCCAATTCGACTGAAACTTTTAGGTTCAGTTCTAATAGCTGTAGTCTTTCGAAATGAATGCAGGAAAAGTTACTATCTTGCTGTCTAACTTCACTGCATGGCTGGTCAAGGCATGTGTCTTTCTGAGATCGAATGAGCACAGCATGTGTGCAGCACAGCATAATGCACATGCTGCAGCTGTGTCAGTCCACCCAGCTACCTCACTCTTCCCATCAGGACAAGCAGAGAAGAACAGCAAGATGAGTTTTAGGAAACTGGACATCAGTCACATCCAGTTTCAGAGACATATGGTCATGTGTATGTCTCAGTGCATATAACATGGTACCAGTATACCCACCGACACTTCAGGAGCGCTCTACTGAAGGAGTTACAGTGCCAAAAACATAAAATTCATGCACCACAGGTGGTTCAGAGGCTTTTCTTTAGGTGTCCAGCAGAAATGGATACTGATTGATCTCTTGTGGGTTAAGCTAAATTGCTTTTACCTTTCTTGAACTCCTCTAGCATGGCATCCAACTTGGTGTCATTGAAGACAAAATGCAAAGGGTGGCTGTAGAACTTGGTGATGGTTTTCAGTGGAGTGCAGTCATCTGGATCCACGAATGCCAGGTCCTTCACAAACAACAGATCCACTATGTTACACCTCTCTCCTTCGAACACCGGGATACGAGTGTACCCACTCTCCATGATCTCAGACATGGTGTTAAAGTCCAGGGTAGCATCGGCGGTGATCATGAAGCAGTCGCGGAGAGGGGTCATCACATCCTCCACGGTTTTAGTCCTCAGCTCCAGAGCACCCTGGATGATATTCAGCTCCTCTTTCACCAAGTCATTATATGGGTCTGTGACTCTAAGCATCTCAAGGAGCTTCTCTCTGTTGTACACGGTCCCGATCTCCTGACCCAACACATGGTCCAATAGCTTACTGACTGGATAAGAAGCAGGAAAAGTAAGGATCATGAAGAACTTAGTGAGGAATATGGTGTTTGCCCCGACAGCGAGCCCATGTCTCGAACAGATGGCCTGTGGCACAATCTCCCCAAATATCACAATCCCAATGGTAGACACCACCACTGCAATCAAGCCTGACCCTGCGATGTCGTCCAGCAGAATGGTCAGAGTGGTGTTTACGAGCACGTTTCCCAAAAGAAGGGAGCAAAGAAGGTAGTTTCCCTGACTTCGCACAGGCTCGATATTCTTAGCATAGTTCTTCTCCCTCTCTGTCCCACAGTTCTGGACAATCCTGAGCTCCATGGGGTCCAGTGCCATGAGTCCCAGGTTGAGGCCACTGAACATGCCGGACAGGCACAGGAGCATGGCGATGAAGATCACCTGCAGCCAGAAGGGCAGCAGGAACTTCTTCTCCTCCACCACCAGCACCCTGGTGTCGTGACCGTCGTGGTACACCCAGCTGCTCTCTGGGCGCGCGTCGTCGTCCTGCGTGGCGATGCACATGTAGTACACCTTGCTCTTCTCGGTCTTGCGCAGCGGTTTCACCTCGATTTCGATCACGCCGGACGTCCTGCGGTTCACTTCCATGCTGGGTAGGATGATGATGTCGCTCGAGCGGATGCTGCAGGGGTGCCCGTAGCCGTCGGCGGCGCGCTCGTGCTCCGTGAACGCGATCTTGGACCACGTCTCGTTGTTGATGTTTTGCCCGTAAACGCGCAGTTTGACGCGCGAGCGCTCGCTTACGCGCAGGTAGCCCCCGTCCATAAACGACACGTCGTCCGTGTCCTCCAGCCGGAGGCCGATGATGACGGTCTCCTCCTCCATCGCCCAATCTCTGGCGGCGTGAAAGCAGCGCGCGGGACAGGCGCTGGCCACCAGGAACACGAGAGTCAATGAGCGGACCGGGCTGAGCGCCGCCATGTTAGAGGTGGGCAACGCGGGCCACCGCTTTGCCATGTTGACAGTGGGCACGTTCAGGATGAATCTGCATCAGAGAGGAGCGCAAGCACCCTTCTTCATCCTCGCTCTGGCCTGGCTTAGCACAAGAGATAAGGCTGACATTCCTCACCGTGCCTCACTGGCTCTGCGACGCGATGACACACCAGCGCGCTCTAATGTGAGCCCTGCTGCTGGTGGTCAGCTTCAGATGCCTGCTGATGGACGCTCCAGACGTCCAATCCAGAGCAGACGGACTCGCTCGGGTGGGAACAGCGCACGGGCATAACAAATGGCGCGGCTCGGAGGGGCTAAAGAGAGGCGGGTCTGAGCTGGCAAACTGCTCTGAGAAATGTTGTACGGCCAATCAGGGGTAAGGATGGGAGGCCCAAAAATCGGGGAGCGGTTTTCAGCAGCCAACGGCGTAATACTATTATTATACTTGGCACGATGCGGCTGACAAGTGAATTCAATTAAACAGCTGAAGCACTGGACTGAATCGATTCTGATTATTTAGATGTTTTATTTAGTTTTCGTTTGATCGCCTCATATTTATTCAGTACTCATTGTACTGATGATTTTCCTCTTCGTTTAAAGACGTCTTTTTGATATATGTGATTATAAAAAACAAAATATTTTATAATCAGTCTAGTTTCAAAATTGCTAAATAACATATTCATAAATGTAAAATGCTTTCAAGAAAAAAAAAAACTGACCAACACACGGTCACTGTACACTATTCAACTACACGATATTTGTGGCTCCAAATGACCAAAAAATTAGATTTAATTTTTTCCCCTCCTAATTTGTAGACCCCAGCCTTAATCTTCAGCAACGTTTTGTCCAAAGAATGAGGTCAGCTGACTACCTGAATATAATGAATGACCTGGTTATTCCATCAATTTTTTTTTATTTGTATTTGTTTTACTGTGCTGTTTTTGTGAAACCGCTACTGGCTGCTAAATTTCCTTCGGGATCAATAAAGTATCTATCTATCTATCTATCTATCTATCTATCTATCAATGGATTTTTTCTTCCCTGATGGCACATCCACATGCCAAGATTCATCTGGCTCAAATTGTGAAAGAGTGGTTCAGGGAGCATGAGACATTTTCAATGACATCATTTTCAAACATGGATTGGCCACCACAGAGTCCAGACCTGAACCCCACTGAGAATATTTGGGATGTGCTGGAGAAGGCTTTGCGCAGTGGTCCAAATCTCCCATCATCAATACAAGATCTTGGGGGAAACATTAATGCAACTCGGGACAGAAACAAATGCTATGACACTGCAGAAGCTTGTGGAAACGATGCTACAGCGAATGCATGGAGTGATCAAAGCTAAAGGCGGTCCAACAAAATATTAGTGTGTATGACCTTTTTTCTGGCCAGGCAGGGTAGTACTGTTACTATCCTAGCTAAAGATGCCCTTAATAAAGTCCTTAAAAAGCATTAGGAAAACAACAACAAACAAAAAAAATATTACCCCCAAAATATTCTGAACTTAAACCAATTTATAAAAGTCTTCATATGATGACACAGTCATTATGTTGGACTGTAGATGGAGCCAAATGCATTATAATAATACTACAAAAGATTTACAGTGAGATGACTTATTTGCAACAAAGTAACGATGACATAAACTTAGGAAGAACCACAAACTTGAAGAACCATAAAATTACTTTTTAGGTCTACAGCCAAAGACGTAAACAGATATCAGATCAGTATGTATGTATGTATGTAATATGATGCAATACAGATTATATGTACAAAGCACTAATATATGTACAAAATTAACTCAAACATATCACTACAGAAATGCTGGCCACACATTTCACAATAACTGACAAAATTTCATTTTCAAACACTGTTCCTCTGCATACCTGGAACAGCACTCACTCTTACTGATAAAGATGTTCAGAAACAAGGCAAACACATTCTCTGGAACAGCACTTTCCAAACCACAGATTTCACAATTGTGAAATGAAAAGAGAACATTTCAGGTAATTTTACAATATCATAATATGTCTTACTCTAAAGAAAGTAGGTTTTCAATTGTAAATCACTCATGACTTTAGAATTCAGTCCAATACTAGGCTTAATCCATGACCATGTTCCAAGTCAGTCAGGATCATTATATCAGTCCTTGGCCAACTACTATTACAATAGCACTTGCACTTGTATTTAACAAGTTTCTCCCCATAACAGAATTTGTCTACAAACAAAATTAGCTCAGTCAGAAAACAGAACAAACATACAACTAGACATACAGCTGTAATATACTTTTGTACCACCTGGGACTGTCCTACTCCTTCATCTTACTTTTCCTATATAAAAAAGGGATGAACACAAGGACACTCTATTTGCAAATCTTACAGGTTGTTTGTGTCTAAATATCTGTGCACAAAAAGTTTGCAAGATAAGTAAAAACCTTGTAGTGGAATTTAAAGCTTCCTGGAAGTGTTGATCAAGGCTACAGTCTAGGACAGACATCTGCTTGACCTTGCTGAGCTGCTGATATAACATGTCCTTATTTCGCCCCTGTAAAGAGCATGTGACTGGGTTCTCCAATGTGTACACAAAACACAAATTAATTTATTCATCAAAATAAAAAAAGAAATAAATGAACATGTAAATGTGCGATGAACTTATGTTCATGCATACGTCCTTCTATAAAGCAGTCAATGAATGACACTATATAGTTATTAATGAGAGTGGCACATTCTAATACAACCTACAGTGTAAAACTATAATAAAAAAAGTCAAATAATCATGATGGTACATAATTACATAATCTTCATCAAACCATTACCACCATGACTCAGTAACATGAGGCCTTTCACACGGCTCACCTGATGCTTCTTTAGAATGAAACACTTGATGCTCTGCACAAAGTTTTGGCCAGACTTCAAAAGTAGCAGGAGAAACAAACCAAAAGTCCTAGATGAGATCCACATCCTAACCTGGTGGTGCATTATTTAAGTAAATGTTTTAACTGGTCCTGAAGGTTTTTGGAGTGCTCCACACTGAAAGGGGACAAGGACAGATATGGTCATTTGCTGTTGTGGCTTCAAATTGCATACAGAGCAGTCATAACAACCATCAGCAGTGTGTCTGCTTTGACTTACTTCTTTTGGATGGCTTCTTGCCTAAATGAAAGAAGATATAAGACAATATTAATGTCTGTATAAACTCCCTCTGCACTGTACTGTCAGCAATCAGTTTGTCAACAAGAGCAATAATAAACGAGAAATACTGTAGAGTAGATATACTCACTGATACTGCAAATGAGTAGTTATTATGGACATCTTCCTCAGACTCTATAACACAAATTGATATTCCACAAGAATCAGACAAAGTGGTGATTTTTTTGTATTATTTTGCAAATTATTTTAACATACTGGATTCACTAAAGGCAATAAAAGCACGTATAAAAAGCCCTTACATCTTCAGAGTGCAGAATGGCATCCTCCTGAATGACCATATTTCTAGCTGCCTGGCCGAGTAGCTGTAAAGCACAACAAGTGAAAGTGTTAAATTGCAGATAATAAAAAAAACTGCCTATTGATTAACTTACTAGCTAATTTCGTTCTTCATTTATTATTAATCTCACATCAAATGCAACTAGTCTGTATACTATTTCACAGTTCTTTAGACTTTTAAGTAGCATGTTTCTCCTGGTAATGTAACGACAGCTGCTACTTCAACATACGTAAACAGAGGAAGCTAGTCAGTCAGTCAGTCAGTCAATCAGTCGGCTAGCTAGCTAGCATTAGCATCAAAGACCATGTCGCGCTTTGCTGCTATTTTAACATTTACCTCTTGACTGCGAGAACCTTTTAAAACCTGACGGGTAAGGGCGATTACGTCTCCACTGCAACAACCCACTTTATCAGACAGTAGCCCTTTAACAGACTGACCGAAGCGGGTCTGCGCTTCTGAGGAAGCCATCATAGCTAAAAGTGCAGCTACGCTACGGAGCACCTCGAGGGACAAACAACGTAGTGCACGGACGTTTACACTCTGTGATCAGCTGGTGCGGCCACACAGGGTTAACAAGACTCAACGTTTTTTCCCCTGCCTTTAACCCATTTATATACATGTCAGAAATCTGTTAGGTCCATTTTCTCCTCAAAGTTAGTGTTTGGTCAGGGTTAACTGAGCTGATTGTATGTGAATAAAAGTATGAACACTGTAATAACACAAACGGGTACTGTTAGATATCATCACTGGCCAAAGGAGAACAAGTATCTCCAAAATGACAACTTTACAAGAGAGGGCAAATGCCTAATTTAACTTTAATGTAAGTCAATGGAACCAGACTTTAAAGCAATTATGGGCTATTTCTGTCCATTAGTTAATTCATCATGTAATTTTCACACCATGTAAACAGCAGTTGCTGTGTTCAAATATTAGCCTTCTTTTACCAGGATTAAATTTGCAGTACAATACAACTAGCTAATTATGTTCTCTTATCTGAGAATTACACATGTTGAAAATAAGTTGTTCGTTTCAGGAGCAGGACCAGAGAGCAGGCTCTCTAGTTTTACTAGATGATGAATGAGGTAATGAGAACGTGTCAGTTGGGCAGCACACTGGACATGACATGACTCTATATAGTCGGTTGCAGCCTGTAGAGTGCTATGCAAAAATAAACGCTCCTTCTATTTGTTTCTATAGTGTAAATAATATATAACATGCAATAATAAATGACTGTGCTTACAGTTTCTGGAAATGAACAATGGCAGTACCAAAATATATGCAGTAACTGTTCGATATATGATAAATATAAATACATGAATAATACCTGTTTCCAAAATTGGGAAGGTTGGAATGGCAAAATTAAAAAAGAATGCAATGATGTGCATTTAAGCCATATATATAATTGAAATAGTGCAAAGACAACATATGAAATGTTGAAACTGAGAAATTGTTTTTTTTTCTTTCAACATATGTTCATTTTGAAAGTGATGCCAGCAACACGTTAAAAAAGTCAGGACAGGGTTATACTAAAAATATCTCATAACTAAAAAGAGCATTCCAGACAGGCAAGGCTTTCAGAGTGAAGGTGGGGAGAAGTTAAAAGATTCAGAGGAAAAATGCAAAGAAATTTCTATATGTCCTGTGGTTCAGCGAACAAATTGGAATTTATTTTTGGAAATGATAGATGCCACGTCCACCAGACTAAAGAGAAGAGGGACCATTCTGCAGCGCACAGTTCAAAAGCCAGTATCCGTGATGCACATGGCATGGGTGACTTGCACATCTCTGAAAAGACCATATACATGGTTTCTGGAGCTATATATGCTGCAGTCCAAATGACGTCTTTTTCAGGAAAGGTAATTTCTTGCTTATTTCAATAAGATAATGCCAAACCACATTTTGGATATATAACAGCATGGCTCTGTAGAAAAAGAGTACAGGTGCTAAACTGACCTGTCTGCAATCACTGACCTGTCACCCCCACCTGTCACTAAAAAACATTTGGTGCATTATGAAATAAAAAAGAACTGAACTGTTGTGCAGCTGAAATCCTACTTTGAACAACAATGGAAAAACACTTCACTTAAAACAACTACAGCAGTTGGTCACCTCGGTTCGCGAACACTTACAGAGTGTTGTTAAAAGAAGAGGTGATCTAATACAGTGGTGATAAATACGAGCATGTCCCAACTTTTTTGTTGTGTTGCTGGCATCAAATTCAAAATGGTAACATATATTTCAAAAAACAATAAAATGTCTATATTTGATATGTTGTCTTTGTTCTATGTCCAATTTAAAAAGTGTTTTACATCATTTGCACATCATTGCATTCTGTTTTGTTTGCATTTTGCAGAGCTACTAACAACGTTGTATGTTCAGCAGCAATATTTGCAGCAAGCCTTCTGCCTCTAAAATATAAGAAACAGGTCAAGAACTGTTGAGGTCAACAGTTTTGCTGCACAAATAGCACATTTTTTGCTTCTACCTGTGAGAAATGAATGGAATTTCTGCAGCACTCTGTAAGCAGTACATTTAAATACTCGAATTAAGGCTTCTAGAGGATAAAGAGATCATTCGCAACAAATTAAACATTTGATTTGTCATGACACATAAATTGTTGGGACTGTTGCAAATGTTTGTAAACTGCTGGCACATGCTTTCGTGTGGGTTTAAATTGACCCTGTTACAGATAGCTGAGGTGAAGCTATTTTAGGGTCAAGGAGTTGGCATTGAAGAAGTCATATAAATCCCCCGGCAGCTCTCTTAGAGAGTTTGTAGCACCAGGCTCTATACGGCTAGACATAGCTGAGACACTGAATAGCTTCCAGACGTCTCAGGATGGCGTGGCTTTTTTGTTCCTGTGTATTTGCTGCAGTAATCTTTATGATGCTTTATCTGAAGAGGAAAATGTGTGGGTTTCTGACACATGATAGAAGCCCTCCCAGCCTTCCTTCGCTCCCTGTTATCGGGAGCCTTCTGAATCTAAAGAGTGACAGCCCTCCACACATTTTCTTTCAGCAGCTGCAGAAGAAATACGGAGATGTATATTCGCTCATGATGGGCTCCCATAAAGTTGTCATTGTCAACGATCATCACCATGCAAAAGAGGTCCTGCTTAAGAAAGGGAAAACATTTGCAGGGAGACCACGGACTGTAAGTAGACCTCATCAGTCTGAGTTAATAGATTAAATGAAGGCTCCTAAAAAGGATCTTTGTAATAATGGAATAGAAGAATCACTTCTGGTTCCTTAAACAATCTTTCAGTTGATGTGTCATGGAAATCAGATGTTTGAATGTGAATAATCCTCTGCATTTTTTAAGGTTCTATACAAGATAAAGGTATTTTCTCAAGCCAAGAACCATTTAGGAACCTTTATTTTCAAGAGTGTAGGAAAAGGGTTCTTAGTTCTGCTGCTGAACACAGTGGTTTCACTCTGTTTTAGGTTACTACAGACATCTTAACACGAAATGGGAAAGACATAGCATTTGCTGACTACAGTGCCACATGGAGGTTCCATCGGAAAATCGTGCACGGAGCCCTTTGCATGTTCGGAGAGGGAACAACATCTATCGAGAAAATAAGTAATTATGAAACACTTTGCATAGTTAACCTCAGCCAGGTTTCCTTAAAGCATCTCACAGCACAGATCATGTTTAAATGGTAAAGTTGAAATCACACAGTCATCATCTCTCTCCACTCTACTCTTTGTGTTCTCCACTCCTTTCTTCTGCACAGTTTGCAGAGAGGTGAGCTCTATGTGTGAGATTCTGACTGATTTGCAGACCTCTGCGGTGGACTTGGCCCCTGAATTGACCCGTGCAGTCACTAACGTGGTGTGTGCCCTGTGCTTCAGCTCCTCATACAATCGTGGGGATCCTGAGTTTGAAGCTATGCTCCAGTACAGCAAGGGCATTGTAGATACAGTTGCCAAGGACAGTTTGGTGGACATTTTTCCATGGCTGCAGGTGAAGACCTACACCATAGATTACATATCAGGGGTGTAAATCACAGACCTCAGTTCAGTGCTGTCACCTCATTTCATCACATATTTGATTATTTTTTGTGCAGACTAGTAAGTACTGGAATATGTTCAATGAATACAATGAACTAAGCTTTTGGTGTTGTAAAATATCCAGCACACACACACACACACACACACACACACACACACACACACACACATATATATATATATATATATATATCTTTTAAACCAATATTTGTTTTGGTCTCAAGGTCTGAAGACATCAAAACTAGGAGGGGGAAAACACCTGGTACTAGAACTATAGAATCACATATACCTCCGCTTAAAAAAAAAAAAACTTACATTGAAAAATTGATACAAATGGATATACAGCATTTTGGAATGAACAAAGGAAAAAAAGCCTGTGTAAGAGGAGAAACAAAACAAAACATGAAGAAGGAAGAAAAATAAAAGTGTAATAAAAAATTCTAAAAATAAATATTTATTTCAAAAATCAAATAACAATAAAGAAATGCATATAAAACATATAATAATAATGAAATGATGCAACAAGAACATGTAGTACATATTAATACATCTAAAATAAACAAATTAAGGTAAATATTTTTTCATACATAATACTAGCTGCTTCTTAAACTTCTAACTGATAGTTGTCTTGTTTTGTGAAATGGGGTTCCTCAGTTTAGGAGCCTTTTTACACTAAATGTAAGCTCACCATTTTTGTTTTTTCTTTATTATTTATTTTTCAGTCATTATTATTGTCATAAATCACAAATCACTGATGCATTTTACACTCTTATTACATATACAGTTCACTTAACAGTAGAATCTGTATACACTACCTCCTGCTTTCTCCCCAGATGTTTCCAAACGAAGACCTCAGAATTCTAAAGCAATGTGTGTCCATCAGAGACAAGCTGCTTCAAAAGAAGTATGAGGAGCATAAGGTGAAATGTTCGCTCTTCTTATTTACATGTCTTTAAATGCATTGCTCATTAACCTACTTCATTATTCACTGTAGCTTATAGGTGTAGATGTGTCTCCCTCTGCAGGCAGATTACAGTGATAACGTCCAGCGGGACCTGTTGGATGCTCTGCTGCGCGCCAAATGCAGCTCAGAGCATAACACCACCAGCACTCATGACGTTGGTCTTACTGATGATCATCTGCTGATGACTGTAGGGGATATTTTTGGAGCTGGAGTAGAGACCACAACCACTGTCCTGAAGTGGTCCATAATTTACCTCATACATCATCCCCAGGTCCAGTAAATTATGGCTGTAATTATAAAATTATGACTATAAATGCACAGCATTGTTCAAGCACCTGTAGTACTACATACAACAGCCTGTATGCACTGGGGACACCACATACATCAGTGCAGAAGGGAAGAGAACAGTCGGTCACTTCTTTCTCCTGAATTCTAGGTTCAGAAAAAGATTCAAGAGGAGTTGGACAGTAAGATTGGAAGGGACAGGCACCCACTGCTTAGCGACAGAGGAAATCTGCCCTACCTTGAGGCCACAATCAGAGAGGTGCTCCGAATCCGGCCAGTCTCTCCACTCCTTATCCCTCATGTTGCTCTCTCAGACTGCAGGTAATTCCAGACCACGTTGTACTTGCATTAGGAACCATATCATGGGAAAAAAAATATTTCCTTCAATTTTTGGAATAAAAGGGTTTGAAGCAAGTAAATATGATTAAAGTTTCAAAACGTACCATTCTCTCTCCCAGTCTGTACAGTCCATCTATGCCAACCATACTGCAAAAATAGACTGTTTTAAATTCATTGTTTCTGTGATTTGAACTTATTTACATATATCCACCTATTTAACCTAGGGCAGTTTAGCCCCACCCACTCACATTTAACTTCTTTTTTTTTTTTAAATGAGGCACAATACAGACAATAAGAACAGAACTCATTTGCATATATGATTTTCAAAGGCACAATAACAAAAACAGTCCGTGTAAGCAATGAAGAGATTTAAAAATGGTCATGTACAATGAATAATGACCTTTGTTTGGTACCTAAAGCTACATTATAAGCCTAATACAATACAAGATAAATGTAGCATATGGGGCCTTCAGAACACTGTAGTGAAGCTTTGCAGACAAAAATATATGCTTCTGTTTTATCTGTTGTTTTGCAGTATAGGAGAGTACACTGTACAGAAAGGCACACGAATCGTCATTAACCTGTGGTCCTTGCATCATGATGAAAAAGAATGGAAAAACCCTGAACAGTTTGAGCCAGGTAATAAATAAATAAATGCTAAACGTTTCACTAATAAATACAGAATCATGCACAACAGCACTATTTCTGACAATGCTTCTGAAGGTACATGGTTATGATAACATAAGGTGTAATAAAGGCAGTAAATTTTCTTGAGCAGAACGTTTCCTGGATGAGGAAAGGAATGGTCCGTGTTACCCATCGGCCAGTTACCTGCCCTTCGGAGCTGGAGTTCGCGTTTGTCTCGGTGAGGCCCTGGCCAAGATGGAGCTCTTCCTCTTCCTGTCATGGATTCTGCAGAGGTTCACTCTGGGTGTGCCCACTGGTCAGCCTCTACCAAACCTGCACGGCAAGTTTGGGGTTGTCCTTCAGCCCCAGAAATACAAGGTCAATGCCAGACTCAGGCCTGGCTGGGAAAAGAACCTAGATCTTCACCAGAACAATGAGGTCAAGTCCGTCTAACATGTATTTTTTGTCTGTTCTGCTGTAAAAATGTGTTAACGCTTTATAATTCATCTCCACTAATGAGCTGGACATAGTTTCAGAGAGATGCGTGTGGCAAAGAAAAATATGCGCCTTGTTTCTGTAATAAAAAGATAAATGTAGTCTCACTGGTTGATATATAACTAAAGTCATAAAAGCACACAATACAGTTTAAAAGCCCTTTAAAGCCTTATCTTCATGGCAAATTATAAAAAAAAACAAAACAAAAAACAGGTTTTTTTGAAGGTGCCTCAGTAGCTCAGAACTTCCCTGCATCATGATCCAATATGAGAGCTTTTCTATTCCTTTATTTATCAACAAAACCAAAAAAAAGAAAGAGTTTAATTTGGGATTAGTGTGGAGTCGTAAAGTATAATAGATTAAACAGTATGGTTGATCAAACAGCGTTTTGCCAACTCAGCACACCAGCTATACAAGGAACAGGACCGTAGCCAATGAAGCTTATTACGTCTAGACCACTAGTTTAGGGGCAGCAAAACATCTTCATTCAACTTTGTGTTGAATTCTTACCACTGTCATTGTCATTCTTCTAAAATCATAGAATGCACCCATCAGTAAATACATAAATGCAAATTAATTTGCTTTAAAAGTTTTATTCATGATGTACATTCTTTGATACTCGTTCATTTGGCTGAGGCTTTATACAAAAATGTTACCCATAGCATGGGGAAAACAAAACAAAACAAAAAACAACAACAACAAAAAAAAAAAAAACAATGCAGTTTTACTTACTTTTACTTTACTTTTAATATAGTACCACGCCTCACATCAGAGCTAAACATGAAAAAGCTATTGGCTTCTAAAGCCTTTCGTCACCTTCAAACACAAACTCACTGCATCAATTTTAAAACAGTGCAATGACACCTTATTCAGGCAAAATAAAAGAAAATCAAACAATCAATCTCATTCATATAGTAAAGAGGATTCTGATTTCTCTTTTAAACCAATAGATATTTTTGGTCTCAAGACATCAAAAGTAGGAGGGAAAACACCTGGCACTAGAACTACTGAAACATGAGAGCGCAAATCCTTCAAACTTCAAGATACTTGAAGTAGACTGTACAGCTTCAGGCACTACATAAAGCAGACAAATGAACCTATAACTCAACACCAAATGCTTCCGCAAGTATCAAGTTGCTGTACATAGGAAATACGTAAACGTGAACGTTAAACGTCCTAATGTGCCGCAGGTCTGTTAAAGTTTTGTTTTAGTTTGTTTGCAGAACCAGCATTTCCAGCAAACACTGCCCAAGCGGGATCCTACGGTATCTGGTGACTGCTGTTTGTTTAAGAGAATCCTCCATTTACAGACACCCTAGCCTGGCACTATCTCTGGGGCCAATGGCCCATCTGTGCCCTTTGAACTGAAGACTATCTAAATGTCCTGTATTGCTGGAAGCCTTACTGATAATTCACACCAAAAGGTCAAATAAACACACGACCCCAATGAAGAAGGAACTCCAAATCACTTCTCCATCTCTGCACCTATCTCTCTCACTAACTGACACACACGCATGCGCACGCGCACACGCACAGACAGACAGACAGACAGACAGACACACACACACACCAACCACAGTGTAGGAATGCAGTGGAGCAGCTTTGAGCAGTCTCTATTGCCACAGTAGAACAAAAACAGGCTGATCCTCATTACCTTTAAATCTTAAAATTATCTTTAAAAAGCAAACAGTACTTCAGAGCATATGCACCGAAGACACTATGGATGACAACACGGGGTGGGGGAAGACATTTGGAACCATAAAGAATTCTCTCTCTGAAAAAGTTCTCACTGGAACCGAATTATTTTGCACATTGTCTGCGTATAAAATGCTCTTTACAGCACTCTGTCTCTGTAAAAATCATGTTCATCAATAACAAACTGAATACATATTTCACTTGTTAGTCAGACAAAATGTGTCATAACGTTAACAAACAGGTACCATGAAACTTTCCAAGCTGCTTCTGTTGCCATACAGTGTCAGTGTCAAAATAGAATATGGGAAAACTTAAAAAAAAAAAAACAAAAAAAAAAAAAAAGAAACGACATGAGGCTTTACAAAGTAAATCCGTGACAAATTTGATAGCCATTAGCACCTCATACACTCTGAATTCTGTAGGAGTATCCATCATACATACTGGCCTTAAACTCTTATTTACACATGAATTCTGCCATGAAACATAGAATATTCAATTAAGGCGTATGAAAGAGTGACATATGAAAGTCAACAAAGGCACCCGCTTATGCAAAGCTGTGTCATTACCAGAAAAAAATAAAAATAAAAATAAAATACAACATTTGCAGTCCTCAACTGAAGCACCCTTGCTTAATTAAGTCAGAGCTCCTTACCTTAAGGTATGCTATATGAATTTACAGATATATCAAATACACTCCTTTATTATAATAAAGCTGAGACCATGTGATGGAGAAAACATACATATGCCCACATATACAGGCAGGCACACACGCACGCACTGATAAAAGCCTGCCAAATAAAGAGACCATTTCAGTTAAATCAATCAATCTTGAAAGAAAGGAGCCATACCTTATATTTGTAAGCTAAGCATAGCACACCAGTCTACCTTTGCACCAATACAGTATATCTGATAGATTTCATTCCCTATAGGGAATGGAGGGGAAACAAAAGTGTGCTGTTCAGAAAGACTACACAGTAGCCCTAGTTCTGACGTTTGGTAGACTGCTCCAATACTGTGCCGAGGTGGCACAAAACATGTTATGTGACAAGGCAATTCTCACCCTTTTTCTTGCATTTATGAAGTGCATAATCTAGTCCCTTTGAGAGGAGTAGCACAGAAGTAATCTGAAGGCTACATTTACATCACAGGGAAAAAAGCTCAAAGGAGAATATACCTGTTTAAATATTATGCAGATCATGTTTAAAACATGTAAAGGTTTGCTGAAATAGCTGAAAAAAAAAAAACTTTCCAGTCAGACGTCTTGCCATTTAATTTTCAAGAAAAAAAAATATATTTATCTTTAACTTATGAAAAAAGTAGCTATACCTGTCTGTTTATTAAGAGAAATAATAAAATAAAACCTCCACAAAGCAGTATATCAGCAATAGTGGTAGACTGATGTATTTGGGCATTATACTGACGCCAAAAGAAATAAATATAAAATTATAAGGTGTTAGTGCAATCTCTTGCTAGATTACATCTAGAAGTCAGTTCAGCTACTTATCAGGCATGGTATATACTGCTACCAATGTTAACTCTAATTAACAGCCTGCCAAAACTGGATATTTTGTCTACCACTAGATATGACCCTCATTGGGTTCATGAAGAAATAATATTTAAATAATAATTAATGAATAATCCATTATTACAGTCACCTCTTTTAGAATTGTAAGCAATTGTTTTAGGGCAAGTAAATAAATCATTTTTCTCCGCAGCAGCTTTGACCACAGCCTCAGAAATGTCCAAAAATGTCTTTGCTGGATTCCAACGTCAATCTTTAAAAAAAAAACAAAAAAAAAACACTCCATAACATTCACGCTTCCAACACCAACGGCCAAAGCTACAGTACGGTGAGAAAGTAAAGGGAGAAAGTAGTCCTTAAAAAAAGTCACTGCTGTAGGTGGTGGTGCTTAGCTTTGGGGATCTGTATTGTTGCCATGATGAGGAGCCTCCTGTTCATTGATGGTGTGCAAATGGAGGCAGATAGGGGGTCGCTGTACAGGAGGCTCTCTGTGCTCAGGGACCCTGTCTGGGTCAGCAAAGCCCTGCTCCTCATCCACTGGCTGTTGAGGGCCATTGCTACGGGGGTTGCAGCTATCACAGAAGTCCTGCTCCCTTAACCCCTCTCTGTCCAGAAGTCCCTCAAGCTCCTTCATCTCCTCCTCCTCTTCCTCCTCATCCTCACCTGGTCCACGGTTGCACACACACACCTCAATTCCTGAGTCACCTGTAAAGCGTCTATGCCGCCCTGGAGTCCTGTCCTTGTTGTCAGGACAACTGTCCAGCTCTTGCTCTGCAGGCTTTGCGGGCTCTTTGTCACAACTGCTTTGCTTGGACATCTCAGGAGAAGTGGCTGATGCTACCTGCTGCTGTTGATTATCTGCTTCAAAGCTCAGGTAGGATTTGTGGTCATCTCCTGTCAGACAATGTGCAGCAGGGCAATGAGGTTCTTCTATACAGTCCCCGATGGAGCTGCTCTCTGATACAGGGTTTGCATGGGTGGCCTGTATCGATGGGCAAAGCTCATCTGGCTGTTCAGCACTTAGAGCATCACTGCACTGACCAGCCTGAGAGGCACTATATGGAGGAGGGGGTGTTGAGGGTCTGTTCTCCACCTCCTCATATGCAGGTAAGAGGTAGCTGGGCAGGAACCCTAAAAAGTAAGACAATAAAGTAATGAGAAAGGGAGAGAGAGGTTTGGAAAAAGTAAATATTCTACAAAAGGCCATGACTAAAATCACTCAGTATCTGGTCATTCTATTGACAATTACTGTTGACAACAAACGCTACCTTGCTTAAATCAATACTTCTTAATACTTAATACTAACCTTAATTTAACACAGTAGTAATGAATGACAGTCGGCTAGCAGAGACCACTTAGCACTATGCTATATTGCTTTTTCCTAAATGTAAGTTGGGATGCCAAGCTTCAGTAGTCATGAGACTGATCTTATGGTTCTGCACATCACATCACACCGTGGGAAAAAAAAAAAAAACATAATACAGAAGGGGGAGGAGCAAAGAAAAGCAAGTACATGTCATTGCATAAAGACAAAGCAGGTCACTCACTGAAGTAGAAAGGAAGTGAGGTGTAGTTGTGGACCTCTCTATAGGCAATGAGGTTGATTTCATGTTGACGTTGCTGTTGTTGCAGGCGATGCTTGGTGCGACGATGGTGGCACACACAACAGCAGCTTAGGATGATAATGACAGTCCAGACCAGCCAGAACCCTAAGGGGCATAACGAAATACAAATTAATAACACGGTCTATATCTCTAACAGAAAATAACAGGACTGACTTTAGGGTGTGTTAGATGGTACAGTGGAATGTAAAATTTATTTAAACTATATTTTTGAAGTTTTACATGAGTCTTAAACTTCTTAAATTATCTAATGCCGGTTAAAAGCTTTCAACCGGTGATGCACATCCAGCATCAAACAAGTGAAGAATGTCCTGAACTTTGGAACGAAATGAGATTCAAGGGTGTGAAACTTTGTCCCAAGTCAAGCACAAGCCATTTCTGGCGAATAGGTTTGACTTCTCCAAATAGAGAGGCTAAAGGAATCTGTTTACAGGAGCTGCCCCGATCGGGTTACACATGAGGCAAGTCTGTCTGGAATGGCTGCATTAGCTGCAAAGTGGGGAAAAAAAACAAAACAAAGTGCAGTCCTTGACTCAGCAGATGATATGCCATAATTACCGTAGAGATGAGATTAGTCCTCAGTTATTAAAATAGATGGTACACCAGAGTGAGTAATCTGATAAGCCTGTACCATTGCCAGTGGGCGTGAACAGTGCTGAACTACAAATATGACTGAGGGAGCCATTCACACAAAAGCAAGTACCAACATTTTACATATGACCCTCATCATTTCACACCCAGTATCAGATACAGGGTTTCTCCATTACTGCAAGTTATTTGCCAAATCAGTTTCAGTATAGGCAAAATACATAAAAAAAAAAAGCTTAGATAAATCCTGAATGGGCATTGACAAGGATCTAAAGACTGTCAATCTGCAGTCATCCAACAAATTATGCATTTATGGAAGTCAAAATACACACAAATATATTCAAGGTCATTCCTAAGCAAATGTAAAAGATAATAGATAAGACGCTTTCAAATATCCACTTTTATTAGACCCTCTGACTCCTCCCTCTGTTGAACAGTCCTACAGTATTGAGGAATTCAGAGGCAAACATACTTGGCTGGGTCACTTCCTGTTCAAACATGACCTACATCAAAACATACAGTATCTTTACCATGTCCTGCCATAGCTCTACAATACGAAAGAGGAAGGTGGGGTTACTTACACCACAGCTCATAATAGTAGCTACAGCACTGAGATTCTCCACAGCAGTGGCCCGATTCACAGATGTAGCTCTGGTTGTTCACCCCGAGACACAGGAGCTTTTTCTGCAAAACAAAACAGGGTGTGATCCCTATATTGTTCATTACTCATTAGTAGTCTTATTGCACAACGCTTGGAGGTGTTCACAAATAATTGTGTATTGTTAACAGGTACATTCTGTACCGTCCTTGAAACACTGCTGACATGTCTAGAAGTGCTCACTGGAAAGTTGGGAATTACGTAAAAGGTACAATTAAGTGGCTTTAAAACTGGGACATCATATACAAAATTAAAAGCATACACACATACCCAAAAATCATGATTATGTTGCTACAACAACAACAACAACAACAACAACAACAACAACAACAACAACAACGGATGCATCAAACATGGCCAATATCGCCACAAGTATCGTCATCATTTGGCAATTACAATAACACTGTGTGCTGCTGATCTGGATTACCTGCTGGAGGCCCAGAAGAAGAGGCATAGTGTATTCTGGAAAAAAATAGTTCAATGCTATCTCAGCTCAGAGACAGTAATATTATACACACAGCACTGAAGAGCGAAGGAAGAGACAAGAGGAAGGTCAAGCCCAAACTACGCTGCACTCGCACATGATACAGTGCGACATAAACTGCCCAGTCTGAAGGCTAGACTCGTTTTAAACACCGGTACAGCCCCCGCTGACAACATTTAGGACTCAGCTAGCTATGCCAGGGAATGCAAGTAAACAGGATGACACAGGCAAGCTGCCTCTCCCTGTCACTCACTGAGGCACTTAAACACACACAAGCCCAACAAAACCATTTTGGTTCCAACCATAAAGGGATGTTATCTACATAGCAATAAACACAATGACTGCGTACAATGGCTGGGCAAAACCAGGAAACTCAAAGACCAAGCAAAAGACTAAATTATGAATCAATGAAACTGGTACTTTCAGTTAAAAACAAGGTCACAATCACTCAGGGTAGCGCTAGAAACACTAGATACTGTCACTGCTGTACCATAATTCTGGCTGTAATTTTGGCCTTGTGCAGACTGACAGTCAAAACTGAATTTTGCCACATCCAGACTGATTTTTTTCTTGGGCAGAGAAAAATAACACATTTCAAGGTGGTTTAAAGCGTTGTTTATTATAGACGCATCTCAGTCCGGACACTCTGGCTGTTCACATCGGATTTTGCGACAATGTTGGCAAAAGAGAGATTGTCTGGAAGGAGAGATGATGCACCGCCACCTCTCCAGCATCTCCAGAACAGCTATGTGTATGTTATTACCACAGCAGCTAATGCAGTCAGGTTGATGTCTGAAAACAAAAATTAAGAACATTTTATTTCTGGAAATCTGGTTTCTGTCCCTTTCGGTGTAACTACTGAGGGCAACAAAATTTGTTTTATGAGAGCAAAACGGAATTAAAAAAGTTAACTGAAGCAGGTCCTGTCTGTAAGACACTCTTGGCACACTCGAGAAACACAGGCTCTTATAAATGTAACTACTATTTGCTCGTGATATATTTAGAACATTTGTGATACTGCATTTTAGCAGTACTGGCTAGCACTAATTCTTCATAGATTCTGGCAAGTGTGTCAGAGTCACAGATCTTTGCTTTACCAACAAACACTAGTGCAGTCACTGCTTTAAGAGCAGAAATGTGTGGAATAATCACTCGGAGAACATAAGTTTAAACACAGTCTCTTCTAGCTAGAAAGCGCAACACTATATTAATATACCTGGTCCAAATGATTAAAAGGCCTTCAGACTACATGGATACTAGAACCAGGATCCTTAGAGCATCACATGCAGGAGGTGAAATAATGGCCAGCTACAATACAAACTGAATGGAACATGTGAGTAAATACTGTTCAAATACAAACAGAAAATACAAAATATCAGCCCACATTAGATTAAAAACAAGGGCAGAAGATCAGAAAGATAAAAAGGAGACAACTGTAACAACTAATCACCGAAAATGATGTGGAATTTGGGGTTTACATTATTCCAAACACAATGCGATGTATTGCCTAAAGGGGGAAAGATTATAGTCAAGTCAAAGATTCCCACCCTTAATCCTCGGGGCAGCAGTTGACAAAAATTACATACAAAAGACTGTTTCAGTCTAACTGAGTAAAATACAGTACAATAAGTTAATTTGCCAGTTGTTAATGGGTAAGTAGCTAGCTAGTATGGTCAAATCACACTTTAGAGTGACATATGTTCTAGGACTTTTATGAGGCGATTTAGGCATACAGGCTGATAACTGACTCAATGACGTAACTGATTTGCAAGTGTGATAAGAGGGAGAAGTTACTTTGTAAAGAATCCCCTTTCACCACCTTATCTGCATTTAAAATAAATAAATAAATAAATAAATAAATAAATAAATAAAATCACTGCTGTTAAGTGGGTCTCATTTTTTCTGTTAATTCTGCTCACGCAGATACACTTAGTTACAAGTTCAGTATTTAGTTGGGAAATACAAGTTGGAGCACAAATGCAAAAATGGTAACTTTAACTTTCAGGGCCAACTGGAACAATGAAATGTATTACGTAATGGTGAAAGATCACAGAGAAGTCAAAGATTCACACCCTTAATCTGAGGGGCAGGAGCTGACAAACATTACATTACTTTTTTTTTTTTTTAAAGTTCATGACTGCGCTGATTTGGACATGTACAACTTTACTTTCATTCCCACAGGTACATATGCAAGGCCATATGTTCATATCAAGGTTTTCAGCGCTGGTCAAATCACTTTCACATCTGAACTGGAGATACTGAACCCCCTATTATGTCCTGGGTCAAAATTGATGCTTTTCATGTTTCAAACTCTCAAAGTGATGGTATGAATTTGCAAAAACAAAATCTGGTGTTTTTATGAAGTGTCTACACTATTTGGGCACAAAGATACAGCCAATCAAGAACGCAGCAGACTGAAGAAAAGCTTTTTCATTTTAATTCATTACACTTTGTAAGGTTTTACACAAACACACACATTTCATGCTTCCTCCTTGTGGGTATGTGTGTGTGCACGTGTGGTGTTTCTTTTACACACACAGACATACTGTCCACTGAAAATATTTCTCACTGTAAAGAATAATCCAGTGGCACCTCGAAATATAATCAGACTGACCACATGGCCCACAAGAACGTCAGGAAAAATAAATAAAAATAAAATCAATTTTGATCTGTAATATAAAACTTGTAAATTTAGCCATAACACAATGTCAACACAAACAAAATATGTGTGAAGTACATACATAATAGAAAGAGAAAGTCCAATTAAATATATGGCTTTTAAATCCAAAACCACAACGTAAATCCTTAAAAAGCTCCAAAAAGTACATTTGAAATAAAAATGAATTTCCTACTTTAAAGTTAATATGGTAACTATGAACAGCAAAATACAATAAAATAGGTTAAGCAGGACAGGAGGATAAAATGACCCCTCACTCTGGTTTATGAACTCCAATTAAAAACCACTGCTATTGAATGATCATATTTTTCATGGTATTCCTGCTTACTTAGATATGTTTAGTTACAAATGTGGATTTTAGTTGTTAAGTAGAGGGAGTACAAATAAATCATAAGTAACTGTATTTTTTACTTTCAGGGCTTGATGCAAACTTACAGATACACATGACAAAAGCTCAGACTGGAAGAACCTAGCCTGGTATGTGCAGAGACTTTTTTTTTGTGGCATGTTTACAAACAACCAAACATCTATTAATGTTTTTGATTAATGTACACCTCACCCTTCACTTCATTAAGTACACCTGTTCAACTGCTCATCACCGCAAAATTCTTGGCAGCAACTCAGCTCATTCAGGCATGCAGACATGATCAAGAAGACCTGCCGAAGTTCCAAACGAGAATCACAATGGGAGAGTAAAGGTGATTAAAGTGACTGTAGCATGTTTGTTGGTGCTACACACCCTGGTCTGAGTATTTCAGGAACTGCTGATCTACCATGGCTTTTTATGCACAACCAAGTTTACAGAGAACGGTCTATAAAAGAGAAACTATCCAGTGAGCAACAGTTCTCTGGGCAAAATGCCTTATTGATGCCAGAGATTGAAGAGAATGGCCAGACAAGCCAGAGAGCTCATAGAAACGTAACAGTAACTCCAATAACTACTCATTACAACCAAGGTATGCAGAAGAGTGTCTCCAAACACACAACACATCAAACCTTAAAGCAGACATCTGGATGGCAGTGCCAGTATTTGGCCTAGCATGAAAGCATGGATCCATCCTGCCTTGTATTAACGGTTCAGACTGGTGGTGCTGTAATGGTGTGGAAAATATTTTCTTGGTACACTTTGGGCCTCCTAATACCACTTGTGTATCGTTTAAACGCCATAGCACATCTGAGGATCACCGCCCATGCCTTTATGAGAACAACGTGCCCATCTGATGCCTACTTCCACCAACGTGCCATGTCACAAGGCTCAAATAATCTCAGACTGGTTTCCTGACCATGAAATGTCACCAAATCTCAAATCTTTCTAGCACCTTGCTGACCCTATGCCACAAAGAATTGAGTCAGTTATGAAGCCAAAAGGAGGTCCAACCCAGTACTAGCAAGGTGTACCTAACGCGATGGCTGGTGAGTGTATCTAGAATGGGTTCATGGAGTTTCTCCTGATGTTCTTTAGTTTTGTGTGTGTGCGCACATGTTGGTTAGACCATAGCAGACCCAACTGGAAACGGAGCAATGAGAACACCTTGTTTCTTCACACATTCTCCTGAGCAGTATAAAAGAAAGAGACAAATAACGTCTCTCAAGTTGTCTCTCAGATTTGAATACAGACCCATTCAGGCAGCATAACGGCTGGGCCTTCATTTCGATGGTGATCTCTTTTAAAAATGTCCTCTTCCCAAACTTACTTTCTACGAACACATGAAGTAATGTTTCTTCGAAATGTCCACCAACATGTCAGTATGAAAGACAACGTACTAGTACCATTTAAACGGGTCTGAATTGATGTGGCGTCGAAATCAGCTCACACAAAGAAACTCATCAGCCATAAACACCATTAAAAACACCAGCTGGCAGTAAAATGTCAGTAAGCTATAAGGAAATTTTACAGTGTTAAAAACAGCCACTACTAAACTGTCGAACATAATCAGCTTGTTCAGCTTATTTACTAATGAGACTGATACTGTTTAGACTTCCGCAGAAAGCCAAGTTTTATTGCTAGCTATGCTAACTAGCTAGCCAGCCAGCTAGCTAGGTAGCTAGGTAGCTAACTGTCTGACTCTTTGTAGTCCCAAACAAACTTTTTCCCCAAGCCATTTAGCTGTGTGGTGTTAGCGAATTCCAGTTCCCAAACTCTCCAAGTTCACGTTAACTGTATTGTCTATTTCTAGTCTCGGTTTAAGTCGCCTGCGTTACTGGTGACATTTTCATACGATGGAGTAGCTTGTTGACCAATGACAACACTGAAAAGAGTAGGAAGAGTGTCTAGCTAGCTTAGCCACTAGCTAGCTCGAACACAGTGAAGGTTAGCAGCGGTACAACAACAGCTAGCTAGCTGTTTCACTCTGCGTTTACCTCCGGCTCCACTGACGCCGAGCTGACGGGACCGACAACGGCGTTCATGAGGAGCAAACCCATTTTCAACGCTGTATAGTCGGCCTCCCACATCCCACGCTTTGTCGTAGCTGTCGATACATCTGCGGTGCGGTATGACATTTAGCTAACAAGCCAGCCAGCTTGGTTTTTATTTCTCCTGTTTTCAACTAATTAGCCAGCTAAGCTACACAACTATGGGCAAAGTAGCTGCACTTCAAAGCCCCGCCTTCTTCATACTTTGCTATTGGACAGTTCAAGCAGAAACTTCCCTGGCGTCGCTTTCGGTGCGCGTGAGCACGGGCTGCTGCAGCTGTCACTCTCGAACAGCTGCAGTGCTGTCAGCGGTGCTGGGGCTGTGCAGGGTGTGACTTCGGTAACCAAGCTTATTGCATTTGATTGCAAAGAAGTCAGGTGATCAGAAGTTAAAGGGACAGGAAATAACTTTTTAAATGACGCCATGCGTTATAGTTAAATGGCCTATAAAGGATCAGACTCTCTGTTTACACCGCATTCTGTTTGCACCATAAACAGGAATAAATGAATAACGTCACACGTTACAGTTTCTTCTTGACTCGAGGGCATTAATGTCACATTGGTATCATATTGCTTACCGATACTTTGCTTATGTATGTTTTTTTTCTCCATGTTATTGTTATTATTGTGAATTTTGAACTTTTGAATTTCCTTACTGTGAACAGACATTTCCACTATAATGAATCCTGAAAGTCAGCACATTTATAATACTGAATGTGTTGAAAACTGTTTATAATAACAGTAATATCACGTGTGTGCCATGTGCTAAATAAGTTAGAATAAAGAATATATATGTTTTTATTTATTTATTTGTTTATTTATTACTTTTTAAAGCAAACACTTTGGGGGAAAGCCCATACAAATGTATGGAAATTCATGTATTACACTTACAATGTAAATATTTATTTTAGAATATAGACTATATGAATATATTAATTTCATAAAGGAAAACTTTAAAATAAAATTACCATGGCTACATCTGCTGTACTCCTTTACAGTAGCAGGGTCGCAGTAATCTCTAGCAAGAGGTTTAAAGACTAGGAAAACCACCTCTGATGATGTATCTTGAAGATGGAAGGAACTGCAGAAAACTCCTGAAAATTACGTCTGTATTTATTTGCCTCTACATCAGTGACTATGCTGTGAATGAGGATGACTATTTGACACATACACAGTATATATACAAACCGTGAATTGTGTCAACTGTTGGGCCAGTGGATGCACTACAGTGTATTACATTACCTGACAAATAAGATGTAAAATGCTAGATTTAGGCCAGAATGTGCCTTTAACGAGCATTTTTTATGGAAGCATATTCATTCTAATGGAATATGTAGCTCATGTGGTAAACAAGTGAACATAAATAATTCCATGGCATAATCAGTTAACATTGATCACAATACCTTAGAATGTATTCTAAGTATTGGACAGAGAACGTCTCTTATTCAGACAGATCCCCGTGACCTCTGTGCAAGTGCACATGTTTGTTTTGCTTTGGGGATGCAGAAGTTATGGAGATATGTATAGAAAATAACAAAATGTGTGGAATAATCATTTATTACACTTACAATGTAAATATTTGTTTTAATATATATGACTATTGCTACATCTTTGTCTACTCCTGTTTAAGATACTCCAGTATCTGAAAGGTGGGAGGAGCTATTGAAAACCTACTGGCATTTTTGGTTGGATACTCGAAGGCAGGTTATTTGAAATATATTTTCTAGCCTGATAACTAGTAGTACTAGGAAGTACTAAGAAGGTGAATATTTTGTCTGTATGTATTAGCTATGCTAGGATTCCCAGTGGCTGTATGACATAAATATATGCAAAATATACAAAATCCTGTGTTCTGTCAACTTATAATACTAATAGGTGCAATACTGTATATTAGATTGTATGATGTAAAATAAGGTGTACATTTTAGATTTAAATGCTAGTTTTAGGCAAGAATGTCCACATTTTTTCTTTTTGGATGAAAAATGAAATAATGAAAAATGAAATTAATATAATAATCAGTTCACACTGAATGAAGTTTTGTGTGCTTGATCACAGTTTTGTATGGTGTATTTTTAGGTGTTGGAATAAGAACATCTCTTATTCGATCTCTGTACATGTTTTATGGAAAATGTTATTTTGACAGATGGGCTCACACCCACTCAGATTCCCAAGATGTATCCTTCTTTCCATTTCTGGACTCCTGCTCCTTAGGTGAGGCCCTTTGAACCTTTCAGCTGAGTTAAAAGGAACAAAAGCAAACAAATCGCATTGTTCTTTCAGGAATTTTTCTTGTTCAATGCCTTTCATTTCTTCCTTTTTTAGGCACTTCTCTCATTCAGAACAGAGAAGTCAATGGATTCTTACATCCCGGCTTGACAAGTTAGGAGGATACAAGCTAATCCCCTTAATCTGTCTATTCTCCCGTGCAGTGCCAAAGGGGGAGTGGGACCTGGCGCAAGTAATCCTATAGAAAAAACAATAGGATTAGTCCCTGACTCTTGGAGTGACAATCAGGTATCTACTGACTGATTTGCAAAGTAGGCTCGAGTTTCTTCAAATTTGCTTTTTTTCCCCCTCCTCTGGGTAAAGGGTGCCTTTCACTAAGTGCTGGTGGGATTCCATGAGGAGAAATGCTGGAGGTCTGTATGAAAGGCATGTATTCTTCAGGTCCAGTGCCGGCAGATGACTGACAGGTCCTTGCCTTCTCCCACAGCAGAGAAGGTGGAGAGGTTGGGGAACATGGTGGGCTCAGGCTGGCCCCACCTCTTTACCCTCTGGTTCAACCCTATTATAATTCGAACCGCATTGCCTCTAAAGAGGGGACTTTGACAGGCAGATCAAACTGCTTTGCTTTTTTTTGCATAGCAAATGAAGTTGGTTGAAAGGGCTAGAAAATTAAGAGAGATTAAAAATGCACGGATGTGTTGTGCCCTTCTTTCCTATTTTCAGTTATTCCTTTTAGATCCCTTGATAATAACAAACATTGGGTTTTGTTTAGAAATGAATTTCTAGGAGCATGAGTTTGTATACATTAGCATATAGACGGAGTTGTAAAGTAATACATATGAATGAAAACCTATAAGCAAGTTTAACTGACTTTCAATATGCAGTAAAGGTTCATTATGAACTAAAATACACATTCTTATTATTACCATCTCAAGTTGAGATAAATGGTTAACTATAAATAAATACAGCCATTTAAATGCAGTTATGAGGTACAAACAGCTGTATAACAGTAAAACTACCTTTCTGTTGGTTGATCAGAGGCTCATATACTTAGATATACCTGGAGATGGAAGTTCTGCAAGGTTTCCCTCTGACCTTTAGATGGCACTATTGGTGTAAAATTACCACTAAGTCCTCTGAGACGCTTGAGTGGGCTGAGGCCTATTCCTGATTGTGTGATTAGCCTCAGTGACACCTGATACTTGACCACAAGCTAATGCGGCTCGGGAAGGGCATCATCCTGTAGGAAACAGGGGTCACCTGCTCTGAAAAGGAACTCCCTGATTCCATTTAAGTCCAGTGAACTTGGCCAAGCAAAACATGGTCTTACTTTTAACTTATACTCACGTTACACTCTCAGTCTTCTTTGTGGTTGAGGAGAAGTGCAGGTGAAAGCAGGTGAACAATGTGTGAAATGGGGTAGGCTCGTTTAACTCTGGCTTCCAGATTCAGGAGGGAAATTTATGAAACGCCATCACAATTCATGAGGTTTTCTGAAAAATACTTAAATCTGTGCTGGTGCATACCCTTTACTCATAGTGCTACATTTATTCTGTTATCATCTGAAAGTAAAACCAGAGCAGGACTGCATCTGCTCGTGTTCCCACCCTTGTGAGGTATAACATAACATGAAGGATAGTGTTTCACCTGCTAAATACTTTGTTCTGTCTTCCCACTATTCTTCCAACATCTGCCAGCAGAATCACAGTGTAATTAAAGCGTTGAAGATTCAGGCCAGCACTCAGACCAGATGCATCATTACCTTCGTCACGTTGTATTTTGTTTTCCAAATTTATGGAGCGGTCTCTGCTCAGGTCACTCTCGGTGGTTTCCCCTCTTTACTCTTAACATTGTTGTGATGCTAGAGCATGTGTCCAGCCCAGGAACAGATGCTTTACAAACAAACAAAACAACCGGAGCTATGAATTAAAACAAATTAGATCAAAACGTCCTCAGGATTTAGTTTACGACTAGCAGTGTATTCCTCTCCATCCTGTTGTTTCCCGCACATTAGCATTGAATAGAACACACTGGAGTATTTGTGAAGTCTTGGTGCAAGTAGGGTTATGCTGGTGGTTGTCAAACTCTAAGCTTAGCTTACATTGTCAACAGTATGTGTGATGTCTACAATTTTTGAGTTATCTGTTGGGTGGCCTTTATCACTGGTCAGTAAGCTCTCATTTCTTTCTTTTTTACTGTCAGTGAAGCTGTTATGCATGCATAGACTATTGCTGTCTAAGAAACATTCTGATTTATGTACTCAAACAGAAGGCAACTAAATGAAGAGAGCAAACAAAATGTTATAAAATTGCCAGTTTATTAAACACAGCTACAACCCTGTTTCTATAAAAGGCTGGGATGCTGTCTAAAACGTAAATCAAAATAGAATGGCACATATAAAAATTCAGAACACATTTAAAAAGCACAACACATTAAAAAATGACACATGGCAAAAAAAAAAAAAAGACTGGTAAAACGGTGTAATGGCTAAAATTCACCTGATGGAACATCTCACACCTAATAAGGTTAACTGGCAACAGGTCATTTACATAATCTGATGAATCTGATGAAATCTTGGTATGCAAGGGACAAGTCTACAAACAGTTCTGTAATGAAAATCACTAAATGGGCTCAGAAACGCTTCTGAAAACCGTCGTCTATGAACAGAAGTTGTTGTATCCACGTGCAAGTGCAAGTTAAAACTGTATCATGCAAAGAAGAAACCATATGTAAACAGGATCCAGAAGTGCCACCGCCTTCTTTGGGCCAAAGCTCATCTAAGGTGGACTAAGGTGAAGTGGAAAAGTGTTTTGTCGTCTAAAAATTGGGAAATCATAGATGCCATCCTCCTGGCTAAAGAGAGGAGGGACCTTCTGGCTTGTTGTCAGCGTACAGTTCAAAAGCCAGCATCCATGATCACGTAGGCCACATTAGTGCACGTGGTGTAAGTGACCTGCACATCTTTAAAGGCACCATTAATGCTAAATGATTTATACAGGTTTTGGAGCAACATATGCTGCCAGCAGCTGAAATTCTACAGTACATTTCACTTTCAAAACTACAGCAACTGGTCTCCTCAGTTCCCCAGTGCTTACATCAGATGCAACACAGTGGTAATCATGAACCTGTCCCAACTTTTTTGAAATGTGTTGCTGGCATTAATTAATATCGTTTTTTGGGAAAGTCCTCCGTAGTTCCTTCATTTTGGCTTTAGGTTAAATTATATAGCTAATTAAACTTTTTTGCAACAATTAATTATTGGCTGTAGAATGCCAATTGTGCGTGGGATCTTTTTGTTAAAGGATTGAATCAAGGATTGAATTTTCACAATTGCAAAAAGTCTCAGCCAATAAACTCAAGTCTCAAGATCAGTCCTTGAGGGTTGGTAACATGAGATATACGTTGTAAAATCGGCAAAGAGTGTAGATTCAAGGTATCTGTGACTAAGAAATGGGTTGTGTAGCCTAAACCCTTACTTTAAGCAAAAATATGGCTGCATCTTTGATTTATAGTAAAATGATAAGCCTCTAAAGTAAGAAACCTGACCACTCACAAATCAGTATAGATGCTCACTAACAAAACATAATGAATTTTCACATTAAATTAAAAGACTACTTTCCTTATAAATACACTTTAGAAAAAGTGTTAGCTTTTAAAAAACTACTTGTAGCTTTTTAGTGTAGCTACTGCCCGCTGTCTGTGACTATGTGCATATGCAAGAGTGTGAATGTTCTGTCTGTGTGCACGATGGTCCATAGGTGTGTCATGTGATCCCTTTTTCTACAAGGTGCCCCCAGACACTCTCATACCCCTTGAACCCAGAGGACTCTATGACAGCATTCTCTAATTCCATCAGTTCCCCTGAAGACCAGCAGCTAGTTACCCACAATTCTTTATGAGACTTAAATCTAATCTTGTCTGAGTGTACACGTGATTAGGCTACTTCACATCTATCCTTGCACCAACATCTGGAAGCTGCACATTTCAGTTTACGTCATTGCTGGATGAACCTTCGCTGAAACCAGTGAATTTCAGGACTGATCAACCTTAACACCCTTCCAGTAACATGAGTAACATGGATCCGTGTGTCATCTGATCCAAAACAGACCCCCATTTTAAAGCGAATGCTTTTAGGTGCCATTTGGGTCACATATACTGTAGTTAACACTGTGGCCCATTCCCATCAGCTTCATTTTATCTTGAACAAAAGGCTGATTCAGCTTCACTTACATAGGGGGGCGGTTTACCACAAAGGTCGGAGGAGATATAAATATGGACAGGTGGGACAAGACAGGAAAGTGGAGAGGTCAGAAGGGCAGTTGTGGTTGAGCAGTACTGTGGAAAGGAGGGAAAAGGTGAGAGCAGAAGAGACACCAGAAGCAAAAAGTTGATGTCTCAAGTCAGCACACCAGGTGAACGGGAATTGCACCGAAATTTGTGAAGTGAAAATTGTCACTGAAGCAATAGATTACAGTGGATGGCTAATATATGCTGCGGTATGCACAAAAGAATGTCATTTTGCGTAAGTGCCCATTTCCATCTCAGCCCAAAAGTATAGGATTATTATTTATTTAACTGACCACTGTTTTGGGTCCCGAGTGGCTATATTTCTTGCATGACTGTACAATCTCTGCACGGACGTGTAGACATTCCTTTTATCCTCAATGGCAAACTCAGCTAATGGATTGTCCCACATTGAATGTGATCTAATTTATTCCATCATTGACCATAAATCACACACCTCACCCCAATATTCTCAGCACTTAGCATCCTTGTGTGCTTTTACTATTCTGTGTCCCAGCTGAGTGCAATGTAAGTGTACAACAGCATGTTAAAGTTATTAAAATGCTGTTGAACACATTGATTACTAGCACAAAAATGATGCTTTATGACAGTTATAAATAATACAGGATTGTTTTATTTTCCTTCTCCTGCATTTGCTACCCATGTCACAGGACCTAAATCCCAGCAGAGCACCCATTAGATACCAGTACCAGTGAGTGGATTTTGTTTTGTCACCACGTTATGAACCGTGTGGATTTTTCCATGACATGAGATTTAAAATACTGCATTTCTTTGAAACGTTAATGTTATTTTAGTCGGCATGTGACTCTTATGATTGAAATCTTGTGCTGAACCCTAAGAAAGAAAAGAAACGTGACGACAGTGTTAACATACAACACCTCTCCGACGTGATCCTCTGTCATAGTCAAATCCAGGGGGCTTTAACATCAGAGCGATGAGACATTTGTTTTGGGATGGCCTATGGATTAGCCATGTCAGCACAGGCCCTTGCTTACTGGTCAGACACTTGCATGCTGTAAAACGGCACATTTAGTGCACAGCAAGAGCAAACGACCCGTTTGCACTTACCTCTCTCTCACTCCCTCCGGCAGATGTCTATGCTCCGACATCACGACCACCATGGATCTCATGGCCACCCACAGCCAATAAGCCCTCACCTTCCATTTCACCAAAACCTAAACTCTACAGTCTCTATCTTTTCTGATGTGTGAATTAGTTTTTAAGTGAGGAAACCTTCAGCACACAACTGAATAAGCAGCGCGTAGAAGAAGTTATGTCCTCTTAGTGATTCGTCTACTGGCAAGACACAACAGCAAGAATCATTTCCTTTGAGCCTCAGGCTTCAAAATATACACATTACAACCCATCAGAACCCTGTATCAGCAGCAGCAGATTAAGTAAGCAAGTGTTCTCTAATAACTTTATTAAACTGATTTCTGATTATTGCGTTCAATCTGCATTCACATAGCAGGATGTAATAGACTAATATCATGATATTTGTTTAGTGAAACCAAAATGGGTTACAGTGTAGTCTTGTGTGAATTGCCTGAAGTGGTAGTGCGTTGATTGGTTTGCAAAAATGCACAAAGCTTTCCTGTATGATAGCGCTGCTGTACACTGTTGGATGCCAGCTACAGGCTGGAAACCACTGACTTGGACAGTTCTACCTGAGTTAATTCAAACTGTGGTCCCACAGTACCAAAAAAAAAAAGTAATCAGCTCTGAGGTATTTACAAGGATTATGTTATGATCTGTTGATCTGTGTAAACCCAAGGAATTAACAGAGACAGAAATAAGCTAAATATAAACAAAGTCATCCTTTTCTATTAGGGTGTATATAACAAGTTTTAGCCCAGGACCCTTATTTTAAACACACCCCTGCATTTTAGAGCAGAACGTGAGACTGCATCCAAGTCCCTCATGGTGAGCAGTTTGAAGTAAAAGTGTCCTAAACGTCTGAAACCGGTCATTACTGAAACATTGAGAAAGTGGTAAGTTTGTTTTGGCATTGACAAAATGTAATGTTCTATCATTTAGTTTAAAAAACACAATCAAGGCATAAAATCACTCAACCAAAAGGGGTTCAGAATCATATCCAAGTCAGTTAAAGTCTGCAAAATGTTTATATTCTGACTTTAAAACTAATTTGGTAGAGGGATCCTTAGGATCCTTATTACCTGAAATCTTTATTTGTCAAATGATGCAAATATATACTGCAATATTCATACTTCTAAAGTATCATTCCACAATAAACAATTACTGAATAAAAAAAACCCTGCAGCTTCACAATGCCTTATGACTGCCTAGAAGAAGACCCGGAAACCACAAAGCCAAGCCAAAGCCATCTAATTGACTCATTGTTGAAAAAATATACATTTCAAACACAATAGGAAGAAAAGGAGCATGTTATCATACTGTATATGTTTCAGCATAAATCCCCACAGGACATTCTGGCAGCTCTGAGCAGTGTTTGTTTTAAGAAGTCCCACAGGTCGCTGGCAATGTGTTAAGTCCGTTAAGACTCAGGCCACAGAAGGTCGTGAACCCTGCTCCCTCCAGTCCCTCTCACCAGCTAGTGACACAGATAGCTGGAAAAATGACAACTATCTGCCATGCCGATGCAAGGCAACAAGAGGTACAGATGTTTTTGATGGGATTCCAGATATGTCTACTTGGAATCTCTTGGAAAGACCTGCTTCTAGAGCTGTTGGAGGTGCATAATGTAGGTTTAAAACCAAAAGTGCTTGAGAGTTGTTCTATCTCCTGTGCCTGGGTCCTGAAGTTCTAAAGTCCAGTGCGTAGAGGGCTGAGGCCAGGGCAGCATACAGGTGGGTGGCATTGAAGCACAGGCTGTAAACTGGACTGCTGGTGGTGGAGGTGAGCTGGAACATCTGGAGTATCATTCACACACAGATAAGCACAAAATACATTTTAGGAGACAAATTCAAACTGAGTAGAAATATACGTTTTTAGCACACTCATACTCTTACCTGCAAACAGCGAGTTTGCCTTTTGTCCCACAGGCGCACCACTCCGTAATAGGAGGAGCCACTGGCGATCATGTGATTCTTATCGGTCTTGATACAGTAAAGTGCACTGTCATGGGGCTCCTCCCACTCCATCACACACTTTCTGTCAAGGAGAAAAAAAAAGTATGCTTAAAATTCACCTAAATTCTCAGCAATCCAAAATCATAAAATGTGTCATTAAATCGACATAAAAGCATGGCTTAATCTGCAATGGCTAAGCAAACAAAATGCTGGAACAGTACTCATCCTGTCAGTACAGCACACATCACACTTCTTTTCCAGTTCCTTAGCCAAGAGCCAAAGCCACTGTGGCTGGCTCTCAGTGTAGCTTAAAGACAAGTGTCTTATTTGAACTGGCAAAGATGAAACCTCATTACTTGTTTACGGAAAGGGTCTTTTTTGTTTTAATGAAGGCTCAGAATAGAAGTGGGAAGGTTAAGGGAATATCTGCATGTGTGTTAGGCCAATAAAGATCAATGCTCCATTAATGGTGGCAATGAATAAATCATGGGGAGGGAGTGTGGCTGGGGTGTGCGGCAGACATCAGGGCAGCAGGAGCACATGGGAGATGTCTGGACTCACTCTCTGAGGGGCGTGTGTGCATCATGCGCACAGACTCAGATACACACTCTTAACAATCAATTCTGACACCTCCCATCTCTTACTGGCAGGATGTAAACAAATATGAACTTGGCATAGTTTCAAGAATGAGTATAAAAAGGAAGCCTAATAAAAGCTTTGGCATTTAACACAGACTGACGTACTGACTCCCTCTTCCTAATTAGAAAATAGCTAAAAGTAAAAAGCATGGAGAATGAGAACGTATGAGCAGTAATGAGGAGGTTTCGAACTAGGAGTAGAAAGTGCCGGGAAAAAGGCCTCAATTAGTGTAATAACAGTGACAACACATTATGTTGTTCATTTCACACTGGCGCCTGTCATTAGCAATTAACACGAGTAATTTTTAACTATCCTCTTTAGACTGATGAGATGACGACCCACTCTGAGTAGGGACTGACCACATATTGCCCCCTGACTGGTCACACTGTGAATTATTGATATCTTAAGAGGGGACATTTGCCCCTCCCCAAACTCTCCAGGGCCCTCTTTCAATCACCTCTGATTTGTGTTACTTGACTGCCCATATACGATTGTGTGGGCCCCCCTCCCCACCCCCCCGAAGTCTGACACAGGGGCCCAGTCTGCCTCACAAGCAGCTCACTGATCCCCACAGCTCACCCCGTTGCCCTGGAGATGCACAGCGCCACATCAATATGGCCACCGACTGTTGCAGGCTTGGGTGGGTCAGAGTCCTACAGCGAGAGTCCCTCTCAAAGAGGGGGTCCCTTTCAGTCACCCACAGGAACAATTGTGTCCACAGAGCCAAGAGGAGACTCAGGCCTGGCTCCTTTTTTGTCTAAATGGTGCTCTATGCACAGGAGGGCTTATTAGATTAACTGAGAACACTAATCTTCCTCACAGGCTCTCAGAGAGAGACCCACTAACTAACTTTATTACTCTCTGCGGACAAACCTAGTTCTTCTGACAGCACAGGGCACTGCAAGTCCAATTTGACCTGTGCAGCAGCCATGCAGTATTGTTACCGTTTAAGGTCAGCTAATAAGGAGACACGGCCAGCAGACAGCTGCAGATATGGGTGTTGCAGTCAGGACTCATAAGCAAATCAATATAGAGGAATGCTCCAGCATATTGCATTCTAATAATTTCTTTGTATTTGTAAATCACAATACACCAATGAAGCACCTGCCCTTTAGTATCTATTATAAGTGTCTCTCAATTCATACCTTTTTTCTGTTCTTTCCTAAGTACAGGGATATATTCTCAATTGTCCCTGTTAATCAATGGTATATACAGTGAGATTAGATAGAAAAACATTGGAGTATTCCTTTCAGACAAGGGAGATTCCCTTCCCCTCTCAACACACAAACCTAGAGCAGACACGCAGATCCCAGTAGCGGATAAAGGTGTCATATCCACAGGTGAGGAGTTGGAAGGGAGACTCATAGACAATATCCAACACACCTGCACCTCTGCGGAACTCTGAGCCAAGACACGACACCAGGTGACACCTGGGAGAGAGGGAGGAGAAGAAAAAGCATGAAACGTTATAGACTATTGCTTGTCAAACATCATGAAAGAAAGCTACATCAAAAAATTACAGGGGGGGAAGCTTCAAAGTGGACACACTGGAGTCAATCCCCAAAACAAGTTGTTAGAAAAAAAAATGATTTCAAACAGGAGAGGTTACTTTACATCTCCGCATTTGTTCAACGTGTCTGATTCACGCTTAAGGTTGTCTCAAGTTCTTATGTCTCAGTTAACACATTAGTGTGGACCAATTCATTGGTTGTCATTTTGGATCAAATGCCTTCATTTGCCCACTTAATCTCTCATTACCTCTAAATCCCACTACATTCCCATATTCCCAACATCCATAGACCACACAAAGGATAAATTAAGTCTTAGGAGATGGAGGGAAAAAAGTAAACATCAAGCTGAAAGGCCTGAGAAAGCAGATTAGGAGTGGCGCTAGCCTCTCTTCTTAAATGTGTATGGGAGAAAAAAAAGGAGGAGAAAGAAGAGAAGGATCGAGGAGCAGAAAGAGCGATAGAGAAAGGGGGGTGGGGGTTGTGGTGGTGGGGTGCCTGTGTTAGCACCACGCTCCTATGATCACAGGCTGAGCAGGCCTGCTGCGCCCTTCTCGCCCCCAGCCCACACTGCAGAAACCAGATTATTGTAGAATAACAATTTCATTGTTGCCGTTTAATTCCCTCCATGACCGTGACTGTGTGCGACTTGTGGACCTTTGATACCTGGTCCCTAGCAACTATTTAGAGGAGCCCAATGGCCATAGCGACCGCCCCCCACGTTTGGGGTCTCCTGTGAGCTTGTTCGCCAAGGGCAGACTGGTAATCCCCAACCTTCGCTCTGGGGGGACAGGGGGGGTCTTATTAGACCTAGACTCTTTAAAAGATAGGCCTCCAGAAACTAAAGGCAAAACCCCGGTGGGCCTAAAGATAAACTGCCCCCTCGGCCCATGGGTGTCTGTGGTGAGCAAGAACCCATCATTTACCCCTTACTGCTAAAACAGCAGCTTATCAACTACCTAGAACTGTAGCTAGAGCCCTGGACAATGGAAACAGCCAGCAGATGCTGTGAAAAACAATGTACACTTCTCATTACAGTAATTCACATTGCATGGTTTTATGAACTGCTTAAAGAAAATGTGTAAACTCAGGTCAATACGGCGCATCCGGTGTCTGCCTGGCCCTCTGCAAATGTCAAAGCGTGAAGCGAGAAAAACAAGCGTCGTAAAAGAAGTCCTCACATCTGTGCTCTGATTTTAAAGCCAGTAATAGCACTGTTCCATGCAGAGGAGCAAACACCAGGATTCTTAAATTGTTAGGTCACAGGTTTTATGTGTGCCATTTTTTTTCTTAGGAGGACCTATGAAGATTACAGGATGGAGGATAACCGTATAATCTTTCAAATTGCTGCATCTGCATGGCGGCCAGCCTTGTTCTTCCACAGCCAGCCCAGTGTCTGATCTGACAGCGTCACAAAGTATGTCGGGAAAGCTCTAAAGGCTCTGGAAATGTCAGGTGAAACCATACCTGTTCTCCTAGCTGTATGATGACAGGGAAGAATGAGAATTGACTAAATAAGAGCTTTTGATTACAACAGAAGGGCTTTAGCTTGTTTAAAAGGATGTCATTTTTAGGTCAAACACACTACAAAGCCGTGAAATAGCCTATGTTTTATTAAAGGTCAATACGTAAATGGTAGAAACTAGCCTTGGAACAGGTTTTTACTGGTTTCATTATACGGGGCAGTAGAAAGTGTCTAAAATCACACATTATGCCAGATCCCGCTCCTGTGGTTTTATAACTTGCTCCATGTAACATAGCAGATCATCTCTTATAAACAGTTACAAGCAGGCAGATTAGAAATCCATGGGTCGAGCAGTGGCAGAATTGTAGATTTCATTTAACACCTCTAATTCAGCAATACATGCACAAGACATTTGTTAGGAAGGCTCTTTCTCTCTCTCCCTTTTGTACATTCACCAAAGAAAGACAACTCCTCTGAACAAGCATAACCAAAGAGCATAGAGGATTAGGGCTTTATCATGTCTTATTTGACTGCTTTGTGCTGCTTGCTGGGGGAGACATCTAATATCCAGACTTGTGGGGGAGTTAAAAGGTCACACGCAGACAAGTTAGGGGCATTTGAGATGAGCAACCTGTTAAAGAGATCACACAGACAAAATTGCCACCAAATGCAGTTAGACAAACTAGAGGGAAAATGCTTTATGTTCTAGGGTGTTTTAAACCACTCCTCGGAGGCTGCTGACCTCTCCCTAATCCTCTTTGACCCCTGGACACGTTTAAGCCCAAGCTGCAAAGCACTGAATTAATCTAGATTTCTGTTATGTAAGAAATGGACCGACATGCTAATATATTCGTTTTATTTATGCCTTTCCTTACATTCGCCCAACACTCAAAGGAAACCAGATGACAGGCAGTCCATCTGCTTTTATGTTCTGATATTGTACCAGAGCTGTTAAATACAAATTCTGGACTATAAAGAATGACATGTGTTAGTGATTAGTTGTGAGTTATGGTCTCAGGGCCATGAAGTAAAACGGAGGGGCTGGCCTCTTCAACAGTCCCTACTTTCTCTTTGGCCATTTGGGCCACACACACACCTTATGAAAGGGACCTTTAATGAATTGATGGATTCTGAAAAGGGGAGAGGCTGAGGACATTTCTTTGGGTATTGGAGCCACAGAAAAGGTCATTTTGCACTGACGCTCTTGTAAGGTTAAGTATAGAGGGTAAACTGGCACAGGGAAGCTATGGGAAACAGTCAGTGCCCTGAAAGGATGTGAGACAGGTACATAAAGAGTCCTGCTGGGTTTTTCAGTGCCTAAAACAAACAGAAATTGCATTGCGCCGTCTGCTCGTCAGCCAATTTAGCCAAGAGTTGAAATAACCGCCAGCCAAGAGAGACCGAAAGAAAAAGAGGAAAAAAAAAAAAAAAAAAAAAAGATCCCAGCATGGAATGTCAGGGGGCAGGACAATGGAGACTTTTAAATGTCACACGCGTTCTCTTAAAAAACAATGAGATTGCAATTTGTAAAACACTGCTCCTGCCAGATCCAGACATTTAACCCTCTCTTTCAGGGAAGAATGTGAGGAATTTCTGTGCAATTGTGTGTTTCTTTGATGGCTTTTCTCTCTGTTTATCCATGACCGAGGGCCTCATGAAAAGTTAGGGGTGCCTTTAAAGCACCACTTGTGTGGGACTCGGGGTGATCACAGGCCTCTGGGCCATACAGATGAGCAAGAAAGGGCAAGAACAAAGAGAAACATTACCAGTCAAAGGAAAGGTTTTGATTTGTTTTTTCTTGTCTCAAACTACATGGCAACCAAAACAAGGGCAAGAAAAAACAGAACCGAACATCCTTAGAAATTATAGCCCCAAATGCAGTGTTGTTTTCTGATACTACAGTCATAATGTACATGCTATACTGTATTTGTTTCTAAGGTGATCATTACTTTTGTCTCTTTTTTGGGTCACAGGACAGAAAAAAAAACACCATGAATGGAGTATCTAACAGAAGGATCATCTATGCGTCTCTCTCATAGACTGCCTCTCTGTAGCTCACTGCTCACTGCTCACTGTCATACCTCTTCAGTCTGTTTTCCCACCAGCTGGTCAGCTGCGCTGTTCAGACATGAGGGTGCGAGTGATCTTGGCCTGTACATGCCTTCTGTATCATTCCCCTTTCTAGTCAACAGGCGCTGTTCAAAAAAGGTGCCCCCATCTTTTGTGAACACATTAGAAAAACGTCAGGGGCACTTGTCTTTATCCGTAAAGTGGTTCTTGAGGTAAGCAGATAAACAAAAGACAGGAATACAAGATCTCTCGTCATTGTAATTGCTCTGCAAACACAACTGTTGTTGAATGTTCCGGATTTTTTAAACTGCCGAGAAATTGAAGTTGACCTCATGAGAACCTAAATGTTGAAACCATCCCAACAAACACACTGGGACATTGCATGATCTAACCGATTTTGATATTCATACGAGTTCATTAGCTGATCTCTGGTTATATGCAAGGATAAACAACTATTGCAAAACAAATATATGGAGGAAGAAACAAGTATTTTATGATTGCTATATACTAAAAAAGCATCGTTTCTCGTGAAGAAACACTCAAACACTAACCGAGTACCCAAGTCCACATCCCTAATAGTCATCACCAGATTCTGCAAAGAGCTGACTAACAAAATACACAATGCCTGTAGCTGTTTACTGTTTTGCTAAGGCCTAGACCTCTTGCTACTTGTTTGAACTACCCAAAATGCAATATCATATTTAGGAAAACCTCTGGAATGACCCAGGTTTCTTCTCACAGCTAAATTTAGTACAGTCCTGTCAGATTCACGCACTGGTGTTTAAGAGTGTGGTGACATTTAATTTGAGGGATATCTTTGAGCAGATTTTTTTGTGGACAGCAATCACACTCATTTTTGCCATGCCACAACTACTTCAGGAGAAACAGGAGAAGCCCATTTGCTGGAACAACTTTTTTTTTTTTTTTTTAGCTCTGCCCAGTGTTCTACTGTCTGCCTTGGTGTGGACAGGGTGTAGAGATGTGTCAGAAAGATTACAATAAAGCAAAAGTTTTAAAAGAATACTTTGAATCTGTGAAAACCCATGTGATGTTTTGACCAATAACTATCACCTGCCTGTGTTGTGACCAACAGGCTGTAATAGTGTTTGTGATCCATGCTCTGATGTCTGCCTTTATCAGTGCAACTGTAGCCATCCTAATGTGTTATTTCATGTTGGTAGTGGCTGTCTGAGGATTATGCTGGTGGTCTGTCTGGGAAATGCTTAAAAGGGGAGAAACACATACACACACGCACACAGACGCACACAGAGCCCCCATTCCGCCATCCCTCCACTCGTGGTTGTTTTCTCGACCCCCTTGTGACTGGTGGCATTGTGTTCTTCACAAGGTGCACCTGATTACCAGACAGGAACACATTATGGCAAGACACATCTAACCCCAATGCAGCAGTACAAAGATAAAAAGAAAGAGAATATGACACAGTGTGAGGTCACATAGAGACCACATTTGCGAAACATACACAAAAAAAATTGAACAGAAAAAGCCACAATGTCAGAGTGGCCAAACATGTTCAGTAATGTCTGTATGTAAGTGGGGTCACTTCTGTGTCTGTCACATCACTCTGTCTAGAATCCTAATTGGTCTCCAGACTGACAGGGCCTCAGCAGTTATGTGCAGTGCAGTGAAGCTGACTCAGTGGCCTACAGCTCCCTCAACCCAACTGGGTAAAATCAGCCTGCAGACAGCTACCCAGCTAATGTCCATCAGCCTGACACCAACTAGCTACGCTTCACAGATCAAAACTCGGGCCTTGTCCTTTGCTCACCTAATTCCTGGCCAAATTTTCTATTTCTCCTCCTCCTTTGTAATATGTGATTCCCAGGGTTATGCATGCTGAATTGCTCCTCCTCCTTCCCAGCAATCTCTCTCTTCTCAAATTTCCTTGTCATTTGCTGCCGGAACCTACCTTTTTTTCCCCTTCTTAATTTTCCTTTCCCTAGACTGACAATGTGTAAGTAGGCTGAATTCTGCAGGTAAAGCAGGGGAATTACAGAAGCCAGTCAGGTTGTATCAGGTTTAAGCCAGGTCTTTCATGATAGGAATTCTAAAGTCAGCTTTGAACTTTCCAAAAAGCCCAGCTAGAGAGCTGAGAGGATAATGAACAACTATCATTATGATAACTTTCAGCTTTTACTTTTGTATGATCAATTAACCTTACAAATAGAGAAGGATCTGGAGACTTAACAACACTCGTTAGGGTTCTGAATGTTTAAAGGTCTTTGAAACAGGCAACACATGCACTTGTAAACTTAATGTTTTCACTTTGAATCTGGCATAAGCTTTAACACTAATACATGCACACATACTGTGTATTTAATAGATGTGGCAGGTCAGATGACACAGAAATTAAAGGTTTAGTAGTCAGGTACCTCTCTGTGTCCCATATCCGAAGAGGAGCAAAGTTTTCACAGCATGCAGTTCCAGTCACAAAGGTGCTTTTGAGAGAAAGAGAGAGATACAAGGAGTTAATAAATAAATTAGTTAATACTATCAACCAGTCACATATCTGCATAGTTTCAAACATAAAGTGAACAGAACAAAATAGAGGGGTTCTCACATTTATCAGAAGGTAAAACTAGGACTATCATGTAAAACTACTACATTTTTGTGGTTAACAGTCTTCAGCATCTCTTCCCATCTTTAAAGTAACAGAAGGAGGCCATTAAGCATTGAACAGCCAAATTTTACCTGCTTTTTGAAGCCTACAGTGTAGCACAAGCAACAAATAATAACATTTCCGGTTTTTATATTTGCTTTTATATTTTGTATAACACTGGAAATCTAGTACAATTTAATTATGAAATTATACCTAGCACCACTACTGTTCAATGTTCTTACTGTTAATATAGTGCAGTTCAGAAGTCTATTTTGCACTCTTTACTCAGTTAACACAACCATTTTCATTACACATTATTTATCAGCACAGCAATCAAGTCAAAGTTTGAATATTTGAAATTTTAGAATTTAATATTTGGCATGTCACACACTTTTGCTTTAATGACAGCATGCATGGACTCCACGAGTTTATGCCAAAGCCTACTGATGAGCAGATCAAATCCACCTGACAGTTGTCTAAACACATGCTTCAAAGAAAGGGATAAGCCTTAAACTTGGCCTTATTGTACAAAGGCCTTCACAAGCTGAATGCTTATATCTGATTACATTTGAATAGTAACCAAGAAATACTGCATTTCTTCTATGTTCTATGTTTCACTTTTTCTGTTTTAAAATTTCCATAATTCTAAAGACTTCTTGTTTCCAAAAAAAAAAAAAAATCCCAGGTTTTCAATGTACATATAGTTGGGAACTTTTGGACCTACTATATGTACAGACACATGATCCTGAATATTATTTTTTTTTTAAAATAATACATTGGTTATCGCCGTTTCCTATACTGTGGCACATTTCTACAACCAGCAACTGTCACACACGACAACCTCAAAGTAACTTTCAAAGGAAGTGAATGGAGCATAGGAAGGCATAAGAGTGCCCAAGTGCTAAGATCAGACTTTGTTCAAAGATGTGGATTCACTCACCGCGATGCTGGGGGGATGGCTAAGTAAGAGAAACAAAAACACTTTGGTGCCCCCTTTGATTTGGATGACAGGTGAAAATTAGTTGGAACAGGTAGGGAGGAGTATGTTAGGAGGGGGTGTGTGTGCATGTGTGTGTGTGCACCATAGTTTTGACCTGCCTGATAGTTAGGGATTAGGGCCCTCCTGGACAGCTGGGATTGGCAGGCGAGGCTCCAGGCCTCCGCCGCTCCCTGCATTGTGTGCGGAGGTGAGCTGCACAATGGGACTCCCACACTACTGAGCACGCTGGAATGTGGTGGCTTTAGCGCACAGGTATTCCTACAACGTCCTGCTGAGATGGGTTCTTCCCCCCCCATATCCCAGTTGACTTCTTAGTCTTATTTCCAACCAAATGAAGACAAAGGACAGTCTGTGTGTGTGTGTGTGTGTGTGTGTGTGAGAGTGTTAGAGAGAGAGAGTCTGTCTTATTTGGTCTCTGAACACCTAATCTAAATGTGAGCCTGATATAAATTTGCCTAAAAGCTAATATGTATCAGATTGGAGAGGACACACAAAAAAACACACTGCCTATAATAAATCACAAAGCTTCTTAGAGACTCTCTTTCTTTCTAACATACTTTCATACCTCCAGAGAACACCCGAGCAGTGGGCTCTCCGCCCCCACGCCAAAGAAACAAGCTCCACAATGGAATACCAGTGTGGCCTCAAATTAACAGCCAGTCTGTGTGAATAAGCTCTGTAGCGCCTGGGGTCCAACTCCAAACCCCAAGCACAAAAACAGAGAGAGAGACAGTGACCCTACACCACAGCGAGTGAGAACTGAAGGAGGAGGCGATCAGGATTTGAATGATGCCTTTTACACTTCGGTCCCAATAAGCCAAGGCCTACAGCAAACCTTTAGAAATGAGGCCATCCAACGTAGGACATTTGTACTTCTTAGAAGGACAAGAAAGGTTGAGAAGGACAAGAACAAAAACTACATTCTGAGACAATCCGTTCACCTAAATGAGCAGATATGGACATGGTGTGACAAAATAACACACATCACATCCATTCTGAAACTTGTGCTAATCTTAGACGCATAACACGAGAGCCATTCACAAGAGCGAATAGACAGACAGCGCGTAGAAGAGAGGGAACCGGCGTTCCTCTCTCTGATGGCTTCAGTTAGTTTCTTCATTGAGGGCCCAAGCGTATTGGCAAAGACAGCCATGGCAGCTGTCAACCCGGTTAGCGGTGGCCCATCAACCATATTCAGCTTGCTGGGCCAGTGCTGGCATTTTAATTACTGTTGGGTAAACTCATTTGCCCCAATGAAGGCCATGTGTCCTAATAGAATATGCAGGCTGCCTGACCTCTGAACCTGTGTGACACAAGATACAATAGGGGCAAAGCCAAGCTCTCTCTTCCCAGCCCTTATTACTCTCTATTACTTCAATTACTCATCCCTCACTGAGTCTGATTGTGAAAAAGGCAGAGAGAGAACTAGAGAAAAATAGAACACCACAATTAAAAACATTTTTGTCCTCCGGAGAAGTTCTGATTGATCTAAAAGGGAGTCCCAGTGATATTATAGCTGTAAAAGGTCAAAGCCTCTCTCTCGCCTAATGTGCCCCCACCCTTCTCTCGACCTTACACCCATCCCACCCCAAACCGAAAAGTAAGCACAGTCTCCGAGGCCCCCAACACCCCCCCCC